>CM029650.1:4139412-4714412 GCA_017311315.1 Dendrocalamus latiflorus
AAAATAATTTATTATACACTATTTTTCAATAATAAAAAATTTTAAGTTCGAGCTCGGCCCTAGTAAGCTCGATAACAGTCAAAATAATTGAAATACACACTAATTTTTAATAATAAGAAAAGCTTGAGCTCGAGTTCGGCTCGAGAAAGCTCGGTAAGAATTAATATGTATTACTATTTAAGCTCGAATCGGGGCTCGCGAACTATTCGAGCTCGGCTCGGTGAAGCTCGCGAGCTCGAGATCAAGCTCGAGTTCGGCTCGTTTAAAGTTCGAACCGAGCTCAAATCGAGCCTAGAACAAGCCGAACTCGAATAGCTCGTGAGTTTCGAGCTTTTTTTATAGCCCTAATGGAGGGTGAACAACTGGGGACTGCGTAGACTTGCTTACAAAATAAAGAAAGCAACGCATGCCAACTACATCTTAATGAACTTTGAGATACAGGCAAAATACATCAACGATTTCAAGACCCTACTAGACGAGGATGAGAGAATCATTAGACACCTAGTGATGAAACGAGATGAGGCAATTACTGAAGACTGCCCTCCACCACCAGAGTTCCACACTCTGCGAGCTCAACAATATATGGATGACGAATATATTGATGAGGAAGATGAGGAAGAGGTGGAGGACTTGGATGATGAGGGTGAACTAGAGTCTGCTGGTTATGACGATGACGATGTTGAAGCTGGTGACGAACCTGAAATTATTCTTGTTGATGAAGTGGACCATGATAACAACAAAGACATTAGAAGAAGGAACAGAAATCAAAAGGTGGAGAAGTATGCTGCTGAGAAGGTCTCCAGGTAGCATGAATATATCTGTTTTTGATTTAGTATAAATCTGCTTCTAGTTCTTGTACAAAGGACCACCTCTATGATGATGAGATAAGTTCATTAGGTGTTCTCCTATACCTGAAGGTGTTGTTGTTCCCAATTTCTTCCATGTGATTATGCCTGTACAGTTCTAAAGATGGATGATGTGATTAACCTTAGTTTATCGGGTTAAACACTGTAGACATAGGCTCAACGGCGACAGTGGATAAGGACAAGGGAGAAGAATAGAGCAGGCCGATAGAGAGGTGGGATTCAGTAGGAGCAGGAGGAGGTACGTGGGAGATACTTTTGTTAATTTCCTTTCTTGCCTTCGACCAATTGCATGATATATAAGGATGTAGCCTAAGATCCAGCCTTACTCAAAACTCCTCTCCAACTTCGACTCCATACTCAACTTGGTATCAACCAATACGTACTAACAGATAGCGTTACAGCCGGCCGTAACTCACATGACAGATGGATGCCATCTCTAATATTTCTTTTCTTTTCCAATATATGTCTTAAACCCTAACTTATTATTTCCCCCCTCTGTTCTCCGCCTAGAACGGCCGACACGCCTACCTTGCCGCCGTGCGGCTGTCGCACCCACCTGGCCAACAGCCGTGCCGAGGCCGCCTTACGCCACCTTGAATCACCTCGGACTGCCTTGCCGTCTAGCCGCCCACACACCTGATTTGCGCCCAAGGCCCGATGGACCCCAATAGTCTAGCACCTACACGACCCAGGCCACCTTTTAGATCAGTGGATAAAAAACGAAGCATTAAAACATTCCTTTCTCTGCGTTACAGAGTAAAAGCCACAGGAAAATTAGACAGAAGAGAGTGCATGCTTCCTAATCCTTTACATGGAAAAGAAATAAATGTGCTTACATGAGAGCAACATTTGTTTCCTTTTTGTTTTATGTATTCTCCCTTTTTAGATATTGCATAATTAATTAATGCGTGTGTCCAAGAAATATGCTCATCCGTGCGTGGACCTCGTTCACTGATAGGCCGGACCCTTGGCACGCACGATGCCGTCATTGCCGGCGAGCATGAGGTACTTGTCCTTCCTGGTGAGCATGGTGCACTCGTACCGGAGCGCCGCCGCCATCAACTGTTGCACGCGGTTAGCCACGTCGGTGCTCGCCGCCGTGCCCTCACTCACCGGCGCCGTGTCGACCGTGGCGAGGAACTGCACCGTGTAGCACATCCTGGGGTTGGCCATGTAGTAGAGCGGGTCGAGGCACTTCCACCCGCCGGCCGTCGTGGCATGGAACATGGCCGTCTCGACGGCGAGCGCCACGGGCACGACATCATCGCCGAGCTCGGTAAACAGCGGGCTGAACCGGAGTAGGTACGGCTCGCGGCAGGTGGTGCCCTCGGGGCAGACCACCACATGCGCCCCGGCGTCCAGGAGCCGCGCCATGGCGGCGCCATCATGGGCGCGATTCCGGGCAAGGCGCACGGTGCGGCCGATCGGTGAGATGAGCTCCGAGAGGCGGCTCAGGCTGTACGACACTGCGCGCACCGGCCGGTCGAGCGCGATGGACACGTACACCGGGTCGATGAGCGTGCGGTGGTTGCAGACGTAGAGCTGCCCGCGCTGGCGGCGCTCCGAGCACAGCGGCGGCGGGGGCCTCGAGCCCCTGAGGCGCCAGGACTGGCCGGTGGCAGCCAGGAGAGGCGTGGCGTAGCGGTAGGGTAGGGCGAGCGCGATGGCGAGGCGGGCGGCGGCGAGCACGGCCCCAAAAGGGAGCCAGGTGAGCAAGGCGACGGCGTTGAGTGGCGTCGGGCGGAAGGCGAGGCGGCCGTCATGGAAGATGAGCGGCCTAGGGTACATGTGCCGCGGCAGTGACCGCCACTTGCTCTTCTCCTCACTGCTCACCACGTACACCTTCTGCAGACATGCAACACGTTAGTCAAGTCTCATCAAGGAAACTTAATCAATTACAGTACTCAGTGAAGTAATTAATTACTCTCTCCGGTTACAAAAGGAAGCTTTTTTTTAGTTTTCAAAGCTAAGAATATACCACTTTTATCACTAAATTTTACTCATCCGTTTTTAAGATACGATTATAACTGCTACTTTTTATAATTTTACACTAAAATATACTAATAAAATTAAAATATTATAAAAATATTTTTAAAAAACAATGTAATGATATAATTTTCGTATAATTAATCAAGATAGTTTTAATCCTATTAGTGATTAAACTTTAAAAGTTTAATCGCATGGATTCTAGGAAGTCAAATAAAACAAAACGAATGGAGTACCACCGCACGGATTCCAGGGAGCACACTATATCAGGAAACTCCATAAACAATTACGTAAAACTTATACAATATAGCACACTATATCAGGAAACTCCATAAAAAATTTTGTAATTTTTCATGGCTATTTACTATCTCTATAAATTCCTAGAGCGGCACAAAACTGCTTAATCGCCTAGTAAATTATGCATCATTCTAAGAATTGTTAGAGCTAGCAAATGGCTTCAAAAAAATTACAAAACAATTACACAACATACCATGATACCTCAGAAAGCTCCACCAAAAATGTCATAATTTTTTGAGCTCATTTGCTATATTTACAAATTTAAAAAATTATAAATTATGAGTTTTATGTGGTCTGAATTTGCCGCGTTTATTCGGATTAACTTATTTAAACAAACGTGGCTAATTTGGATCGCATAAAATTCCCATAAAATTACATAATAACTATTACTCAGTTGAACAGTTGTGTCGTATTATACACTGTTAAGTCCTCAATAAAGGTTATCATTTTTGTGTACTAGGATAAGATGTTATATTTGTATACTAAGATACATTTGCTGGGATTTATTCAACTTGGTTTTAGGACCTCACATGGTCCCAAACAGCCCCATCCCATTGTTAGATTGAGGAGGCATGCTGGTGTGCGACGGAAGACAAGACCACGAATAGGCAGATAAGCGCAGCGAGAAGATAGCAGTGGCTCAGAAAAGTGAGCCATATCACATCCTGTGACGCATTTTTTGTAGTACTATAATTACTTGAAATATTGATAATTTCATGGTTAAGTTAATCTGAATAAATGTGGCTAATTCGGACAGCATAATTTTTTTAAAAAAAATTACGAAATAACTATTACTGTATCGGGTTTCACATAAAATTTCGTAATTTTTATAGCTTGTTTGCTATATGTAAAAACTTATAAAAATATCACAATTTTACGAATTTGTGAGCAACATTTGCCATGGATAAAATTCTCCAAAAATTACACTGAAAAGAACGTTATGTCGGAAAGCTGTACATAAATTTTTTAAATTTTTTGAACTCATTTGATATATTTAAAAATTCTAACAAGTACTAAATGAAAAAAAATTAGGCAGGTAATTAGGTCGGCTAATTAGCCGGCCTAATCACCTGTCGCCTACGGGCTGGGCAACATCACCATCAACATATATTTAGAGACAACGATAGAAATAAGTGGAATATATATTGAGCTGAGTTAAAAGCATAAGAAAACACGTATAACGAAGTAAAACTCTTCAAAGACCGTGCACTTCTGTCCGTCCGTCAACCATACCTTGCAAAAGGATGACAGAGGACTCCGAAGGAACTCCATGGATCCTCCAGAGAACCCTACAACATCATCAACTCCTTCCATCTTCTTCCTCACCTCGTCGTCGCCATGCCCGCCTCCTCCTTCCATGAGACCAGTGTAGAACCCCCACACCACCTTCATCTCCCTTGCCGCGACGACGGCGACGTCCGCCGCATCCGGCGGCGTCAGGTACTCCTTCAAGAACGGCTCCACCATCACCCTCGGCATCCTGCTGGCCCACACCATCCTCCTCCTCCCCGCCTCCTGCCGCCACCTCCTCACCACCTCGAACCCCTCCACCCCCACGTCCTCCAGGAGCCACCGCGGCAGCACGGCGCGCCCGGCGCGGAACCTAGCCGCGCGCAGCCCGCAGAAGGCGACCGCGGCCATGGCCCTCACGGCCACGTCGCCGCCGGCGCAGGCGATCACGGGGTAGAGGAGGAGCAGCAGGAGGCCCCGGAGGAAGCTGCCGGCCTCGACGGCGACCAGCATGAAGTAAGGGAAGAGGGAGCGCGAGCGGAGCAGGCCGCCGTCGACGTCGACGACCAGCACGGACGTCTGCACGAGGCGCGCCGCGGGAGGGGCGCACGTGTGGATGACGACGGAGGGGTGCGGTGGCAATGTGGCCGGCGGTGGCCGCGGAGCGCCGACGCCATGGAAGAGGGAGAAGAAGAGCTTGTGAGCAGCCGCCATCTTCTTCCTGACCATGGATGATGTGTGTGTAGCTTGCAGCTAGTAGCTAGAGCTACATGTTGTCACCCTAGCTTTGTATTATATATATATATATATAAGATCATGGTTCATGCCTAATAAAGTTGCGGTTGCCATCGAATAAGATGGCAAACTTGATTTAATGCCTTCTTCGTACCTCTATATCTCGTGTATCTCGTGTGTTTGTGTGTATGAGAGATTAATGGAAAACTTAGTTTAGCTTTAATTGTTAGTGATTTTCTAATACCCGATCCAACATCTAAGCTAACAATATTATCACTACTCTATAACGCTCTGATTTACACCTATCACTACTAGATTTTGGCAATATCTTCTCTACTTATATCTCAATGATGCGGTAAACGACATACGTTTAATAATAAACATTAAAATAAATGTGTTATAAACAAAAGTAAACACATCACAACTGAAATCTTCTCAATCTAGTCCTCCACGAAAAACTAATTATAATAACCATGACTGGATGACCAAAGTAAGAATAAATAATTCACAAAGTAAAACTTGGGTCACTCGTACCCAAGAACACTAAGGATCACGCGTCTGAGAACCCTCGATGCATCCGAGAGTAGTATACTTAAACTTGTAAATAGAACATTACCGTGAAAATATACATTACCATAAAAACTTTCTAATGTTCGTCATCAGTTATGAGAGTTCTATTGACTAAGTTTCAATTTGATAAACTACCTTACTAAGGCAATACTAAGGAAATAGCGATAACATTCTAAATTATTATTATTGGATACAATGCAGAGGTGCTACTCCCATTCCCTATGTATGACACCTCATCGGTTACCTAAAAACAACAACAAATCAAGTGTAAGTCCAACACTCAGTAAGTACATAATAGAACGATAAACAACAGCATAAACATTAATCTAACCATGTCATTTTCCACATATTTCAACATAATTATAAGCTATACTATTTATGTGAACAGTTCCACACGATCACAGCGTGGCCTCCAGGTTTCTTTCGGATAACCACACCTGATTACTGAGGGTAGAGCTCACCCAAAAATCGAAAAAATTTACAGAATCAGTGCTGCATTCTTGGCCTAGCTCATAACGGACAGCACACGTGTGGCCCCACACCAGCCTACGTGCACCAAACCAACCCACAACCACTTTCATTTCCAATTCCTTCCCAATTCCCAGACCCTAATTCTTTTGTCTCCTCTCTACCTCACCTACAGGAGCAGCTGAACAGGAGCATGCAGGCAACAGTGAGTGATCGAGCGCGATGCCGACACGGCGTAGAGAGGAGCAACACAGCACGGGGAACAACGTGGCCACGACGCCACCCGCAAGAGGGGAGCAGAGCTTGAGGCGGCATGCGAGAGCAGGCAATGGCGAGCGCGGTGTCTGTGCGGAAGCAGCTAATGGTGCGACGGGCACACACTAGCATACAGTCACCATAGATCACAATAGGTTCTTGATTTTAATTTACTAATTTGGAGATTTAGGGATATGACGATTTGTATCGTACTTTTGGCAAAATTTGAATTTATATGTTAGAATTATGATGTTATAAAAAACTATTGCACTAGACTATAGAATTATACATGTAAAGTGTACACAAGAAGGTGCAAATTTTAGTTTTGCCCGCCGATGACGACGGCTAACTGTGGACAAGTTGAAGCATAATTGTACAGGGATGGCACTGATGGCGGCAGTGAGGTACACCATTGCTTTTTTCTTTCATTCTTAACTTCCTCGGCTTCTAACTCTTTTTTAAGGCTCCGTTTGGAACAGGACAGAAATCGGAAGAAATCAAAATCAGCTGTTCCCGTATTTTCGCGGCTTTTGTAATGACGAAGTAATGGGCAAAACAAATTTCCCTGCTGGTTATATCATGCAGCACAACGTACGGATCACCCTAAGGCAGGGTTCCAAAACCCCATTCGGTTGCTTATTCCATACAAATAGCTATACTACTGCTTCTAAGGTATGTTCCAAACTTGAATTCTTGAAAAAGAAAACCCAAAAACCGGCAGGTTTTTTTGTGCAAAAATCGATCGAAAACCAGTGAAAAACCTGAACTGCCCTGGTTTCTGTTCTTAGCACAGTTCCGGCTCCTAGGCCTAGTTCACCTCACATCTTTGACAAGAATGAATGCAAATGGGATGGGGATGCGATGATCTTCGGTGGAACAGGATCTGGCCAGGATTTCTGAGCCTCTCAACTGCTGGCAGCTCTCAGCTCATGGGTTTCTTTCCATCATGGAGTTACTGCGCATGCTCATCAGGGTGGTTATGCGGGGTACCTCCTGCGGCACCGACGCTGTCAAGACCTGCAACCAAGGACAGGGTGGGTGATCTTCAATTCCTGACGGCAACATTTACCATCCCAATATATTCCAAGCTGTACTGGATGAGTGATTAGCGCGGTACCTCGTGACCGGACTCGGTGATGAGGACCTCATCCTCGATCCTAATTCCCATGCCGCGGTACCTGTCTGGCGCGTTCTCGTTCAGTATTGGGACCGGCCAAATCTACTGAAGAGACAGATAGATAATGAACCTATAGCAGTTGGATTCAAATAATTATATTGGATAGATTTTCCCTTCTCCAAAATTCCAAGTTCTTGGAATCCCTTTATCAGCATCTTGACCTGCACGTACAAGATTTGAAACATGGATCTTTCAAAATTTTCATGCAATTTCAAATGAGTATTTACAACAAAAATTAAATTAGAATAGGTAATGAAGATATACCCAATGATTGTGTATCTCATTAATGCTTGCGCCTGGTTTACAAAGCTTTATGCATTCCTTATTTGTTTCCAATATTAGGCTGTACAGTTCTTCCTGGGGTCAATGTGTTGTGAGGATTAAAAATCTGAACTCAAGTCTTGGAAAGTCCAAACAAAATCAACTTTTTCTGTAGTACACATGTTGTCATGAACCGGGGTAAACACCACTAAGAAAATGGCCGGATAGCGTCGGCGTAGAATGAGAGAGATATTTAGATGAGGAAGACTTTTGTATTTCTCTGATTCCTTACAATAGCATGCGGTAGCCCTCTTATATAGATGACTCCCCCTAACAGATGTAATCTAATCCCAATTATATCTCTAACAAATATAGAGACTAATATCATATATCTAATTATATCTCTAAAAAAGGAAACCAATCTCTAACTCAAATAGAATCTAATCTCTAATTTCTAATAATAAACCGGCTGGACCCAAGGCCCACGCCTATGACATTACACCCCTCTCGGACATGCAGCTCGTTCTCGAGCTGCTAGGCGACGGCCCTAATTGCAGCGCCACGTTGACGAAGTGTAGTGCTTTCGACGAAACGATGCCTGCAAAACAAGTTTTTATTTTATTTTAATTTTATTTTATTTTTTTGGATTTTTTGTTTTGTTTTTTTATAAGGCCACAGCCGACTGGTTCAGCTGTAAGGACCCAGATTTTACAATCCGGATTCCTCTGTGATTTCACTGCACTATTCCCTAGATCAGTAGATAGTGCTCACAGATTACAGTTCTGAATATCAAAGTACATATCATACGGAAACGTAAATATAATAGTAGACTTACACATGAGCCAATTAGGCCGAAATCATTAAATTGCAGCAGCGGAAAAACGAAGCACGCAAGAGGGACCTTCAGGACATGCACACAGGCAGCCAACTGGAGGTTCACGACCTAGCCCTTGACATCTTCATCTTCTTTGCTATCATGACCAATCGTGTAGCTGAGGAGTAGTGATCTGATTCTGGATTTGTTGTGAAAGCGAGTGTGAGCACAAACCACCGTACTCCACGAGCCAATACACAGAATACAAATAAATAGTATGCATGGCTTATCAAGGAGAGGCTCGGGTTATTTTATTTGCCATAAATTGCTTTTGGTAGCCTTAGTATTATTAAATGATAGTGTATTATTTCTACCTAAACTCCACACGGCGATTGCCATAATTGACTTAATCCACCAAAGACACACTTTCCTTACTGATTGCTGTCTAAGACTCCAAACAGCGAGTGTCATCATTACTTAATTCACCGAATATACTCTTTCCAAATTGATTGTTGTCTAAGACTCCAAACAGCGAGTGACATCATTTAATTATTCCACCGATCATACACTTTCTATATTGATTACTGTCTAAAACTCCAAACAGCGAGTGACATCGTTTAATTAATCCACCGATCATATGCTTTCTATATTGATTGCTGTCTAAAACTCCAAACAGCGACTGACATCATTTAATTAATCTACCGATCATACACTTTCTATATTGAGTGCTGTCTAAAACTCCGAACAGCGAGTGACATTATGTAATTGATCCACCGAATTCACATTTTTTATATTGAGTGCTGTCTAAAACTCCAAACAGCGAGTGTCATATCTCCAAATTCCCAAAAATTCAATTGACTCATCTAATAACCGATCAGTTTTATTAATCCCAACATTGTCAACATATCCCCAAGACTTATATTATTTATCCGTGATGTAATCGAGCAATTACTTTCACACTCTCTAATTCTCCAAAAATCATTTAAATCATCTATCTAACCTATATACTCATTTAGATTCCACCAATTTATTTCTCCCAGAATCCATACTATCATTTCCTTTTTATGATCGACATGAGTCCACCAATATCTTTATGTTTTTACCACAAACATCCATCTCCTTTACTCATGACTCTATTTATTCCTCCCTATATTTTATTTTGTAAGAACGGAAATGTCATTATTTGAAATATAATACATAAAAATTTTCTGAGACCTAACAGTTTTGAACAAAAACATAATGTGTAGAATAATGCAATATTAATAACGATCCAGATTCCATCCACCATTACATGGCATCTACACCACATATCATCTTTCAGCGTTATAGCCGCTAACTTACCACTGGGACGACACCCAGGACAATTCAAACCAGGGCTTTCCACTACCCTCCCATTTTCCATTCCCACCCACAAAGTTTTTGAAATAGAACTATATCTGGTTAAGTTCCCATGTCCACCCTTAACCATGGGCACGGCTATTCGAATAGTTTTGACTCTGCAGAGTTTGTGCACTTTCACCACAAGAGACAATCAACTTGTTGCCCCACACGATTCCTTAGTCATGTGGTTGAGAAGACCATCACAGTGACTGTTTAGACTATCTAGTTCCTTTCGCCATCTCACCCTATGGGCCGTTCCCACTTGCGATGGGTCCCATATGTTGCACGGGATATTCCCCACAGCTGCTAGCGCTATTCGGGCTCCACTCCCTTCAACGCTAGCACGATTGGGAAACCTTACCCTCCACTCGATGTCCCTTTAGGCCTCCCATTGCCCTTGCATTATCCACACCTATCCACTACAGGTGAGATGTTTCCGGGAGTTTCAATAAAACTACTTAGCCAAGTTGTATTTTACAGACTTGTGGTTGTACTGCTTTACACGGGTTAACATGATAAGATTCGGTCCTTAGGATTACCTGAGCGGTTCTACCACACTCCATAATTTGTGCTTCCACTTCACCACATACCAGCCCCCAAACCATCCGCTCAGACTGTCCAAACTGGTTTCTCATGATTAAAAATGAAAATGAGGTTTGGGGCATTTCAGCGCCCCCGAGTATCTATGCAGTACTAAGCATGGCGTATAACTAGGGACTTATTTTCAAAAGTTACCATTATAATTTTGCTAGGGCGACAAGGTTCACACATTCAGATATTCCAAAGGAGATGTAATATTAATCAAGTTAAATAATAGGCATATAACTAGAATCTTGAATTAATCATGTATTTGCATATAAAATAACAGCATGCGATTTGATAATTTAAATAAAAATAATTTGCAGAAAATGTAGGTTCAACATGATCAAAGTATTGACTCGCCTAGCGCGGTTTACCGCGGACTTGAGCTCACACGATGCTTTCTCTTGAGCTTCGATTCTTTATCTTCATTTTGTGCTGACCACGCTTGATCCGTGGCATCTTCAGGACTCCAGTTTCTAATTACGCAACAAACGACTGAATCCAAATAAAAGCAAATAACTCAAAAGATCCAAATAAATCCGAATAAACTCAATTTAGTTGTATTATGAGTTAATGGGGGATTCGGGTGATTTGAGGCAGGGTCGGTAATAGAATACGACGACTCGATCTTTTTATTACGAACTTCTTCTACTATTTTTATATTTATTAAGGAAGTTCCATGAGTTAGGTTAGACCTATGAATTGGTGTGCGAGTTTACTGAGCATTATTTTGTTGAGTGTTATTGTTCAGGGCATATACCATATGCTGGGTATACAAATTTTAGCTTACCAAATTAATACTGGAGCCCGGGTTCTTAGCATTTTATGGTGTGATATTTTATGTACACTTAGTTGTCACTAGACATAACTTATTTTGAATTAGGATCCATTTGTTCGAGTTCTAACTTGCTATCTTTGGTTATGTCCATCACTATTACCAAATCTACGTTAAAATTTAATTAATAGTACTATTGGTATTTTTTCTATACTTTATTTATTATTAGGCTTAGTTTAAATCTAAACTTAATTTAAATTCAGTTTTCGGGGCAAAGCTTGTTGTACCGGATCATATTTTAATATTGCTACTTAATTAAATCTATTACTAAGATTTATTTAATGGCGTCATGTTAAATGTTGGGCATATTTTAACTGTAATTAGGGTGATCTTTTAATTAGTTTGGTCATTTAACCGAAAATGCCTTTAATTTATAATTAGATTTAACATAAAATAAATACTAAAGGTACACTAATTATTCATTACAATATCTAGTCCAAACCTAAACCTCTCATAGTCTCTTTTACCTCCTTTATAAATTTCTTATTAGGCCTTGATTAATAATTAAGCTTTTTAAAATAAAGATCAAAGGCACATTAGTTATTAGCGCATAATGATTAATCCATGATTAAATATTTTACAAGCTCATTTAAATCCTTATTAAATTTATTAGCTTCTCTAAATTATTCTACAATTTTCCTTAATTTTTACTAATTAAAATTGGTCACAAAAATTGGATTAAAAATGGGGTGGAAATGGTGCGGCTGGCTGTAATCGAACTCAAGACCAATGCTTTTTCTACTCACTCAGCTAGCCATCTGGGCCCTTGGTGTTTCGCGATGTACTGGGGGGAATAAAACTTGAAGAAGCGAGTGGTTGGTTGGGGGACGAAAGCAGATCAGCCAGCCGGCAGAAAACAGAGCAGGGCCGGCACGAGGTAGACGGCGATGTCGCCGGAGGGGATTGGCCGGGGAGGCGCCACCGACCTGAAAAATGGATTGTGGGGGAGGATAGGGAGCCCGGGGAGGTGGCACGCTGGTCAGGGCGGCGACGAGGTAGGAGGGCAACGGTGCGGGGCGACCGGCGGCGGAATGGAAGTGAGGCGCCGGCAGCCGGAGGGAGGGAGCGGAATAAAGATCGTGTGAGCAGGGGTGGACCCCGAGGAACATACCTAGGTGGTCTACGGGGCCAGAGGAGGGCCGAGACTGGCCGGCGGTGTTGGTCGGTGGTGGCGCAATGGGGCTCACGTCGCCGGCAAGGTACAGGCGGTGGAAGGGCCGGCCGACGGTGGGGATGCATTTGTGAGGCTACGGTGAAGCTTCTGTGCGGAAGAATTGGATTACAGTGGCGCCATTTGCGCGGAATTCCCACTGGCCGGTGTTGGAGGAGATGCCGCTCGCCGGCGAGCTAGGGGCGCCGGGAGGCCAATTCCGCTAGAGGGGAGAATGGGTAGAGGAGGGCGGTGCGATTGGGGGTCTCGGCCGAGGTTTTTTTATAGGCGGTGGGAGAAGGTCGGCGCGGCTTGGGCGAGGCGACGTGCGGCGCGTGGGCACAGTGACCGGGCGACGGTAGGCGGCGGTGTCAGGTGGCGATGGCAGGGTAGCGGGATTCAGGGGATACTCCATGCCGCTGTTCAGCTTGGCTCACGCGCCGTGTCACGCGGCTTTGACCGAAGTAGAGAGGAGAAGGGGGGTCCGGCGCACGGGACAGAAGAGAGGAAGGGAGGCAGGGAAAAAGAAAAAGGAGAGGAAAAAGGGCAGGCGCGCCGCGCGCAGGGGGGTGGTGGTCGGGCCTAGCGGCCAGTGGGTGAAAAGGAGGGAAGAGAGGGGGAAGACAAAGGAAAAAAGGATGGCCCACATGGAAAGAGAGAGAAAAGAGAATGGAAGAAAAGGGAAAAGAGGGCTTACACATTACTTTAAAATTTGGATTTTTAATTTACATTTCTATTTCTCAATTAAGATTATCGATTTGAATTTTTGCACGACTTTTGAAATTTAAAATTTAAATTTTCAGCTATTTGGATGTGGTGTTTAAAACTTCTTTAGCCATTTCTTCTCTTTTACCGCAGTAAATTCGATTTCAAAAAAATTTTATTCCCATTATTTAATATTTAAGTTTTAATTTTGTGTGTATATCCCTGAGTTTTCCATCTCTTTTAATATCCCTTTTGTTTTTTGCTTGGCTATTATTTCTTAGTATATTACTTTGTATGACACGCAACTCAAGATATTTCAAATAAATGTTAAAAAAAGAAATTTTGAACACCAGCAAGACGCAAGAAATATTTTAAAAATTATATATTTTTGAATATCCAAATTTTGGGATGTTACATCAGCCGATACCAACTTCAGGCGGAGACTACCACACGCCGACTCCTTGGGCGACGCCAAGGGCGACCAGTGGAGCGGCGGCTGACGGGGCGGGCGGCCGAGGCAACGCCAAGGGCGACCAGCGGAGCGGCGGCCTGCGGAAGCGGAGCAGCGGCTGGGCGGCGTCGACGAAAAGCAGTGGCCTGCGGAAGCGGAGCAGCGGCCAGGCGGCGTCGACGAAAAGCGGCGGCCTGCGGAAGCGGAGCAGCCTGGCGGTCGACGCCGAAAAGCGGCGGCCGGCGGAGCAACAGCCCAGCAGCGACGACGGATCGGCACTTGGAGGCGCCGATCCGGCCAGATCAAACGGCGGCTCGAGCGATGGCGGCCCGGGTGGCTGCGGATCTGGCGACGGCCGAGTCTGGCAGTGGCGACGTGCAGGCAGAGGTGACCCGAGCGGCGGCGGCGACTTGCATGGATCCGGGTGGCGAAGGCGGTCCGCGACCGGGGACGGCGACTTCAGCGGCTCCGAGCGGTTCACGGCGGCGCCAAGCATCGACCCCCATAACCCACCTATAAACAGCAGTGCCCTAGTTCCTATTTTCGATATATGACCTACCAGTTAAACCGATGGTTCTCTACAGGAATATCAAACACAATTCAGCAAATTCTCTATCTAAGGTCGAACTGAGAAAGTAAGACCCAATGTCTCCTAAGGATGTGTGATGGCTAAAACAAAAGTTCAACCAAATACCTGAAAAACAATAGATGCTGATTCCCTCATCAACCTAATTTCCGATTTTGACTTGATCCACCGCATTTCATCAGTGTAATATGTAAGATCTTTCACTTTGTTGTTGCGTGATGCTCTATGGAAGGCATCCAAGTTCCTATAACAAGATGAAGATGTCTCAACATTGTGATACACCATTTTTGATTGCTCGATCATTTCAGGAAGGACCTGCATTTTAATAGTAGTGGTATCAATTCAGAAGCATTCAGTAATCAACAGATAACAAAGTAGCATCACTAGTGGTAGTAGGAAGGTAACAATTAGGATGTAACAGCTAGTGCTCAAAAGTGATGAAACAAAAAGATGCTGAATGAAACCCTGAGAGCTGACCTTTTGCATCTAACTAAGTGGAAATGCTTTATCTGCTTTGAAGAAATCCACAGCTGCCTCAACTCCAGCAGTCTGACCTTGCCAAACTACATCCTGGAACGAAACCACATTCATAAGACTGGTGTGGCTTAGGCCCTGTTTGGATGGACTAGGACTAGTTGTTAGCTAGGACTAGTTGTTAGCTGACTAGTAGTTAGCTGGCTAAAGATTAGCCTAGTCCTGTTTGGATCCAAGGACTAATAAGTGCTACTATCTCAGTGCAAAGTCTGTTATACCCCTATGCATGGTGGTCTGGGAGGGTTGGCGTGGGTATCAACGTCTTTTTTCCATCCGACTGGTCCTTTAGCCCTCATTAGCTGGGTTTGATGGACTAGTTGGCTAACAACTAGTTGGGGCTTTGGCTAAACTTTAGCCCACCTATTAGCCCTCCTGTTTGGATCCTCAAGGGCTAAAGTTTAGCAACTAGTTATTAGTCCAGGGATCCAAACAGGGCCTTAATTAGAAAAGGTATTGATTCAGCGACAGGTTAACAGCTCATTGCCTCCTTACTTGTATCTGGCATGAACATACGTAAACCAGTTTCCTTACTCAAAACTGCTACACCACCGGGCTGTGTACAACCTGTAATGTACAGGTAATTACCATTCTGTCTGAATGGGTATGGCACTACATCAGTCATCATCTGCTGATCTGCAGAGGCAATAATGGCCAAGCACTTCTCCGGTAGAGCCTCCAGAAGCCTTTTTCTCCTAGAGATGTACTCCTCACTTGTGATGCCTGGTGTAATCTCCCCATCAGCTAATAACTGGCTCATATACAATGTTTAGGAAATACTAAAAAGGAATTATTTTGGCAAACTCAAAAATAAAAGAGTAAAGGCAACGGAATTAGCACAGAGAATGTGTATTTTTGTTGATGGGAAGGCAATAAGTACAGGCCTGTTTGGCTTCATAAGGCTTATTGTGTGGACAGTTTATTAAAGTTCATAGCTTATAAGCTAAACTTATTAGTTTATTTGATAAATACTAAAGTAGTTTGTGCAAATCCAGCTTATAAACATCTAAAAATTATAACCATGATCATAACCTTCCACACCATCTCCAACTTCTCTGTATGATGATGGGTTTATGGCTAACAGTCTATCTTGAAATAGAACTGGTTGTCTGGCCCAGCTTTACAACAAGATAGTAATATCTTATTTATATGGCAAATGATAATGGTAGAGGTGCTTGTTATGTTGCCCTAGTGGTCATGTAAAAAAACTCTTATAATAATTCGATTTCTTATAACAAGATGAGCATTATCATTGTATCCTAGGCAACAAGTATGTACAAAGTGAGTTGCATCACCCAGATATAGAAAAAGAAGCGACTTAGATAAAAGGCAAACATATTACAGCATTTGGAAATCAGAGGCCTTAACTATGCTTGAAGAAATAGCTCCCACCTGCATCTCCAGAGAAACCCTGTACCGCTGCGTTGATGATGGTTGTTTCGTTGACATCCTTGATTTGGGAGCGGACCTTCGCGAAGCGCTTGAAGTACTCCCGGAGCTTCTCCGAGGGCTTTTGCTTGACCGCGAAGAGTTGATCCACATCGACGTGCTCGACATAGTTCCCCTGGAAGTTGTTGTAGAGTCAGTCACGGATCTGCTCCCATTCATAGACGGAGTTCGACTCGATGGTGAAAAACCAAGAGAGCGCCACTCCCTGCAACGCGAGGGGGAGCCCCTTCGCCTTCGTGGTGTCATCTCCGCCGGCGGCTTCGATGGCGGTTTCGTACACCCGCACGAACTCCCGAGGGTCCGTGTCACCTTTGTACAGCTCGATGGCACTGGGGAACTTGAAGTCCTACGGCCATGCCGCCTGCTGCAAGCCTGCAGAGAGTGGGGACTCCGGGTCCACGCGTCGCAGCGGGACACGACTAGACGTAGGGGCGTCGCGGCTATCCGCCCGTTCTGGCGTGGGCTCCGGCGTGACCACTAGCGGGGTCTGGTGACTCCGAGCCTCTTGCATGTCCTGCATGGCCCCGTGGAGATCCGCCAACTCCCGCTGGAGCATGCCAAGGGCCGCCAGCAGGGCGTTCTCTGCCGTAGGCGTAGCCAGGGTAATCGGCGCACCTGGTCGCGCTACCGTGACAGCGGCGACCACGGGCTACGCTCCTGGGTTGCCTGCTGCGCCGGCCCGGTGGACTCCGGAGTCGAAGACGAGGCCCGCATTGCCGCCGGAGACGCTCGCTGCTCCCGCACCGGGTGTAAGGGCTGTGGCCCCTACCCGCCCGACCGGTGCTGCCGGCGTTGGCTGTGGTACCAACGGTGGGATCACTCACCATGCGCGGGGCGGTGTCAATCGTCGCAGCGGCAGTGGCGGTGTCGACCGTCGTGGCGGCAGTGGCGGAGTCGACCGTCGTGGCGGCAGTGGCGGGGTCGACCGTCGTGTCGTGAACGCCGGTGTTCGCGGCCATCGCGCCTGCGTCGCCGTCCACGCCTGCAATTGCCGACGCCGAAGCCCTGGTGTTGACGCGGGACTCCGTCGCACCCGCCTTCTTCCTCGCCGGCGACGATAAAGCTTTTTTCGGTGCCATCCTTCTTCGGATCTTGAGGTTTGCTCTTGTCGTCCCCACGGACGGCACCAACTGTTGTGGTTACAGACCAAACAGAGAGAGAGTATGGTAGTGGAGAGTTAGGTGAGCAATACTTAGGGTTTCCCACATGGCCTGTATCGTATATATATCCACATAGGGAGTGTTTCTACAGCAGTACCCTTACATTTTAGTATACCTCTCAGGGGTATTTATGTCATTATACATGTCTCATTTTGGGCCTTACAACCTTCTAACAGGTCTGCTGGGCTTAGGTGGGGGCCATCCCTACAACAGTACACAACATCAAGAGAACACCAACTTCTAGAGACATTTGCAATATGTTCATGCCAACTCCTTGCTGATACTAAACACAGGGATTAAGGTTAAAAAGACAAATGCATTGTGAGAAGACTTTGTCACTTCCCATCAGAAAGCAAACCTATCCTTAACAGCAATTGGAGCTTGGCCACCCATAATCACGCACAAAATCCAACCTTTGGATACTTGCAATTGCACTCTGATTAAGTTGACAATGAGATGCAAACAGGGCTACAAAGGAGGACAAAACTAACCACCTCTCTCTATCTCACCTCTTAAGGTAATACCAACCCAGCCATTCGCGCATGTAGTTAATCACCGAGAATTCTAAGGGCAGCAAGAAATTGAGAAAAAAGCTTCCTCCCTTGAAATAAAGGGTACTAGTTATACTTGAAGTACTTAATTATACTTAGGCCCCGTTTGGCACAGCTCCACCACCGGCTCCTGGAGCTGTTTGGAGCCGTTTTGTGCCAAACGGGGTAAAACAAAATAGCTCCACCCAAGGAGGCCCTTAAAACCTGCTGAGACAAAAGATATGTACGAGATGGAGCTGAAAAAAGTAGCTCCACCCGGCTCCATCTGCAGGCCCGCATGCCACTGCCCTTGTACTTTCGTGAATTTACGCGATCTGCCACCGGCTCTTCTATTCTCCCGTTCCTGTTCCTCTGTTCGGTCTTCTCGTCTTCGACCGTGAAGGGAGCGCCGCCGCCATGGAATCCCAGCTAGCCGGAGGAAAGGAAGGCGCTGACGGGACAGAATCCGGTAGATCGGGAGTCGCTGAAGATGCTCTCGGCGTTTCGGAACCAATGGAGACTGGCGGTTTCTCCGCTCTTCTCGCCGGGGCAGCCGGCCTTCCATGGCCAAGGCCCGGCGTTGCTTGGCCCGGCGCGGCAGGCGGCGCCTCCCCTGGCGGCGGTCCATGGCCCGGCGCGGCCGGCAGCGCCCCCCGGTGGCGGCCCTTGGCTCGGCGCGGCTGCAGGAGGCCCCCCGGGAGGCGGCCCCTGGCCCGGCGCGGCTGCAGGCGGCCTCCCGGGTGGCGGCCCCTGGCCCGGCGTGGCTGCAGGCGCCATCCCGGGCGGCGGCCCCTGGTCTGGCGCGGCTGGAGGGCCCCCCCGGGCCGTGGCGGCAGTGGCGGCTGGGGATGGCCGGAATGGGATGCTGCAGTGTCTGCCGCTTTCGGGCCAGAGTGGAGGACTATTGAAGAAGTCGGTGATGGACGCACGGAGATTGGACGCTCATCTGCTCCGAGTCGTGGTGCCTCTACTCGACGCCGAGGTGGTCGTGGTGGACGCGCACAAAAGCCACCAGTGGTTCCTGCTGCACCTGACACGGTCGACCTCACCGATCCAAGGTATTTGATCATCTCATCATTCTTATCAATAGCAAGCACAAGGTGATGAAACAGTACTGCTGCAGCCAACATACATCCATTATGTGATGCATAATTTTTTTCCAGAAAACAGTATCCATTATAGTCTGATTGCATATGTTTGAATGTTGTCACCATCTTATAAATTGTTCGTAACAGCGAGGCCGATTGGTGTGATGAAAATACTAGGATAGTGTGTGAGATTTTTGCTGACGAAGTAGAAAAAGGAAACCGAGCAAACACTCATTTGAATAAGGCTGGGTACAAGAATATGATACAAAGGTTCAAAGAAAGGACTGGGATTGAGTACAATAGAAGGCAATTCAAGAACAAATGGGATAAATTGAAAGTTGATTATGGTATTTGGAAGAAACTCACTAAGAATCAAACTGGTCTTGGATGGGATGAAAGGAAAAAGAACATTGATATGCCTGAGAGTTGGTGGAAGAAGACAATCAAAGTAAGTGCATTTCAGGTTATTTGTTATTCCAAATTTCTCTCTAATTATACGTCTCTACTTACCGTAATTTGTTGCATTCTAGGAAATCAAGGGTTCTTCCAGGTTCAAGCATAGAGGACTGCAGAATGAAGAGAAGTTGGAAATTATGTTTGAGGACCTTCGTAATACCGGTGATGATCATTGGTGTGCGTCTAGTGGTGTAGCACCTTCCCAAGCAAGCTTGTCATGTGACAACTCTCATATTAATATTGATGATGAAGATGAGGCCGACAATGATGATGATAGTGAGCCAGAGGCAATGACACCCACTAGTGTTAGAGGGAAGAGAGGTGGAGGGCCTATTAACAATAAGGGAAAGAAACCTAAGACAAATACAGGACATTGGTTAAAAGAACAGATGGGGAAAATAGTAGAGATGAATGAGGGGACAACTGCTTCTTGTGAGTCTATAGCGAGGAGGGAGGACAAAACTGGATGTTCCATACAGGACGTAATGACCTTGGTTGAAGAGTGTGGTGCTACTCCAAGAACAAATGAACATTTCATTGCAACTGTACTTTTTACCAAGAGGGCTGAGAGAGAGAGATGTTTCTGACATTGAAGACCCCTGAGAATAGATATGATTGGTTGAGGAGGAAGCATGAGTGTTGACTAGAAATGATGTTCCTAAGTAGTGCATTCAATTTTATTTCAAAACATGAGTGGTTTAGTAGAAATGATGTATCTTTCTATTTGCAACATAACCATACTTTTTGTATTTAACCTTACTTTTTGTGTGTGTTAAATTTATCATTGCTTTGGTTTATTCATGTGTACAGATCTGATTTGGATGATAGTGATTCTGACATGGATGATAGTGATTCTGATGATTATGAGTGGGTTTCAAATACTATGGAATTGATGCGGTCCAATCAAAATAATTTGTTTGCTAGTGCCCTTCTTGCAACCAAGTACTACATGACCTATGTTGATAAAAATGAAGCTAGAACTCCAGCTCAGTCTGGATTTGGTTGGACTATGGAGAAGCTCAACACCCCAGGTGAAAGTCATAAAATGTTTAGAATGAATGCATCATTATTTCACAAGCTGCATAACTTGTTAGTGAACACATATGGTTTGGAGTCATCTGTTCACATGAATTCTTTGGAGTCACTTGCTATCTTCCTTCTAATATGTGGACATGGTATGTCCATCATTGCTTTGCATGGTATATTCAAGCATTCTGCAGAGACAATTAGTAGAAAATTTGATGATGTCTTGACTTGTTTGGTATCCATGTGTGAGGACTACATAAGGCCTATTGATCCAAACTTCGCTATAACACATTCTAGGATAAGAAATGATAGTAGGATGATGCCTCATTTTAAAGATTGCATTGGAGCTCTAGATGGTACTCATATCTCAGCTACACCGCCACCGGATGAGCTCATTAGATATATTGGTCGAAGTGACAAAGCGACGCAAAATGTTCTTGCTATTGTCGATTTTGACATGCGCTTCACATATGCATCTATTGGACAACCCGGATCTATGCATGACACTAGTGTGCTCTTTCATGCACTTAGGCATGATCATGACAAATTCTCACATCCCCCGCTAGGTATGTATATGTAACATGTTTGTTTTTTTGTACAAGTTTATTTTTATACAAATTTCGTGTAATTCAATTGTGGTCATTTCTACGCAGAGAAATATTATCATGTTGACGCCGGATACCCAAATAGACCTGGATACTTGACACCATATAAGGGTGAAAGGTACCATGTGCCAGATTGGAGGAGGGGTCCTGCTCCAAGCGGTGAACAAGAGTGGTTTAACCATTTGCATTCAAGTATCCGGAATGTGGTGGAGCGCTCATTTGGTGTGTGGAAAATGAAGTGGAGGGCCCTTCTCAAAATGCCGAGTTACCCAATGGAGAAGCAAAAGATGATTGTCGCTGCAACCATGTGTCTACATAATTTCATTCGTGAAAACCATTCTGAGGATAAGAATTTTAGTAAATGCGATCGGAATCCTGATTATGTGCCTACTATACCTCTAAGGTATAGAAAGCATTTTGCTTCACACAATGCAGGTGACACATCAACTCGAAATCTAATGATCGGAATATGGATAAATTCCGAGATGACCTTGCACGGGCAATATATCTTTCTAGATCACCATGAGCATATATGTTTGTATTATATAATGACATGTGATGTTTGCATTATAACATGACTTTGCATATGCATATTTGTTTTAACGGGTCATTCCTATGAAAAAAACACATTAAATATTGGTTGCTAATAATTTGTGTTATTTTAAATTTTAATTTTTTTAATTCAAATTTACTCGGATGAAAAATCATGTAGAAACATACAGCTCTTGATGTTACTACAAGCCAAATAGACAGGAGTATATTGGACAATTGACATCTCTCAACCATGCATAATAAAACAGATGGAGCTGTTTGGCAAAACAGTCTACCAAAACAGCTCTAACTCCGCCGGTGGAGCTGTTCGTGGAACTGAAGCCAAAAAAACAGCTCCACTTGTGGAGTGGAACCGTGCCAAATGGTCCTTAAACTACTACCTTCGAGATGTCATGCTAACTTTAAGCTATTCCCAATCCAATCCACGGAAAAGTTTATCGAGGATGAAACAAACTGAACTGAGATCTTTATGCCGCTTCTCCTCAACCCAACACATCGAATGAATGGCTAAACGCTTACAAGAACGCAACAAGGTCAAGAACACAGTAAACCTATACAACGCTTGGCACATCAATAACTCATGTAACTTTCTCGTAAAACCGCGTCAGAAAGATCCAATCTTTAGGGAAGCTACCAAGGAGAAAAGGATCAAGATACAGGGGAAGAAGCACCCACAAAATCCACCCCCCTCCCCCCGCAAAAAGGGGAAACAGCATCTCATCAGCAGTGATCAAGAGCAGGTAGCTTCGATCCGAGTACCTCGCTTGCTCGCAGCGTCCTCCGCAAGAATCGCGCCGCCGTCGCCATGGTCACGGCAGCCGCCGCCTAAACAGGGGCGGATCTACTATGGGTCATGGGTGTTCAGCTGAATACCCAAATTTTTTTGACAAAAAAATCTAGTATATATGAGGTATAATACATATATATACATATAGTTGGGCTAAATCAACTGTTTATATACACAATTCGGCCTGAGATGCGATAGAAATGCAGCAGCCCACATCCCAGCGACCGCGCGTGAAATGGGCCCAGCCCATTGCCATTTCCCACGCCCCCCGGTGGCCCGGTCCCCCCACCCCCATCCCCATTTGCATTTGCGCCCGTTCGGCATTCGTGTGCGGCGACGGCAAATCGCGGGGAGCCGAGAACCCTAACCCTAGCCAGCTAGCTCCGCCTCGCCGCCTCCGCCCTTCGCTCCGCCGGCGCTGGCGACCGTGCCTCGCCGCCTCCACCCTCCGCTCCGCCGGCGCTGACGACCGCGCCTCGCCGCCTCCGCCGGCGCTGGCGACCGCACCTCGCTGCCTCCGCCCTCCGGGCTCCGGCTATATCTGGGCTCTCCGGGCCTCCAGCTCCGTGCCCGCGCCAGCGCGCCGAACGACCGGCAGCAGCGCCTCCGCCCTCCGGGCTCCGCCGCTCCGGCCCTCTGCTCCACCGCAGTCCACGACCGACGACGCGCGACCGCACCAGCCACCAGGCGCGCCTTCGGGCTTCGCCATCCGCTCCGCGCCTCTGCCGACCGCCAGCAGCCCGCCGAGCCCGGCACGGCGGCACCGCGGCGCATGACCGGCCTCGTCTCTAATACAACGGTGATGTATTGTGTTTTTGGTTCATCCCTTGCCTTCTTTTTGCAATTTGCTTCATGTTGTTGTGGCGTTGTAATTTTCTCTGATATGTATGGGAGTTCAAAAGCTGATGGATCATTCGCTATCTCCGAGGATACTTGGAATGAACCGCTGGGCCGTGGAACTGAGATAAGACTTCATCTCCGAGATAAGGCCAAAGAGTAGTAGAGTACTTGGAAGAAGATAAGCTAAAGGTATCACCATATTAGCATTTCTTTTATTACAGTTAATTGGTTTCTCGCTGCAACATCAAATATGCAATGTGCACAGAGTTAGTGTAGCTGGTATCTGTATTCCAGTTTGAAGTCTAGCAGCATAGTCTGAATCAAATAGTCACCATAAGTAGTATAGAGAATGATGTTTCTGATTGTGAGATGAAGGATTCAAGATCCTATTTAAGTGTAGTTTACTGTAGATCTTTATGTTTTGTACTGAAAGATATTTTTTCAACTTCGAACACCCATTCTAAAATTCCTGCGTCTGCCACTGCGCCTAAACCCCTCTCCTTATTGC
Source organism: Dendrocalamus latiflorus (assembly GCA_017311315.1). Lineage (NCBI taxonomy): Eukaryota > Viridiplantae > Streptophyta > Magnoliopsida > Poales > Poaceae > Dendrocalamus > Dendrocalamus latiflorus. The sequence goes on from CM029650.1 coordinate 4,163,293, forward strand.
GCTTCTTGTGCTCTTCTCACTCGACTTATTTTCCCCGAGAACCCTAGCCTCGGACTTGCAGTGATCCTGGCCGTCCAACGGGGACAGAAAACATGGAGGTATATCGTCACCAATCGTAAAGCAAGAAAGTCAGCTCATTAGGCCTGGCTGGCAGTAGGGCTGCCCACGAGCCGAGCCCGACTCGAATAAGCCGAGATCAAGGAAGGAGATGTGTCGTGGAGTTTTTGATGGCCGTGTAGAAAGGAAAGGGTCTAAAAGCCTTAGGGTCTTTTTTTTTGTGGTTTCTAGTTTTTGATTGAAATTTTTGAAATTTAGTTGTTTGTGACAGAGATTACGAAGAGGAAGATACTCGCTTACGATTTTTGTTAATACAGATGTTAGGCTTTTAACATGTACTACAATTAATCCATTTAAAAGTTAGGTATTATAGCAAAAGCCAAAAACCGCTAACTTCGGTCGAAAAGAACATGCCCTTAGAGGGGGTGATTTCTAGCTTATTTTTTATTATTTTCTAAGTTTCGTTTTTTTAGGTTTTTGTTTTTTAGCTTTTTATCGGTTCTTTTTTCGTGTTTGTTTACATTATTTATGATAGGCTAACTTATTTTTTAATTTTTTAAATTTAATTACGTCAAATAAGCTATCATCAGTTATAGTGTAATTTTAACTAAATATAATACAATTTCAATCATAAATTAACTTATTTCAGTCTAATCGAGTGGTACCAAAGTGACAAGGAGTTGTGATGTGGAATCCCCGACTGTTTTATGGGTGAAGAGCTTCCTTCTGAGCGGATACACATCATAGGCGGGTACCTTATTCGTACTTTTTATTTCAGTGCATATAACACTTCTCGGTGCGAGAGAGGATAGGAGCGATGTGCGAGCAAGAAGCATGGGGACGGCACAGCATTTTGGACTCGGCCGACGGCAAGGGGGAGTTGGGGGCAGTACGAGCCCTGGAAGATTTGCGTGTTTTCGGGCCTTACCGAGCTCGAATCTGGATTAGACCAAGTAGAACACATTTTAATGCAAAACACAATCCACCCAAACACAGAACAAAAAAAATGCGGTGAACACAATACATAGCGCATCTTGTGCACGAAGAGAAGAGATACATCGAAGCAGGTCATAATATACAACAAAGTACATCGCCTCATATTTCCAAATATTTCATAAGAAATTGGACAGAAAATCCTTCATTTGTTGAATGTAGGGTGGCCGAGTAGGAATTATATGCCCCATATCATGCTCAACAATGGAACAACAATCCTGCTCAAATTGACCGGCCAGTTCAACGCTTGCCCTGTTTGCTATCTGCCTGTCATGGCCTTCACCACTGCCAAAGCAATGAAGAGAGGGGAGCCTGATTGGCTCGCTGTCAAAGTCACCGACAGGTGCCGGATATCCAGAGCAGAATATCCCAAACCTGAATTTCGGAGCGCCAGAAGACTTTTGCTGCTGTCGGCAGAATAAGGATGCCATTGCTGCGCCCTGGGAGAAACCAAGAATGCCGTCAAAGTTCCCCATCTGAGATATTGCGTTTTCAAGGTATGTGTACGATTCCTCGAATCCATCTGTTTGTTGCTGATATTGAAGAGGATCGAACGCTGCATCTGCAATCTTCCAATCTTGTTCGGTGTGGCAACTCGAGTTTGGAGCAACTAGCCATGCGAGTTTTCTTTTTGCTGTGCCAGGCGGTGGTGAAGGTTTGTCAGAGCAGTGATCTGGATTTGGGTGGTACAGAAATGAAAGCTGGTGAGGAGCATCTATGAAGACAAGCTCAGCGATGTGCTTCAGCTTCTTGCCAAGTGCTGATGTTCTTCCCTTAAAATTTGATGCGTTCTGACGGAAACCATGCAAGCAGAGGATCTTTAACTTCTTCAGCTGCTCACCACCTGTACAGCATTTCCCCAAATTAGAAGAAGGTCAACCCCAATATATGCAAGTAGATATAGGTGATTTTTACAGATTACATGCTTATAAATTCAGACCAAAATAAAATGGAAGAACACAAGTGAGTTGGTTGTTTCGAAATGCAAATAGGCTCACACAACACGAAATTAAGTTAGTAGTACTTCAGAGTAGATGGACATATCGTATTATGAAGTTAATTAGATCTCATAGTACTGAATCTAGGCTTTACATGCACATATCTGTCAGTAGTATAGGCTTATAACATGGACTATAACATGGACATACTTGATGAGATCAAAATAGCCTATAGTCATTAAAGTGCAAAAGTAAACTGATACAGACCTTACCATTAGTCCTGTCATTTTTAGAATTTGCAATTTGATTGCTTATGGATGTATTTTCGAAATGAGAAGATTCAGATAGCTCTAACTCTGTTTGGCAGTCTTGCCTTGGTGATATTTGGTGGCACTGTTTTCCATTCTTTTGACATAACTCGCATACATACTCCTCAGTAGAATCCTGGAGAAGAAAGTGCGATGAGTAATTGCCGCATGCATGCAAGAATATGTTCAAAAATGGTTGTAAAGGTATATGAAATAAAGCATCTTATCAACCTGACACGCGGAGCACACTAAGACCAGCATTCTACAATGGTTGCAACGACACCGGGATGAATAGTCATCAAAAGAAGAACCACATAGCAAACAAGTTCCAAGTATGTTCTCTTTCAGGCTTCCCACTGAAATCCTGTTTAACCATATCGAAACAAGTCAGCACTAGGGAAACTGAGGAACCTCTGAAGGAAGCAATTAGACCAGAATGTATTAGGTGACTAACTGACTACCAACCTATGGTCAAATACAAAATTCTTTCCTTCAAAATAGCCACCATCTGGGAATTGCTCCAGATATCTCTGGATTCCACCATATAACTAACACAAACAAAATATGAAATGTTCATAAACAATGCAGATTACTAAAACATAATCAACACTCCAGATTTCTTAGTATTAAACTATTGATCAAAGGGTCACAGGTTACCTGAAAAACATTCTCGAAGCCTTCACCTTTGGAGCGTATATAAGCTGATGCCATCTCACAGCGTATACCTCCTGTGCAGTACCTGTAAATACCGACAAGTTAGTTAGACTAGTTGCTTCCCAAATGCATCAGTCTAATGGCAATGGTTAATTCTTAGATCCAACCATACGTACATCAGAATTGACTTCCCACGGAGCTTATCAGTATGCTCATCTATCCACAACGGCAAGTCGCTGTATTGCCTGATCTCCGGATCAAATGTCTCAATATTTGGTACATGGAACTTGCCGATCCGTGTCTCGTACACATTCCTCGCATCCAAGACAACCACTTCATTCTTCTCCACAGGTGCCTCAGAATCCGAAGTAGCTTCCACTAAAAGAACAACCCAACTTAGCACTCATTTTTATTTAGAGAGTTCGACAGCGCAAGCAAACGTAGGTGAACGTTAGTTCCGAGAATTAACTCACCCACATTTTGAAGCACCGAGTGGAACTCAGCAGCCGACAAATGCCTCCCTGCACATGAGATCTCCGGGGTGGTCAACGACGGGTTGGAACACAGCGTAACCAGCTCCTGCCAATCACAAGAATAAGTAGTGCACGACGACAAGCCACTACGCTCAAACACGTTTGACAAACAAACTATGAGTTCCTAAATGGTGAAGTTGAAATATTTTGCTGAAAAGAAGCTAACCTTGACGAGCCGAACGGAGAGCGAGGTGAAGCCGCACTCCCTGGCGACCCTCTCGTCGACGGGATGCTCGCAGGAGGCCAGCTTGAAGTCGGTGCCGTCGAACAGGCTGTTCGAGCTCATCTCCGCGATGTGCTTCTCCAGCGCCGCCATCCTCCCTCCGAGCTAACAGCACGAAACGCAACAGGGTGGACAAAAGTCACCACCGATTCAAGAACCCACAGCAACTAACACAGTAAAATCCACAAACGGCGGTGCCCTTTGCGGGAGGGAGAGAGAGAGGGAGGGAGGGATCGGGATGTTCACCGTGGCGTTGACGCCGTCGGGGCCGACGCGGACGCGGCCGACGAGGGCGAGGGCGCGGCAGTGGGCCTCGTAGAAGGCGGCGAGCGCGGCGGCGTCGGGGACCTCCACGTACTTGTAGTAGAGGAGCACGCCGTATCGGCCGCCTCCTTGCTCCACCTGCGTCGGGGGCTGCGTCGCGTCCATGGCTACGACCACGACGAGGCAAAACCCTAAACGGAGGCGCGGCGGCAGGAAGAAGAGCACGAGCGGGTTTCAGCTAATCTTAACACATGATCCTTTCACCAATGGGCTATCTGAGACAACAAAAGCCCAGCCCATGTAAGAGATGGCCCATGTTAGCCCAAAGTATCGGCCCATAAGACCTGGCCCATCGGCTACCTTATCCCTGGTCACATCGCATTTCGCTCTGCGTCCCCCACAAGAACCTCCCCCCACCTGCTGCTGCTCCTCGCTCTCCCTCCACTCCACTGCCATGGAGGCCACCGCCGCGACGTCGCGGCCTTTCTTCCTCCTCTTGCCGTCGCCGCCGCAGCTGGTTAGCACGGTGCGCGTCACCTTTGGCGGCCGCGTGGGGAGGCGGCTCGTGGCCGCGGGGGCCAAGAAGAGGCGGGGGAAGGACGGGGAGGGGGAGGGGGAGGGGGAGGGGGAGGAGAGGGTGGACACGCACAGCTTCGCGCCCAAGGCCGGCGAGGCCACCGGGCCCTTCCCCGAGGCCGTCCTGCTCAAAAAGGTGCGCGCGACCTTATTGTGCCGCGGACAGTAGAAGCTTGCATGTGGGGGATGATGCCAGTTAGGCTAATTCTGAAGAGTGTTGTGAGTTGGAGGTCGAATTTTTGCCCTAGCTTGTGAATTATGAACCCCTGAGCTATGAGGAATATGGCATAGTCGCTCTCTGCTTGTAGATACCTTGTTGAAGCAGGCAGATTATTGGTGGCAATATGGAAGTTTTGTGTATCCGAATCTGATATCATCGTGTGCTCTTGGAGTGTTTTAGACTTCCATGTTTATGTATTGGAGTTTGTGTGCCGCTGTATCGTAATGTTTTTTGTTGAATAAGTAGCGAGCATGGGTAGAATCACAATGGTAGTCGCGAGATGGTGTTTCAAGGGCTGGCTGATATCTGTTGTTGCTGATCAAATTCGATAACCGACGAGCTGTTCGGCCTAGGAGGTGGACACTTTGTACGTCGTCATTTAGTTACACGACTAATGAATTTGGTGTTATCGGCAATTTTAGTGAAGAGTGATACAAGCTGCAACATTTCTATTTTGGCTCAAATGCTGGTAATGATGGGGATTGGGGGCAGAACTGGATTCTGCCTGCAAAATGCTCATAGTATCACCTGCCTTCTGTTTCACCTCCCAAGGGCATTTTACCCCTCATCTTTTACCGGATTCTAATGATGAAAAGCACTTTTCCCGTTTGCTTCCTTAGATAAAGTACAACTGACGATATTTATGTTGTTCCTTGACAAAGATGAATGAGATTTGTAGTTGATTTGCTTTTGTTATGTTGGTTGTTTTGCAGAAAATGGTGAAAGAGGACGGTCAAGTTTCACCTGAATTTGCTGATGCCAAAGAAGGTGATATTCATTTTTACACTGATAAGCTCCTGTTGTGATTGATGTAAATGTGCGATCTGTCTAACCCAATTACTTTTGCAGAAAAGCTATACAACTTTCTTAACATTCAACTAGAGAGTGATTTAAATCTAAAAAGAAGTAAGAGCTCTTTCCTTTCCTCTTTTACCTAGATAGTTTTAATTGGTTGTCTATGCTGGCGTCATTTACATAGTTATGTACATGTGGTGATCTAAGATCAACATGATGAACTTTCTCCCTTCCTTCTGCAGTGCGGCACTATGAAGTTGTTTACCTAATTCATGAGGATCATGTGGAAGAAGTTGAAGATGTTGTATCAAAAGTGCAAGGTGCATTTCTCAACACTCACGCATCACTTACTCACTTGTACTGCTCTCTGAATTAGTCAGTGCAGTTGATCTTTCTTTTACTTAAATTGTCAATGAGTCAAATCTCAGTCACATCGAGGCAAACAAATTTAGTTGCATGTCATGTTGATGCCTACAAGAGCTTGACACTCTCCTGGAGCCGCTTCCAGCTAAACTTACTACTGTCTGTCTGATTTGCTAAACCTATGTTTGATCAGCATACCCCAAAACATACCCTTTTTTATATTTTAGTTTTAGCCCAATAGTTAAGCATTGTGCCACTAAAGGAATGGTATAAAACCATGCTTTTCATTGTATTGTAGATTTTGTCAGAGAGAAGAAAGGAAGGATATGGCGGGTGAACAACTGGGGACTGCGTAGACTTGCTTACAAAATAAAGAAAGCAACGCATGCCAACTACATCTTAATGAACTTTGAGATACAGGCAAAATACATCAACGATTTCAAGACCCTGCTAGACAAGGATGAAAGAATCATTAGACACCTAGTGATGAAACGAGATGAGGCAATTACTGAAGACTGCCCTCCACCACCAGAGTTCCACACTCTGCGAGCTCAACAGTATATGGATGACGAATATATTGATGATGAAGATGAGGAAGAGGTGGAGGACTTGGATGATGAGGGTGAACTAGAGTCTGCTGGTTATGATGATGACGATGTTGAAGCTGGTGACGAACCTGAAATTATTCTTGTTGATGAAGTTGACCATGATAACAACGAAGACATTAGAAGAAGGAACAGGAATCTAAAAGTGGAGAAGTATGCAGCTGAGAAGTTTTAGACATTATGTAGGATCGTCGAAGGCAATCAGAGGGGGGTGAATGATTGCAATGCGTAGTAGAAATCTTTTTCTTTAAATCTAATATCTTCCAACCTGTAAAAAAACAGAACAAAAAACAAAAGACGGCACCAACTCTTTTGCTTTTCCTTGAAGTTACTGTAGCAATTTACAGATCAGAAGAAGAAGACACGAGACAATAGTACTACTCCTAAGACAATCTAATTAGCAAACATCTAAGCCTAATTAGCATCTCACCTAATCTCCTCTCAAATCACAAGTCTCGGCCAGCATGTGTATTAGTAACCACCCACATATAAATGCATATGCTGCCTTGATTTATCTCCAATCAAATTCACGTGAGCACACCAATCACAGCATCCATCCAGTCAAATGGCCTAGACGAGGTCTCACGCACGGGAAGACGGGAAGGAGTACTGCCGCTAGTTCGTATGCATGGGACGACGCGTACCGAATTTATCAACCGAAAGACTAAAGGAAATAAAAATCCACTGTCGCTGCGTACCTTTGTTTCTTCTATTTTTTTCCGCTCGCTCAAATCGGCAGACGCCGCACCGCGTCGCGTGAAGATTCACGGGCCGTGCCGAACGGAGACGGAGACGAGACGCCGCCGTTCCCTTTTTTTTTCAAATAGATCTGATTTTTATTTCTGTATAATGGTGGCTACAAGGTGCTCTCTCCTAGCACCCCTAAACCCTCGTCTCTCCAAAAACCACAGGGTTGCCTCCAACCCCACCTCTATTTATAGTCTAGGGCCCAAAACCTGAGCTTACCCTAAGCCCACGAGTTCTAATCCAATTCCAACACCAAAGGGACCCGAAACCCTTCCTAACACGGGTTTTTCAACCTTCCGACTTTTCAACTCATCGCATCACGTGTCGAAGCCTCCAGGACCGCACCTCCCGTAGCTTCTCCACGTATCATCCACCTTTGATCTCCATGCGCCCCAAGCATGAGCCCGACCATCTCGTGACCTCCTTGACCGTCCGAACCTCGGATCTCTCCATCCTAGTCCCGGTCCATCTCGTCACCGACCATGATCGTCTCCAAGCTCAACCTGCACATGCAAAGACCAAAGAATATCCTTCCGGCACAAGTTTGTCCAAACTTGACCAACGTCAATCCGCACACACGCAACACAACTTGCATAACGCCGCTAAACAAAATTACCAAATATTCATCATCACAAATTAATCATTGTCAATTATTCATCACAATAATATTCTAGACCTAGCCACATGGTCTAACAATCTCCCCCTTGATGAATACATTGACAACACCACAAGATTGTATGATGAGTTGGCTTCAAATAAATATAAGTGAAGAACTGAAGCCCAAAAAGCATTTTGTAAGCCATAAATCTCAAATCTCTCCCCCTCAACACAAGAGAGATAATTTTAGCAAATGCCTCCAATTTCTCACAAAGCACACCAAATCTCTCCCCCTTTGGCAATGTAATCATCAAGAAAATTCAGAAAATGAACAATTCTAAGAAGGAGCAATGAGAGTAAAAATTAAGAAGCTTTGTAAATTATACAAATCATTGTGCATTGATTAAATAAAAGAACCAAGCCATATTTTTAGTAGAGCTATCTAGATCATATAAAGTCATATATCATATAGCAATATCAAAACAAGTCTTAAGCATGATTAAACAATTTATATTAATAACAGGCATCTCAACAATGACCAAATCAATTATAAAGAGCACAATGAGATATCACAACAAAAGGTCAAAGCCTAAAAGTGAAGCAAATTTTAAATCTAGACGAACTAGCAGTCTCATAAAACAACCTATTGCTCCACACTCAATTCATAGGCATGTGGCATGCTTGTAGCATACTTCTTTTTATAATAAAATGCTTGTAGCATTCTTGTTTTAGATGGTGGCATGCTTGAAGCATACTTCTTTTTATTTATGCACCTTTTGTGCATTTTTCTTTTGTATACCATGGCATACTTGAAGCATACATCTTTTCAATTCTCTTGCTCATTTTTTTTATAACATGCCAAATTGAGTGATCATGAAAGGATTGTAATATGAAACATGCAAGCCTCATAGCCAAGATTTAAATAAGACTCACAATCAAGCTAATCTTTTTCGATGAATATCGTAAAGTACTATCTATAATCAATGCAGTCAAAGTGTTCCGCCATGTCATATTTTAATTCAAGTACAACAAATTAATTATAACTAGTCATGACCAAAGCTATACAGCATATGAGTAAATATGATAAAGAGAGCTCTACAACTCATTTAATTTCAATGGCTTGGACTTGTTGATTTATTTGACAAGTATAATAAATAAAGCTTCTAAGATCTTTAAACAACAAGCTCCCCCTCAGAATAATCCCATAAGATGTAATACACCCAACTCACTTCGCACATGAGCAAAACGAGAAGAATTAAGCGGATTCATGAATATCAGCAACTTGAGAATCTAACAAGATGAAAGACAACATCACCTTTTCCACATGGTCTCTCAGAAAGTGAAGTCTCTTGGAAGCCATATAAAAAATGAAGAACCATCAAGTGTTCCAATCAAATAATGATGTAAAAACCTGGAACCCAATCTAGCTCATGTTCTTCATCCTTGTCAGCTGTTCTTACATCACAGGAAATATCGGTCTCACAGTACTGGGGTTAGTGAAATAAGATCTAGGAATCCAGTACTGAGACGCACGACGAACAGGAGCAACAAAGCTAGAGCCAAAATCACGTGCATGTAGGTGATCAGAATGCCGAAAAGAATGTGAAATATTTGAACTAAATCTCAATCTAGCATGTGAATCAGATTTAAAACCATCATGAAAGTTCTCAGAAAACTTAGCTTTCATACTAGTTCTAGGAACAAAAGATGTTGCACGTTTTTGTCTTAAAGTATTCAATCTTTCCTTCTTCTCTTTCTTAGCACGTCTAAAGCAAAATTTATGCAAATGACCATCTCTTCCACAATAGGTGCATTGAAATTTAACATTAGCAGAATTCTTTTGAGAAGATGAGCTAGCACCTATAATATGATTTGATGATTTTTGCACAAAGCCAGCAGATTTAAACACAATTTGTTTTGGTTCAAGTTTCACTTCAATTTTTCTAGGTTCAAGAGTCTTAATAACCTTAGGAGGATTATTCTTGGCATGCTCAACAAAATTAAATCCTAAACCACAATTATTCACACTTGTTTTTGACTTGTCTAGAATCATATCTAAATTTTTCTTGCCAAAAGAAAATCTCTCTAAAGTGTCTTTCAAGTACTCATTCTCTTTAGCTAGAGTGGGACAAGCTGTGCATTTAACAGGTTCATTCACAAGATTTTTAGAAGCACTAGACTGAGCCAATCTTTCTTTTTCAGCAAAATTATTAAGTTGTCTAGTCAAAGCTTCTATTTCAGTGTTAAGCTTAGGACAATTAGAGCAAGAAGATATCTCATGATAAAGCATCTGTTGAATTGTTTCTTGTGATGAATTAAGTCTAGCTTCTAGCAAATCACATTTAAAGCAAGTTTTAGATTGAGCATTTGAAATACTTGACTCTAAACATGTAGGAGAGCTAAGTTTGAGCTTTTCAATTTCATCATGTGCAAGTTTTAACTTTTCACCACAAGAGTCATGTGCCAATCTCAACTCATCAAATTTAGCAATTACATCACTAAGTTGAACCAAGTTTGATACATTAATTGTTCTAGCAGATTCTAACTCAGTATGTAAAACTTGACAAGACTCACAAGATTCATCATCTGGAATAGAAGCTCTAAGTCTATTGATTTCAGAATTTAAGCCCTCAACAATGAAATCATGATTTTTAATTTTCTTTTTATACTTCTTAAGCTCATCTGTTAATCTAAGTACAGCACGAGATAAATCAGTGTAAGAAGGTTTTACCTCATCAGGATCACTATAAAGATCATCACTGTCGAGCTCCTCACTGTTTGCCATAAAGCACATCCCTGTGAAGTCCACCTCCTTTGCCTTCTTGCCATTGTCCTCATCATCGCTTTCAGAATCATCATCACTCAAAACAATCTCATCAAGTGCTGAAATTACTTTGTTGACCGCCCTGCGGTAATTGCGCTTCTTGCTTGGGTCAATCTTGAATTGAGAGCGACGAGTTGGTGTCTTGTCATCTTTAACCTCCTTGCTTCTTAATTTAGGGCAATTCATCTTGATGTGGTTAAGCTCACCACATTCATAGCATCTGATTGGACCTCCTCTTCGTCTTAATCTGATATTATTAATTGCCTTGGTTACCCTGTTGGAGAGAAGTACAAGCTGTTCTTCTGGAATCTCCTCTAATTGTTCATCTGAAATAGAGCACAATGCAGACAAAGAAACAATAGAAGAACTAGAAGAACTGTCAGCTTGGTTAGTCACTAAGCCCAAAGAATTAGTCTTGTTTATTCTGGCCAAAACATCAATCTCGTGTGTTTTCATCTTCGAGTAAAGATCATTCAAAGTGAGTGTTTCCATATTAACAGAATGATTGATAGTAGTGACTAACACATTCCAAACAGACATATCCAAAGCATTTAAAATTTGACGAGCATTGTCAGAATCAGAATATGTGACATCAACAGATTGCAAATCACTAACAATTTTATTAAACCGATCAAAAAGAGCATCTACTGATTCTCCAGGTTTCATCTCAAATTTAGAATACACCTTTTTAAATTGATTCTGACGCACACCTTTAACAGATTTAGATCCTTCATGATAATCAGCTAGAGTGGTCCAAATTTTATTTGCAGATTTAAGGTGAGCAATTCTGACAAACTCGTTTCTATTTAAACCTTGCAACAAAATATTTCTAGCCTTAGCATTAGCTTCAACATCAGATGAATTTTCAGTTGTAACAACAGGAGGCACATCATATGTATGTTCAACTTTTTGCCAAATAGAATTATCTTGTGCTTGAAGAAAAACCTCCATACGCGTCTTCCAATAAAGATAATCTGATCCATCAAAAAACGGTGGCTTACCTGAAAACCGATCCCGATCTGATGCCATTGCAACCTGCTCTGATACCACTTGTAGGATCGTCGAAGGCAATCAGAGGGGGGTGAATGATTGCAATGCGTAGTAGAAATCTTTTTCTTTAAATCTAATATCTTCCAACCTGTAAAAAAACAGAACAAAAAACAAAAGACGGCACCAACTCTTTTGCTTTTCCTTGAAGTTACTGTAGCAATTTACAGATCAGAAGAAGAAGACACGAGACAATAGTACTACTCCTAAGACAATCTAATTAGCAAACATCTAAGCCTAATTAGCATCTCACCTAATCTCCTCTCAAATCACAAGTCTCGGCCAGCATGTGTATTAGTAACCACCCACATATAAATGCATATGCTGCCTTGATTTATCTCCAATCAAATTCACGTGAGCACACCAATCACAGCATCCATCCAGTCAAATGGCCTAGACGAGGTCTCACGCACGGGAAGACGGGAAGGAGTACTGCCGCTAGTTCGTATGCATGGGACGACGCGTACCGAATTTATCAACCGAAAGACTAAAGGAAATAAAAATCCACTGTCGCTGCGTACCTTTGTTTCTTCTATTTTTTTCCGCTCGCTCAAATCGGCAGACGCCGCACCGCGTCGCGTGAAGATTCACGGGCCGTGCCGAACGGAGACGGAGACGAGACGCCGCCGTTCCCTTTTTTTTTCAAATAGATCTGATTTTTATTTCTGTATAATGGTGGCTACAAGGTGCTCTCTCCTAGCACCCCTAAACCCTCGTCTCTCCAAAAACCACAGGGTTGCCTCCAACCCCACCTCTATTTATAGTCTAGGGCCCAAAACCTGAGCTTACCCTAAGCCCACGAGTTCTAATCCAATTCCAACACCAAAGGGACCCGAAACCCTTCCTAACACGGGTTTTTCAACCTTCCGACTTTTCAACTCATCGCATCACGTGTCGAAGCCTCCAGGACCGCACCTCCCGTAGCTTCTCCACGTATCATCCACCTTTGATCTCCATGCGCCCCAAGCATGAGCCCGACCATCTCGTGACCTCCTTGACCGTCCGAACCTCGGATCTCTCCATCCTAGTCCCGGTCCATCTCGTCACCGACCATGATCGTCTCCAAGCTCAACCTGCACATGCAAAGACCAAAGAATATCATTCCGGCACAAGTTTGTCCAAACTTGACCAACGTCAATCCGCACACACGCAACACAACTTGCATAACGCCGCTAAACAAAATTACCAAATATTCATCATCACAAATTAATCATTGTCAATTATTCATCACAATAATATGACCGGCGAGCAGCACGAGCACGGCGGCCGGGAGAGGTGGCAGCCCAACGAGATGGCCGCCCCCGGGAGAGGAAATCGATCCTCCCGGGGGCAGCAGCAACAGCGGAAGTAGATCGAGGTTAGGGTTTCAACCTAAACTCTGATACCATGTTATGAATATTGTGTATATGAAGGATCGTAAGGGCCTTCTCACCCCAAAAGCTAGCCTATGAGGTGAGGGACTCCCCCACTTTTAAGTTAGGTCCTTTGCCCTTCCACAACCAAAACCGGACTCTGATACCACTTGTAGGATCGTAAGGGCCTTCTCACCCCAAAAGCTAGCCTATGAGGTGAGGGACTCCCCCACTTTTAAGTTAGGTCCTTTGCCCTTCCACAACCAATGTGGGACTATTCCAACAGTATATATTGAAGAGGCCCAATGGGCAATATATATAGGGAGTACAAAGGGATGTTACAGAGGAATATGCTGATTCCTATTCTATCTCTAATACCCTTAACAATGAGAACAAGCCAAGACCATGAAAGATAAAATGTAATGTCTGCTGGAGTCCATGGTGCAGTCGCATGCAAAAAATGTAAATAATGCACTATGCGGGATCCTGAACAGTAGCAAACTGAATAATGTCTTTAAGTACTAAAGCTGACGCAGTTTCTAGATTGTAAAGCGCTAAAGCTCACGCAGCCTTCTAGTACTACAGTACAACTAATTGGTGAGGTTGTTACGCATCGTAGATGCTTTCCTTTTTGCCGGTGCAGTAAAAGATGTGCTCTATAATTTGCTGATAACGAATGTTTTATGAGTTAGGATGTGTTTCTGTTTCTTATTAGGTCTAGGCTAGTTTTTTTTTCTTGGACACGTTCAATTGTTGTTCCTCTGTGGAAAACAAATGCTTTGTGAGCCATCATTATTTATTTCGCTATTACATATGATGCTTGAGAGTTGCTGAAATTCTTTTTTGGAGTCTTCATGTGTGCTGGGCTCTTTTATCCTCTTTTAATTAAATCCGTGTAGGCTACACCCTTACAGTTTTCATTTTGATTGGATGGTAGTTATACGCTGTTGTCCCCCAACAAAATACTGCTAAGTTCATCTTGTTACACCAAAGTTCCTGCATCCTCATATTCATCTCACCAAAGACAAAATTTGAAAAGTTTTGTGTGTCATTTGTTAACATGTATTTTAGTTTTGCCCTGTGCAGTTACTGACTTGATTGAATTGCCGACATGATTCAAGCAATGTGATGAGTGATGACAAACTGAAGATGTGAAAGATGATTGGGTGGGGGCCTTATGTGAATTTTATTAATGCCCAAACCTTAAGACTGTTCAACGGTTGGTGGTAGTTGTCTCACATGTTCAATAAAGGTTGGGATGAATGAATCGATCAATAACTAGTATTAACTTAGGGAATCTTGCAACGCCTCAGGTTTGTCGCTTGTCACCTGTAAGTGTTGCTATTGAATAAACATGATTAAGATTTGGAGTTAACCAAGGAAGGCTCATCTGTGCGTATTATCATGATCTGTTAGTAACTTAGTATCAATCAGATAAGTATCACTTACACCTCGTTTTGTGATGTCATGACTTGCTTTATGTTGCATTTAGGACTTGTGGTTTGAATTTGAGATAATCTATACTTAAAACTGGCTATGGATATACAGGGATTTCTTACATGTACCTCACTGGAGATTATCAAGACCTGCTAGTAATTGAAGGTACCTTGTTGCTTTATTAGCTTGTTTCGTCATAGTCTGCTTCATGTCATAATAACGAGCAGTTGTTCAGTCATCTTCAAGTTTGAGCATGGTGCTACAGATAATCTAGATTTGCCGTTGCATGAAGGAATCTGAATAACAGATGATTCTGTCCACCTGCACTGTACAGATGATTTGTTGTAGTGTTCTTTGTTTGCACCATGCTGTATTAATGAGTATAGGTTGCCTTTGGGTGGAATAGTCACTTTCTGTACTGGCCAGTGGCTATCCTGGCTAGCTGGCACTACCTAACTGTGTTCTGTTCATCTCCAATGAGCTTATAATTTGGTACTCTATTGTAACTAACTTAAAATGGAATGTCTTTTTAATATGGAGTCTATAAATTGATTGTAGTAGATATTGTCTTGACTTTGTCTATATCGGCTAAAATCATACGCAAGTATGTCTCTCTCTATACTCTCTATCGTGAATAACCAGTACTCTCTTGCGTGAATAGCTAGATTTAAAATTTTTAACTAAAATCATAAAGTGCAGCTTAAAAGAACCCAACTCACATTTCAGCAAATTTTGTGATGACAGAAGAACTATCCGGGCCGTTGATCAAGCGATCAATGGTGTGGATTTCATCCTGTTTAGCCTATTTGTCTAGGGTTCAGTGGGTTGAATCCCTTCAGGAGATTTCAGATTAGTACTAAACAGCTTTCTCTTGCATCATCCATGCCAATTGTCATCCATGTTCAACAACAACAATCCGTTCTTTCCTTGAATCTCAGGTTTTTAATTCATTGAGAAAGCATAACGATTGGCAAGCAGGCCAAAGGCTTTGGTACTAGCAAGACTGGTGCAAGGTAAGAGGCTATGCGCACAAATTAGCACTAAGATAATGACCAGATTCGCACTGTCACAAAGGCGTTTGTAGTCCAACGGTTAGGATAATTGCCTTCCAAGCAATAGACCCGGGTTCGACTCCCGGCAAACGCATGTCTTCCTAGGACTTTTATATTTTTTTAGAGAAGTCTTAATTATTAACTTGGCAATTTTCTTATTAGAAAGGCAAATTGGTTTATTACTAGAAATAATAATTACGGGGTACACAATTTTTCCTTAGTGTTCATTTAAGGAGAGATTTTTTTAGGGGCTAGTATGTTGTTACGTACTACTGCCTCCGGTCCAAAATCAAAATATCAGCTTTGCCAATTCTTCTTACTAGAGAGCAAAATGGGGTGCATCAATTTTCCTTTATTGTTCATTTGAGTGGAGCTTTTCAGGAGCTAGGATATGTTATATACCACTCTCTCTAATCACAAAAGAGTCATATTTTGGGATACATATGGACAAACTTTCCAATCTTTGGCTATCAATATGTTTATAAATATTTAGATTGGACGAGTCTAAAATAGACGTCATGTAGCAAGTTGATTATAGTTTACAAATACTAGTCATTTGGGACTTATCAAAGCAGCAGTTCTCATGTAGTGGTGTTCGGGTATACAACTAAAATTGGCCGACAATGATAAAAACCGAAGCATTAAAACATTCCTTGCTCTGCGTTACAGAGTAAAAGCCACAAGAAAATTAGACACAAGAGAGTGCATGCTTCCTAATCCTTTACATCGAAAAGAAATAGGGTATTGATAAGTGTGTTTACATGAGGGCAACATGATCAGCAAAAATAAGAAAACAAAGAAAAAGAAAAGGCAGTTTGCAATACAAAGCCTACAACAAGGCTAAAAAAACTAAAATCACTTTTATATAAAAGAAGAATAATTTGTTTCCTTTTTGTTTTATGTATTCTCTCTTTTTAGATATTGCATAATTAATTAATGCGTGTGTCCAAGAAATATGCTCATTCGTGCATGGACCTCGCTCACAGATAGGCGGGCCCCTTGGCACGCACGATGCCGTCGTTGCCGGCGAGCATGAGGTACTTGTCCTTCCTGGTGAGCATGGTGCACTCGTACCCGAGCGCCGCCGCCATGCACTGCTGCACGCGGTTAGCCACGTCGGTGCTCGCCGCCGCTCCCTCGCTCACCGGCGCCGTGTCGACCGTGGCGAGGAACTGCACCGTGTAGCACATCCTGGGGTTGGCCATGTAGTAGAGCGGGTCGAGGCACTTCCACCCGCCGGCCGTCGTGGCATGGAACATGGCCGTCTCGACGGCGAGCGCCACGGGCACGACATCGTCGCTGAGCTCGGCGAACAGCGGGCTGAACCGGAGTAGGTACGGCTCGCGGCAGGTGGTGCCCTCGGGGCAGACCACCACATGCGCGCCGGCGTCCAGGAGCCGCGCCATGGCAGCGCCGTCATGGGCGCGGTTCCGGACGAGGCGCACGGTGCGGCCGATCGGTGAGATGAGCTCCGAGAGGCGGCTCAGGCTGTACGACACCGCGCGCACCGGCCGGTCGAGAGCAATGGACACGTACACCGGGTCGATGAGCGTGCGGTGATTGCAGACGTAGAGCTGCCCGCGCTGGCGGCGCTCCGAGCACAGCGGCGGCGGGGGCCTCGAGCCCCTGAGGCGCCAGGACTGGCCGGTGGCAGCCAGGAGAGGCGTGGCGTAGTGGTAGGGTAGGGCGAGCGCGATGGCGAGGCGGGCGGCGGCGAGCACGGCCCCGAAGGGGAGCCAGGTGAGCATGGCGACGGCGTTGAGCGGCGTCGGGCGGAAGGCGAGGCGGCCATCATGGAAGATGAGCGGTCTAGGGTACTTGTGGCGCGGCAATGACCGCCACTTGCTCTTCTCCTCGCCGCTCACCACATACACCTCCTGCGGACAATTAATGTAACACGTTCGTCAAGTTTCATCGAGGAAACTTAATCAATTAGATACTCAGTGAAGCAATTAATTACTCTCTCCGGTATACCACTTTAACAACTAAATTTTACTCATTCGTCTTCTTACTCGGTGAGTATCTCCGTATTTTTGAAAAGTTATGAAAGTGTAATATTATGAAAGTATTTTTGTGACAAGTTTACTCGTATCACTTTCGTATTTCCAAACTAGATATTTCAGATGATATTGTTACTCAAAATTTATATGATTTGATTGCATGACGAATTTTTTTTTTGTAGCCAAAGGAAGTACTAGCTACGTACTTGTATGCATGCTACATCTTGTATGCATGATGCCTAGATCTTTGAAATGTAACATCATTTAACCACACGATCCATGTCAATTTACTAGTAATGATGACTGATCAACCACTTCACAAATTAAAATAAAACCTCTAGACTTAATTTTAACATCATGCATGTAGAAACCCGGTAAACGCACAACCTATTATTTGTCTTGTGTTTGGAACAAGCTAAAAAGAAAATTTCATATGGCCAACATCACCATCAACATATATTTAGAGACAACGATAGAAATAAGTGGAATATATATTGAGCTGAGTTAAAAGCATAAGAAAACACGTATAACGAAGTAAAACTCTTCAAAGACCGTGCACTTCTGTCCGTCCGTCAACCATACCTTGCAAAAGGATGACAGAGGACTCCGAAGGAACTCCATGGATCCTCCAGAGAACCCTACAACATCATCAACTCCTTCCATCTTCTTCCTCACCTCGTCGTCGCCATGCCCGCCTCCTCCTTCCATGAGACCAGTGTAGAACCCCCACACCACCTTCATCTCCCTTGCCGCGACGACGGCGACGTCCGCCGCATCCGGCGGCGCCAGGTACTCCTTCAAGAACGGCTCCACCATCACCCTCGGCATCCTGCTGGCCCACACCACCCTCCTCTTCCCCGCCTCCTGCCGCCGCCGCCTCACCACCTCGAACCCCTCCACCCCCACGTCCTCCAGGAGCCACCGCGGCAGCACGGCGCGCCCGGCGCGGAACCTCGCCGCGCGCAGCCCGCAGAAGGCGACCGCGGCCATGGCCCTCATGGCCACGTCGCCGCCGGCGCAGGCGATCACGGGGTAGAGGAGGAGCAGCAGGAGGCCCCGGAGGAAGCTGCCGGCCTCGACGGCGACCAGCATGAAGTAAGGGAAGAGGGAGCGCGAGCGGAGCAGGCCGCCGTCGACGTCGACGACCAGCACGGACGTCTGCACGAGGCGCGCCGCGGGAGGGGCGCACGTGTGGATGACGACGGAGGGGTGCGGTGGCAATGTGGCCGGCGGTGGCCGCGGAGCGCCGACGCCATGGAAGAGGGAGAAGAGCTTGTGAGCTGCCGCCATCTTCTTCCTGACCATGGAGGATGTGTGTGTAGCTTGTAGCTAGTAGCTGGAGCTACATGTTGTCGCCCTAGCTTTGTATTATATATATAAGATCATGGTGCATGCCTAATAAAGTAGTGGTTGCCATCGAAGAAGATGGCAAACTTGATTTAATGCCTTCTTCGTACTTCTATATATCTCGCGTGTTTGTGAGAGAGAGAGAGAGATCAATGGAAAACTTAGTTTAGCTTTAATTGTGAGTGATTTTCTAATACCCGGTTCAACTATTATCATTATTCACATATCACTACTAGATTTTAGCAGTATGTTCTCTACTTATATCTCAATGATGCGGTAAACAACATACATTTAACAATAAGCATTAAAATAAATCTGTTATAAACAAAAGTAAACATATCACAACTGAAATCTTCTCGACCTAGTCCTCCACGAAGAACTAATTATAATAACCATGACTGGATGACCAAAGTAAAAATAAATAATTCACAAAATAAAATTTGGGTTACTCGCACCCAAGAACACTAAGAACAACGCGTCTGAGAACCCTCGATGCGTCCGAGAGCATACTTAAACTTGTAAATAGAGCATTACCGTGGAAATATACATTACCATAAAAGCTTTCTAATGTTCGTCATCAGTTACGAGAGTTCTATTGACTAAGTTTTAGTTTGATAAGCTACCTTATTAAGACAATACTAAGGAAATAGCGATAACATTCTATATCATTATTATTGGATACAGTGCAAAGGTGCTACTCCTATTCCCTATGTATGATACCTCATTGGTCACCTAAAAACAACAACAATGCAAGTATAAGTCTAAGACTCAGTAAGTACATAATAGAACGATAAACAACAACATAAGCATTAACCTAACCATGGGCATGTTCTTTTTGGCTGGAGCTATGGTTTTTAGCTGCGGTTTGTGGCTTTTGGGCTGTTTATGTGAGAGATTACAGAGTAACAGAAACTCATATACGTTTTTTGCCGATATAAATGAAGTGAGACAGTGTGTTAGTCTGCTCTTGAAGTGAGGCAGATAGTTGTTCCTGAAGTTGAGCACGAAGCTCCTGTTTTATTTGTTCGTTGCGGTAGGCCTTGAATTTTTTTCCTACTCCTACATGTGTCGAAGTCATTTAGAAATCCATGCCTCCAAGATATGCAAACCCCCAAGCCTCGTGTGCGACCTGGGTGCTTCTTGTTTCCCAAGACTTGTGATAATACATCTCTCTCCTTGTATTCTTGAAAGGAGCCTCGAGAAGATTCGGTAGTCAATGATTGTTGCAAGAGGCAACATGTTATTTTTGAACCCATGAAGTTCAAGAGGTATTAACAACTATGTAGTTTAATATATCTTACCAAGCGTTAGGACACTTCCTCATCTGCGGGGTTTTTGAAAGAGACACCCGAAGACATGGTTGATGACCTCGCTCTTAACTAGTTTCGAGCGCGCTCGTTTGCGATCCTGGCAAATGGCGGGGAGGCCTCCGATCGGATTGCGACCTCGTCCTGCATTCTCCACTACGGGATTTTACCCGCGTACCCAACGGTGCCGAGTTTGTGAGGGTGAGTGTTTTGTGACTAGAGAGCCTTGTGCGCTGCACTTTGTTATTCAAATTCGGTCGTTGTCTTCATCTACACAAGGGCCTCCCATGTTTCCGGCGACACGAAAGGATACCTCGTGAAGGGCGTGAGATCCTTGGCCACGTACTGCGTGACAAAAGTGCTCTTAAAATTCTTCTATGCTTTTCCCATTGCGAGGAGCGCCTGCCGTTGCACGAGCCCATGTACTTCTGCTGGGATATCGAACGAATTTGTAATTTCCTCCCATAGCTGATCTTTCTGATCCTTTGCCAAATCTTTCCAGCTTGCTATAGTGATGGGGGCCTGTTGCCTTCCAATTATCCCGCAGGTAGTCCGAAATGATGCCGCTATTTTCTTCGGTTGAAGAGGGACCCCATCCGGAGAGACCACTGTGATGGTCATTCGGTCCTCTGGCCTTTTCGATACTCCTTGGCTACGCTTAGTTATCCCAATCTTGGGAGCGTGAGACCCAAATGACAACGACGATGATCGTGTGGATGCCATCTCTCTTCTAAGAAAAAAATAACTGTAGTGAGCTATGGGCCTAAACAAAGTTCTATGAAGCAACTGACATAAACCCGTGTATCAAGTTCATTGAACCAGATACATTGGAGTGTGTCACTTGTTTCATGCCCTTTAAAGGTCTATGTGGCATATATTATTACTACAAGGTCCCTTTGGAATAGTAACATGCCATTCCAAATAGATCTTGTAGCTAACAATGTAGCCAACTATTGAGACAGACTACAAGATTGACAAATGACAGTAATAGTAAAAATTTAGAGCTCAAGCTTGAATATTCAATTTTAGTATTAGATCTTGTAGCTAACAAATGAAGCATATATCATAAAGTACTAAATGTCATAAAACAATTTAGCCATCTATTGAGACAAACCACAAGATTGAAAAATGATAGTAATCGTAAAAATTTGGAGCTCAAACTTGAATATTCAATTTTAGCATTAGATCTTGTAGCTAACAAGTGAAACATATATCATAAAGTACTAAAGGTCATAAACAATTTAGCCATCTATTGAGACAGACCACAAGATTGAGAAATGGAAGTAATAGTAAAAATTTGGAGCTGAAGATTGAATATTCAATTTTAGTACTAGATCTTGTAGCTAACAAGTGAAGCATATATCATAAAGTACTAAAGGTTATAAAACAAATTAGCCATCTATTGAGATAGACTACAAGATTAAAAAATGACAGTAATAATAAAAATTTAGAGCTCAAGCTTGAATATTCAATTTTAGTATTAGATCTTGTAGCTAACAAGTAAAGCACATATCATAAAGTACTAAAGGTCATAAAACAATTTAGCCATCTACTGAGGATAACAAAACAAATTAGCCAACTATTGAGACAGAGGCGAACGGTGTCGGGAAGGAGCGGCGGCGATGTGAGGGAGTGGCGGCCGGCGTCGGGAGGGAGTGGCGGATGGCAACGGGAGGGAGGGGCAGCGTCGTGAGAGGTAGCGTCGCGAGGGAGAGGTGGTCGGCGTCAGGAAGGAGTGGCGGTGTCGCGCGAGTGAGCAGTCAGATCCAACAAAACCTAGCAGATGGAGACGAAGAGATCGAGTGAGGACTCTGCGAGCAGAACCAATATATAGGGAAACTATCACAGATGGTTCCATAAAAGAACCGTCTATGATAGTTATATCACGGACGGTTTCTTCCGATAAACCGCCTGTGATAGTTTGCTGCATATAGAAATCATGCATGTGACCATGCAATATTATGAAAACGCAAGCATAATAATAAATATAAGTATTTGTTAGTTCCTGAGTCATTTAAAATTACAATGGGATATAGTTCCATAATTACATGCTGAGTTCCCTAATTGTGATTACATTGCAACAATTTTCAAATAGATGCTGGCTTTGTGGTATTATTTATTACACTTGGCTATTTCCTTTTAAATAAAGCCCTTCACGATGATCGACATGCATATAGTTTGCTTCATCGCCTTGTTCTTCCTTTAGCCTGATGCTATCTCCGAATGGAGGCAACTCATCAAATTGATTGTACTCTTCCTCATCCTCAACATTCTCAACTCTGACAATCCTTCTTTTTCCTTGAAGAACTACATGGCGCTTCTTATTTGTCTGGTCGGTTACATAAAATACTTGAACAACTTGCCTCACAAGTACAAATGGTTCGTCTTCGTATCCTACACATTCGAGGTTCACGGTAGTGACGATGTACTTGTCAACCTTTTACACCCCGTGGGAGTTGGACCCAATGGCACCAAAATAGAGGAATCTTAAAAATTACGTAGTCAAGCTCCTAAATCTTCTCTACAAGCCTGTAGTACGAGTTTGGGCCAGCGGTACTGACGTGTGCATCATAAGCATTTATGCGGACACCTGAGTTCTACACTGTGCTCTTTCTATCCTAATCTATTGTATAAAAAGTGTAGCCATTAATGTTGTATCCTTGTCATATCACAATTGTAAAATTTGACCCTTTTGCCAACCATTATAGTGTTTTACTTGACGACCTCCTAGTCAATCGCACCTTCAACCATTCGTTGAACTGACGGTTGTGTTGTTTCACGATCCAAACTTCTGACTGGCCTGCATTCTCTTAGCGTAGCATGTCCTTATGCTCTTCAATATATGGGGTCACTTCAGTCATATATTGTAAAACCGTGAAATGGGCTTGAGCATATGTATTTTGATCTGGAATTATTGCTTTCCTTCCGATAGTCCCAATACCCTCTAGCCTCCACTCGTGACGAGATAGCAGTACACCTATCGGCTCGACCTGAGTCGTGTAGCCGATGCAGAATTCAATGACCTCTTCTGTTGTATAATCTTCGATGATGCTACCCTCCGGTCGAGATCGATTGTGTACATAGGACTTGAGAATTCCTATGTACCTCTCGAATGGGTAAATATGACGTAGAAACACGGGGCCGCATATCTTTATCTCTTTCAAAAGGTGGACAATGAAATGGACCATGATATCAAAAAATGATGGAGGAAAATACATCTCTAGATGACATAGAGTTGTCACTACCTCGGTTTGCAGAGCATCTAGTCCATCGGGATCAATGACCTTTTGAGCAATTGCGTTAAAGAAATAACATGCCTTATGATTGTCACGCAAACCTTGTTCGGCAGAATACTTCTAATTGCAACAGGTGACATTTGTGTCATTAGCACATGACAGTCATGAGACTTCATACCAATTAATTTCAAATGTTCCATGGAAACAAGTTTCTTCATGCTGTTGGAGTGACTGGACGGAACTTTCACACCATGTAAGGACTGGCACAGTTGAGTTCTCTTGGACTTAGACTGAGTGTAGCAAGCTGAGGGAAGGTACGTTTGGCTTTTATCGGTGCTAACTCGGTTCTGATGTTCGCCTTGTGTTGACACCATCCTTTATTTTATCAGGAATGTTCAGTAAAAGACCAATCAAACTGTCACATACATTCTTCTCTACGTGCATGACATTGATGCAATTGCAAACTTCTAAGTGCTCCCAATAAGGCAAGTCCCAAAATATTGACCTCTTCTTCCACATGTTCTTTCGACAGGTCCTCAATTTACATCCTTTTCCAAGCACAACGTCGATATCCTTGACCATATCATACACCTCTTTCCCGTTAAAAGGCCTTGGTACTAAGTCATCCTCTTTTTTTCTGTCAAATTATTTTTTCATCTTGTGGTATGAGTGATACTTTGGAAGGAACCTACGGTGACACATGCACATAGTTTTGTGCGAGTTGTTCAACCATACACTCTCGGTATAATCTAAGTAGTATGGACAGGATTTGGCTCCTTTTGTACTCAACCCAGACAGATTACCAAGGGCAGGAAAATCATTAATGGTGCAGAACAACATGGCACGTAGAGTGAAGTTTTCTCGTTTGTCCGCATCCCATCCATGTACCCCTTCGTTCCACAGTATTGCAAGATCTTCCACTAATGGTGCTAGGTACACATCAATATCCTTCTAGGTTGCTTTGGCCCTTCAATAAGTAGTGACATCAAAATATACTTCCGCTTCATACACAACCAAGGAGGAAGGTTGTATATGCACAGAGTCGTGGGCCAGGTGCTATGTCGGCTGCTCATGTTACCAAAAGGATTCATTCCATCTGTACTCAACCCAAATCTTATTTTCTCAATTCCACACCGAAATCTACAAACATCCTATCGATGTTCCTCCACTGGGAAGAATCAGCAACATGTCTTATCATTTCGTCTTTCTTACACTGCTCCAAGTGCCAACGCATCAATCTTGCATCCTTGCGGTTTGCAAATAAACGCTTCTAACGGAGAATTACAAGAAGATACCACAACACCTTAGCAGGAGGTCCTTGCTTCACCTTGATGCCCTTCCCATCATCATAGTCATTTTTACACTTGTATCGGGATGCTTTGCACACCAGACAAACATGTAAACTAGCATACTCTTTATGGTACAGGATACAATCATTCGGACATGCATGTATTCTTTCTGCTTTCATTCCCAATGGGCAAATAATCTTTTTGGCTTGGTAGGTGGTTCTCGGCAACACATTTTCCTTTAGAAGCATGTCCGCTAGGAGACCTAGCAATGCTGTGAAACTCTTGTTAGACCAACCATTACTTGCCTTCAATTTTAGCGGTTCTAGAACTGATGACAACCTCATGTATTACGCCTTGCAGCCCAGGAACAAAGGTTTCTCCGAGTCCTCTATCAAGCCCTTGAATTTACCAAACTCTCTCTCACTATAGTTCCCTTCTGCATCACGTTGCATCTGATCCAGATTGTCATCCTGTGACCTATCCTCATGATCGAAAGCACAGTCCACAACTGGCATATCATTGTCTCCCTCGACGATGTCGTAACTACCTTTTTGTGTACTCTTCTCTTCACCGTGACTGGTCCAACATTTGTACCCCTTTTTGAAACTCCTTCGAATCAAATGAGCTTCGATCTGCGCTGAGTTGCTAAAATCTTTAGATTATGATAATCAATGCATGTACAGTACATATATTCCATCCCCTTCTTCAACATATCCAGCTCGGCCGCTCTTCTAAAAGCAGACACGCCATTAATGCACTCTTCACTCACATGGTTCTCAATGTACATCCAGCTTCGGTCCATCTACGCTACACATGTGACAAATGAGTGTCAAAAATGATTATTAGCACTACTATATAGCAAATCAGACTAGCTATACTTACTTGCATGACATCGATCTATGTATATTACGTAGGTAGCTAGATAGCACGTATTCATGACATAGTAATGTTAAGCAAGAATATATTGAAGTGAACTACGAGTACTTACCCATTCTGATCAAATTGAGCAAAATAATATTATCTTTCTAAACCTAGCTAGCTAGATCTAAACAAAAACTTATCTATCAAATTCAATTACAAAAGCATGCATATAAGTTATTAAAAACATTTGAGTACTAACCTCTGATCACTAAGAAGACAGCGATATGTTTTCACTGAACTCCCTAAAGCCGGCCGCCGCCTCGCTCCACTGATGCAGCGCAATGAAGACAGATTGTGTCGAGACCGAACACGTACGCCCAGTATTTAATAGGGAAGATTATCACAGACGGTTCCAACCACAAACGGTCTGTGATGCCAATAAATCATAGATGGTTCGTATTAATAACCGTCTGTGAATTATCCCAGACGGTTATTAATACGAAACGTCTGAGATGTCCGCAATATCACAGACGGTTTGTTATAAGAACCGTCTGTAATGTCGAGAATATCAGAGACGGTTTTTTATATGAACCGTCTGTGATGTTCGCAACTTTCACAGACGGTTCTTAATATGAACCGTTTGTGATGTCTCACTTATCACAGACAGTACGTATTAATAACCGTCTGTAAAAATATCACAGACGGTTGCTACTATAAACCGTCTGTGATAATTTAAGCACAGACGATTCCTTATGAACTGTCTATGATATAGCCATCCAGTATAGACTCTTTTGTAGTAGTGTTCTCTGCTTGTCATTCCAAGAATTAATTCCATGATAGAGATCCAGGGGAGAAATGGTTTTGTACGTGTGTACAAATTATCTGTGTTACTTGAGGTGTGTGGCTTGTGTGTGGACTGATGTTGGTCAAGTTGGGACGAACTTGTGCAGAAAAAATGTTCTTTGGTCTTTGCATATGCAGGTTAAGCATGGAGGCGATCATGGTCGGTGACGAGGTGGACCGGGACTAGGATGGGAGATCCGAGGTTTAGACGGTCAATGAGGTCATGAGATGGTCAGGCTCATGCTTGGGGCGCATGGATATCATAGATAGATGATACGTGTTGGAGCTACGAAGGTGGGTCCAGAAGCTACGACACGTGGTGGATGGTGCGTGGAGAAGCTACGGGAGGTGCGGTCCTCGAGGCTTCGACATGTGATGAGTTGAAAAGTTAGAATTTTGGAAATCCCGTGTTAGGAAGGGTTTTAGGTCCCTTTGCTGTTGGAATTGAATTAGAACTCGTGGACTTAGGCTTAGCCCAAGTTTTGGGCCCTAAACTATAAATAGAGATAGGGTTAGGGGCTAACCCTGTGGCTTTTGAGATGCTAATTTCATGCTAGAGTTTAGGGGTGTCAGGAGGGCACTTTGTAGCCACCATGATTTAGAAATAAAGTTTAGATCTATTCTGAGAAAAAGTCGTGTGGTGCTTTCATTTCATGTTGTTCTCGTCATCGTCGACGTCGACGTCTTGGCTTCTTCCCACATCTCGTTCTCGCACGCGACAAAAGAAGCGCTAGCGCCAACGCGTTGCATGACGTCCTCAATCATTGTGCGCATAATTCCTTTGCTCAGTTCTTGAGCAGCGCACGCACAACAAAAGACATCCAAGAGCCAGGCAAGCCAGCTTTGATAGGTGGGGAGAGCACTCAATCTCTAGGCAGATCGTTTGTCTCTTATCTTAAAAACATTACATTGGCTATGGATGCATGCATTGGGTGGACACAAATCAATAGGATGGCATAGTATTTAATTCTTACATCACTATTGCATCTAGATTGCTTAGGATGTTGTGTAATTCATCACATCAATAGGAAGGCAGAGCATTAGTTTTTGTATCACATCAAGGAGGCAAAACTCGAAGACGTCTCTGAGTTCCTGGAAGCGCGGCACCTGCTGGACCTGACGCCACATCTATCCAATCTAGCACTACTACAGTAATTCAAGAAAAAGAAAAAATATTATTTTTGTGTTGTCTTTTGTTTTCTGTTTTTGTGGACATGTTACAAGACACTAGATAAAAAAATTTACTGCAGATTGCAATCGACGATCCTACAAGTGGTACCAAAACAGGTTACAATGGCATCAGATCGGGATTGGTTTTCAGGTAAGTCACCGTTTTTTGATGGATCAGACTATCTCTATTGGAAAACCCGCATGAAGATTTTTTCTTCAAGCACAAGGTAATTCTATTTGGCAAAAAGTTAAAAATACATATAAAATGCCTCCTGTTGTTACAACTGAAAATTCCTCTGACGTTGAAGCTAATGCTAGGGCTAGAAATATCTTATTGCAAGGTTTAAGTAGAAACGAGTTTGTTAGAATTGCTCACCTTAAATATGCATATAAAATTTGGACTACTCTAGCGGATTATCACGAAGGATCTAAATCTGTTAAAGGTGTGTGTCAGAATTAATTCAAAAAGGAGTATTCTAAATTTGATATGAAACCTGGTGAATCAGTAGATGCTCTTTTTGATCGCTTCAATAAAATTGTTAGTGATTTGCAATCTGTTGATGTCACATATTCTGATTCTGATAATGCCCGTCAAATTTTAAGTGCTTTGGATATGTTTGTTTGAAATGTGTTAGTTACTAATATTAATCATTCTGTTAACATAGAAACACTTACTTTGAATGATCTTTATTCTAAGATGAAAATACATGAGATTGATGTTTTGGCAGGATAAACAAGACTAATTATTTGAGCTTAGTGACTAACCAAGCTGATAGTTCTTCTAGTTATTCTATTGTTTCTTTCTCTGCATTGTGCTCTATTTCAGATGAACAATTAGAGAAAATTCTAGAAGAGCAGCTTGTACTTCTCTCCAACAGGGTGACCAAGACAATTAATAACATCAAATCAAGACGAAGAGGAGCTCCAATCAGATGCTATGAATATGGTGAGCTAGACCACATTAAGATGAATTGCCCCAAACTAAGGAGCAAGGAGATCAAAGATGACAAGGCACCAACTTGTCGCTCTCAAATCAAGATTAATGCAAACAAGAAGCGCAATTATCGTAGGGCAATCAACAAGATAATTTCAGCACTTGATGAGGTGGACTTCACAGGGATGTGTTTTATGACTAATAGTGAGGAGCTCAACAATGATGATCTTTATAGCGATCCTGATAAGGTAAACCTTCTTATACTGATTTATCTCGTGCTGTTATTAGATTGATAGAGGAGCTCAAAAAGTATAAAAAGAAAATTAAAAATCATGATTTCGTTGTTAAGAGCTTAAATTCTGAAATCAATAGACTTAGAGCCTCTATTCCTGATGATGAATCTTGTGAGTCTTGCCATGTTTTATGTACTAAGTTGGAGTCTGCTAGAACAATTAATGCATCAAACCTGATTCAACTAAGTGATGTAACTACTAAACTTGATGAGTTAAGATTGACACACGACTCTTGTGATAAAAAGTTAAAACTTGCAAATAATGAAATTGAAAAGCTTAAGTCTAATTCTTCTATACATTTAGAGTCAAGTATTTCA
The DNA here is from genome assembly GCA_017311315.1 of Dendrocalamus latiflorus. NCBI lineage: Eukaryota > Viridiplantae > Streptophyta > Magnoliopsida > Poales > Poaceae > Dendrocalamus > Dendrocalamus latiflorus. The sequence goes on from CM029650.1 coordinate 4,192,475, forward strand.
AATGCTCAATCTAAAGTTTGCTCTAAATGTGAATTGTTGGAAGCAAGATTTAATTCATCTCAGGAAATAATTCAACAGATGATTTATCATGAGATATCTTCTTGCTCTAGCTGTCCTAAGCTTAAAACGGAAATAGAAGCATTGACTATACAATATAATAATTTTGCTGAAAAAGAAATATTGGCTTAGTCTAGTACTTCTAAGAATTTTGTGAATGAACCTGTTAAATGCACTATTTTTTCCACTTTGGGTAAAGAAAATGAGTACCTTAAGGACACCTTAGAGAGATTCTCTTTTGGCAAGAAAAATCTGAATATAATTTTAGACAAGTCAAAAATAAGTGTGAAAAATCATGATCTAGGATTTAATTTTGTTGAGCATGCCAAGAATAATCCTCCTAAGGTTATTAAGCTTCTTGAACCTGGAAAAATTGAAGTGAAACCTGATGAAAACAAACTGTGTTTAAATCTACTAGTTTTGTGCAAAGTTCAGTTGCTAATGCTATAAAAGCTAGCTCATCATCTCAAAAGAATTCTAAGTGTGTTAAATTTAATTGCACCTACTGTGAAAAAGATGGGTACTTACACGAATTTTGTTTTAAGTGAGCTAAGAAAGAGAAGAAGGAAAAATTAAATGCTTTAAGTCAAAAACGTGCAACCTCTTTTGTTCTTAGAACAAATACGAAGGCTATGTTTTTAGAGAACTTTTGTGATAGCTTTAAATCTGCTTCACATGCTAGATTGGGATTTAATTCAAATAATTCATGTTCTTTTTGGTATTCTGATCACCCACATTCACGTAATTTTAGTTTTAACTTTGTTGCTCCTGTTCGTCGTGTGTCTCAATACTGGATTCTTATATGTTATTTCACTAACCCCAGTACTTTGAGACCGATGTTTCCTGTGATGTAAGAACATGAGCTAAATTGGGTTTTGGTCTTTTACATCATTGCTTGATTGGAACACTTGATGATTCTTTTTTCTCTTTGATTGCTTCCAAGAGATTTCAGTTTTCGAGAGACCATGTGGAAAAAGTGATGTTGTCCTACACCTTATTGAGTTGGATTCTCAAGTTGCTGATATTTTTTCAAAATCGCTTGATACTTTTCGTTTTGCTCATTTACGAAGTGAGATGGGTATGTTATATCTTATGGGATTATTTTGAGGGGGAGCTTGTTGTTTAAAAATTTTAGAAGCTTTGTTTAATATACTTGTCAAATAAATCAACAAGTCCAAACCATTAAAATTAAATGAGTCGTAGAACTTCCTTTATCATATTTACTCATATACTGTGTAGCTTTGATCATAACTAATTATAATTAATTTGCTATACTTGAACTAAAATATGACATGGCGGAATGCTTTGACTAGATTGATTATAGATAGTACTCTACGATGTTCATCGAAAAGGATCAGCTTGATTGTGAGTCTTATTTTAAATCTTGGATATAAGGCTCACATGTTTTATATTGCGATCTTTTTATGATCACTCAATTTGGCATGTTATAAAAAAGGGAAAGAAACAATTGAAAAGATGTATGTTTCAAGCATGCCATGGTACACAAAAAGAAAAAGGCACAAAAATGCACAAATAGAAAGAAATATGCTTCAAATATGCCACCATCTAAAACAAGTATGCTATAAGTATTCTATTATGAAAAAAAAGTATTTTACAAGCATGCCATATGTCTATGAATTGAGTGTGGAGCAACAGGTTGTTACATGAGACTGCTAGCTTGTCCGGATTTAAATTTTGCTTCACTTTTAGGCTCTGACTTTTTGTTGTGATATCTCTTGTGCTCTTTATAATTAGTTTGGTCATTGTCGAGATGCCTGTTATTAATATAAATTGCTTAATCATGTTTAAGACTGGTTTTGACATTGCTATATGATATATGACTTTATATGATCTAAATAGCTCTACTAAAAAATATGTCTTGGTTGCTTTCTTAAATCAATGCACAATGATTTGGATAATCTACAAAATTTCTTGATTTTTACTTTTATTGTTTCTTCTTAGAATTATTCTTTTTTTGAAGTTCCTTGATGATTACATTGCCAAAAGGGAGAAATTAGAGAGAATGGTGAGATATTGGAGAAATTTGCTAAAATGGCTTCTCTTGTGTTGAGGGGGAGAGATTTGAGATTTATATCTTAAAATGCTTTTTCAGCTTCAGTTCTCAATTATATCTATTTGAAGCTAATTCATCATGCGATTTTAAGGTGTTTGTCAATGTATTTATCAAGGGGGAGATTGTTAAACCATGTGGCTTGGTCTAGGATATTTTGGTGATGAATAATTGACAATGGTAAATTTGTGATGAATAATTGATGATGTTGTTTACTGTTAATTGAGGTGTGTGGCGTCTGTGTGGACTGATGTTGGTCAAGTTGGGATAAACTTGTGTCGAAAAAATATTCTTTGGTCTTTGCATATGCAGATTAAGCATGGAGGCGATCATGGTCGGTGACGAGGTGGACCGATATTAGGATGGGAGATCTGAGGTTCAGATGGTTAAGGAGGTCACGAGATGGTTGGGCTCATTCTTGGGGCGCATGGAGATCAGAGATGGATGATACGTGTTGGAGCTACGAAGGTGTGGTCCAGAGGCTACGACACGTGGTGAATGATGCGTGGAGAAGCTACGGGAGGTGCGGTCCTGAAAGCTTCGACACATCATGAGTTGAAAAGTTGGAATTTTTGGAAAACTCGTGTTAGGAAGGGTTTCAGGTCCCTTTGCTGTTGGAATTGGATTAGAACTCGTGGGCTTAGGCTCAGCCCAAATTTTGGACCCTAGACTATAAATAGAGATGGGGTTAGGGGCTAACCCTATGGCTTTTAGATGCTAATTTCATGCTAGAGTTTAGAGGTGCCAGGAGGACACTTTGTATCCACTATGATTTAGAAATAAAGTTTAGATCTATTCTGAGAAAAAGTCGTGCGGTGCTTTCGTTTCATGTTGTTGTTGTCATCGTCAGCGTCTTGGCTTCTTGCCACGTCCTTGTTCTCACGCGCGATGAAAGCAGCGCTAGCGCCAACGCGTTGCGTGACGTCCTCAATCACTGAGCGCATAATTCCTTCCCTCAGTTTTCGAGCAGCACACGCACAACAAAAGACATGGCAAGCCAGCTTTACGTGAGGAAAAAGTAACGTCGGATTTGATAGGTGGGGAGAGCACTCAATCTCTAGGCAGATCGTTTGTCTCTTATTCGTAAAAAATTACATTGGTTGTGGATGCATGCATTGGGTGGACACGAATCAATAGGATATATTTAATTCTTGCATCATTGTTGCATCTAGATTGCTTAGGATGTTGTGTAATTCATCACATCAATAGGAAGGCAGAGCATTACATTTTGTATCATATCAAAGAGGCAAAACTCGAAGACGTCTCTGAGTTCTTGGAAGTGCGGCGCCTGCTCGACCCGACGCCACATCTATCCAATCTAGCACTGCTGCAGTAATTCAAGAGAAAGAAAAATTATTATTTTTGTGTTGTCTTTTGTTTTCTAGACAGATTACAAAATATTAGATAAAAAAATTTCACTACCGATTAAAATCATTCACCCCCTCTCTAATTGATATTGACAATCCTACAATCTGCAACTTGGCAGAGTCTGCTGTAATACCATGGTCATCTGATCAATCTGAATGCAGTTTCGTTTAAACGGAAACACTTCTGTCCTTGATTGGAATATTTGATGCCATTCAAGAGAAGGTTGATTTACTTCTTGAGGTAATGATCGCAAGTATTTCAGAGGACAAATTCCCAGAAGTTAATGTAGTTCAAACATGCCTTTTCTTGGAATTTCCTAGGCCCTACATTCATAGCATTTTAGGTACAATCAGCTCCGCTCATTTCGATTTAAGTTTCTGACTTTTAGCTTATTTTTTACTATTCTTAAATTTATCTCTTTTTTTTGCCTTTTTTCTTCTTTGGGCTTTTTTTGCCGGTTCTTTTTTTCCCGTATTCGTTTGCATTGTCTGTGATGGGCTAACCTATTTTTTCTATTTTTAAATTTTTTTAAATTTAGTTATGCCAAATAAGCCATCATCAGCTACAATATAATTTCAATTAATTACAACATAATTTTAACTATAAACCAGTTTATTTCAGTCTAACTGAGCGACACAGTCTCACTGGAGCATGACTGTTAGGGCCTGTTTGGGACTGCTCCGCTCCAGATTTTCCAGCTCTGCTCCACCAACTCCACCATGGAGCAGCTCCACTGTGGAGTTCCTGGAGCAGGTGGTCATGTTTGGCACACAGTCTAACTCCAGCTCCAGGAATGTGAGGTTTGCCTGAGAAAGGTCCAATATGCCCCTGAATGATGTTTGGTGTATGTTTTGATGTGTGCGGAGCATATGTAACTGAATATTTTTTGTTGCCAATTGAAATATGATGTAAAATATTATAATCGCAATTAATTTATTCGAGAAAACCGAAAAAACAAATATTTTGGTCAAATAATTCCATCCTTTTGTCCCATAAATTGCAACGTGCATGATATATAATTAACAAAGTCCATCATTCGAATACAAATAATTGTCCATAGATAACTAGAGAGTAGTTTAAACCAAAATGACTACAAATGCCAGTGTTCCGATACATAATTCTAGCTCCAAGCTAGAGAAATAGTGGTTGCCAACTCATCACGGAATGCATCCATAGTAGGAGCATTGGGTTCCATAGTAGACCCATTTGATGGAGCTAAATATTTGTTATACCTTTCGGGTATTGTCGGGACAAAGTTTGGATCACGATCGAAGCGAGCAAAGTCCAAGTCTTCACCCCATGCTCACGAATGAAGTTATGAAGAACCATAGTAGCGACCACAATTATCTTTTGCTTGAACATAGGGTAGGATGGCATCTTGTAGAGAATTTGCCACTTCATTTTAAGCAGTCCAAACGATCTCTCAATAACATTGCGGATAGAAGAGTGAATGCGATTGAACCTTTCCTTAGGAGTCTTCGGTTCCATACCTCTATGTCACTCCGGCATATGATACCTCTCACCCTTATAAGGGCAAAGGTACCCAGGACGATTAGGATATCCCGCATCAACAACGTAGTATTTGCCTATAAATGTGAAAAATGATATAAGTTAGAGTTTGTCAACAATTAAACAAACAATAAACTAAATGACCATATGTAGATAACCATGTTACCTTGTGGAGGATGTGAAAAGAATTTTTCATCTAATCTTATCGCAGTGTACAACACACTAGTGTCATGCATAGCTCCCGGTTGCCCCGTCGACACATATACACTCACAGCTCTTATCTTCTTCCACCACTCATTCTCCATGCTAATGACCCCCTTCGTATTGTTCCAACCTGTACCAGTTTGCCTCCTCTTCAATTTTTGCCAAGCAGTCCAATCAACCTTTAACTTGTCCCACTTGTTTTTTATTTGTGTCTTCGATAACATGATTCCGGTCATCTGGAAAAACCTATCCGACACCTCGGTATAACGTACAGAGTTCAAATGGGTGTTTGGGCGATTGCCTTTCCTAACTTGTTCGGCCATTAACTCACAAGCAAGTGTGACACGTGCATCGGTCCAATCCATTTGATCACCCTGACCATGATATTACACAACAATTTAGCTCTTCTGTTGAAGTTTTTAGGTAGGATTGATATCTTTCCTTTGTAGTACAACAGCAAAGGACAAAATATGACAAAAGGTTCACAAATTAATTGTTTTATTATTGCTCTCAGAACAGAGTTGCACAAAATCAAAAATTTTGGCCTTCTCATGCATATGTCCATTCTCTTCATATGTATAATCTTGTTAGTAAATCAGAATTTGGGCTCTAAAAAAACAACAGCTGAACCGAACAGATCAGTAAAGGTATCAGAGGTATCAGTAAAGCTGAACTGAACCGAACAAAGGTATCAGACACATGCACATTTATAAAACAGATCAGTATGATGCCAGTGCCCAGACCGAAGACAGCAATAGGGCTGCAGCGGTAGAGAAATAGGGCTGTAGCAATAGGGCTGCATGCTTACTATGTCAACAGATCAGTACATATAACACATTTCTAGCCCTAAAAGCAGTAAAACAACTAATTCCAGCATATAACAAATTAATTGTTTTATTATTGCTCTCAGAACAGAGTTGCACAAAATCAAAAATTTTGGCCTTCTCATGCATATGTCCAATCTCTTCATATGTATAATCTTGTTAGTAAATCAGAATTTGAGCTCTAAAAAACAACAGCTGAACTGAACAGATCAGTAAAGGTATCAGTAAAGCTGAACTGAACCGAACAAAGGTATCAGACACATGCACATATATAAAACAGATCAGTATGATGCCAGTGCCCAGACCGAAGACAGCAATAGGGCTGCAGCGGTAGAGCAATAGGGCTGCAGAAATAGGGCTGCATGCTTATCACAGAGCATCAGTAAAGCTGAAATTCCTCTAACAAGATCACACTCAGTTATGGACTATGATCATCACAGAGCATTCCCAACAAGATGACAGTAATATCAACAATAGGGCTCAAATTCGATTCCTCTAACAAGATCACACTCAGTTATGGACTATGATCATCACAGAGCATTCCCAACAAGATGACAGTAACATCAACAATAGGGCTCAAATTCGATTCCTCTAACAAGATCACACTCAGTTATGGACTATGATCATCACAGAGCAAACACATATGCCCACAAGCATTCACAGCAAACCTTTAAACTTGTCAGCACATTGGCAATACAAATTTGCATGCAAGCATACCAGATCATCCTTTTTCTTCTTCGCCGGCGCTGCACGCTTCCTACCTGCAGCTTCTTCACCGGCCGTGGCATGGCTGGCAGTGTCCTGGGCGGCTGCAAGCTGGCCAGCAGCGGCCACAGCTTGGCCTGCGGGGCCTGGCCGCCCGCCCCTAGCCACTGGTCGCCCGCCCCAGCATCTTCGGATCTGTCCATCCCAGGGGCGGGTGGGGGCGGAGAAGAGGGGCGGCGCGGGTAGGGGGCGGAGAAGAGGGGCGGCGCGGGTGGGGGACGGAGAAGAGGGGTGGCGCGGGTGGGGGCGGAGAAAAGGGGCGGCGCGGGTGGGGGCGGAGAAGAGGCGGCGCGCTGGTGGGGTGGGGGGCGGAGAAGACCGGCGGCGCGCGGGTGGGAGGAAGGAGAAGGGGCGGCGCGGGTGGGAGGAAGGAGAAGGGGCGGAGTCGCACAGGTGGGAGGGCGGAGAGGAAGGAGCCGCGCGGGTGGGGGGCGGAGAAGAAGGAGCCGCACGGGTGGGGGCGGAGAGGAGGAGCGGCGCGGGAGGGGGGCGGAGAGGAGGAGCGGCGCGGGTGGGGGGCGGAGACGAGCGGCGCAGGTGGGGGCAGAGAGGAGGAGCGGTGCGGGAGGGGGGCGGAGAGGAGGAGCGGCGCAGGTGGGTGCGGATGGGGGCGCGGGTGGGGGAGCCGGAGAAGATGGGGGGCGGGGGGCGGAGGCGGAGAGGATGGGGGACGTGGGGGGAGCCAGAGAAGATGCGAACCGGTACGAGGAGGCACTGTGTAATCAGTAATGGCAATGGTGGGTAATTTCTTTATAACTCCACGAGGAGGTACAAAAGTCCAAATCCTGGAGTACCTCTTGAGGTGCTCCACAAAAATCGTGGAGTTGGCCCCTAACTCCATTTTTTTCTCGAAGCGGAGTTTTAGGAGCTAGAGGTGTTTGGCAAGACAAAGCTAGAGCAGAGCTGCAAAATCTGGAGTGAAGCCGTCCCAAACAGGCCCTTAATCACACACATTATTCCTTCGAGAATACGTATAGTTTGGTCATTCATGTGCACTAATAAATGAGTTAGCTGGGATTCTTTTATTCTGGGATGAGCCATTGATGGCTTTAGCAACGCTGACTAACATTCCTGTAGCTCATAAAAAGCCACTGTAGGACTCAATCATGACAACAGGGTTCAAAGTACAGATTACAGAATTATAGAAGAAATCGGATCAAACAAATATTACTAGAGGAATGTCAGTAATGAATGATGTGGTCAACATAGCCACATTAACATTGGGTTAGGAAGGCCATGGTATTAACGCTTTAACAGCACAGCTACGGAAAAAAGATAAACAAAACAAAAAAAAAACTTTTAGAACCACCTTCACTTTTGCATCATCTAGGAACAGCTAAGAAATAAGAATAAATGTAAATATTGATGGATTAAGAACTGCAATGATCTTTCTTGAAGGAAACAATTAATTCCCTTAGCCTTTAGAATGTGAAAGAAAACGGTACTGTTCCTACTGGGATTGATGTCGGCTAGATAGCAATTGAAGTTACCGAACCTCGGCCGGTAAAGAACAAATTGAGATGTTACTTTCCACATTACTAAGCGCAACCTATTTATCGATAATTGCTGATAATGACATAGTTTCTTTGTTTTTTTCTGTTGAACCCATTGTAATATTTTTCATTTTTCAGTCAAACATTTCTAACATCACCTTGGACTAGAACTACTGCTGGTGATAATATCTAGTCCAAGATGAGGTTACAGATGTTTGACTCAATAGTGATATGGAACTCTAGTAGGACAATGTTCATAACAATTAAAGTTTATGTTAGACCATGTGGAGATCACGAATACAGTGATGATGAATAATAAACTTTTGGGTTGTATTGAAAATTGCGTTTGTGAAAGTTTCAGTCGACCACGGTTAGCGATCGGCAGGCTTTGACAACGGTCGATAGTCGGTAGTCCGATCGGCAGGCGTCTATCACAGCAGAACGACCACGGCAGGTCGAGCACGGTAGAACAACCACGGCATGTTGATCACGTTATGTCTATCACGGCAGAACGACCACGACAGAACAACCATGGTAGAATGACTATAGTTGAACAACCACGGCAGAAAGACCAAGGAAGATCATAAGCTATAGTGAACTGGTTGTATGCAACAATGAACTGAATGTAAGCAATAGTGAACCGGTCGTAGCAACAGTGAACCGGTCATAGCTACAGTGAACCGGTCGGAGGTTGAAGCTACAGTACCTGGTCGGTACTCGGTGATCGATGGTTATAGACTTTGTGATCCGTTGTTGTAGGCTTTGTGATCAATTGTCGTAGACCTCGTGATCGAATGTCGTAGACTTTGTGATCGGTAGTCGTGGGCTTTGCGATCGGTTGCCGTAGGCTTCACGGTCGGTACTCGTAAGTTTCGAGTACTTTAATTCTTGTAATCTTCGAGTAATCATGCCTGTTGGGTCAGCGGTTTGATCGGCCTGGGCATGGTGGTTAGACCGGTCTTTCTGAATGGTTTGAGGTTGATTTTTGAAAAGCGTGGATATTGAGATCGTGGATGATTTGGTTCATGGTTATTGATGGTTAAGAGTGTGGTTTGTGTGTGTGGACCAATATCGGTCAAGTTGGGAAGAACTTGCCGGGGAAATGTTGTTTGGTCTTTGCATGTGCAGGTTGGGCGTGGAGACGGTTATGGTCGGTGACGAAGAGGACCAAGACTAGGAGAGGAAAACCTAAAGTCGGGGCAGTCGAGGATGTCACGAGGTGATCAGGCTCACGCTGGAGCACGTGGTGATCAAAGGTGGATGATGCGTGGAGAAGCTACAGGAGGTGTTGTCATGGAGGCTTTGACACGTGAGGATGATGCATGGAGAAACTATGGGAGATACAGTCCTAGAGGCTTTAACACGTGATGGATTGGAAGGAATTATGGAAGGAGTCCATAATGGTTCATCTAAAAGGTTTAGCTTGATTGTGGGTCTTATTTTAAATCTTGGCTATGAGGCTCATATGTTTCGTATTGTAATCTTTTTATGTACACTCAGTTTAGCATGTTATTAAAAAAGTTGAAAAGATGTATACTTCAAGCATGCCATGGTTAAATAAAAAGAAGTATGCTTCAAGCATTCCACTACCTAAAAGAAGTATGCTACAGCTATCATAAAAAGAAGTATGTTACAAGTATGCTACATGCTTAAGAATTGAGTGGGGAGCAATAGGTTGTTATATGAGACTGCTAGCTCGTCTAGACTTAAAGTCTGTATCGCTTTTTGGCTTTGACTTTTCATTATTATATCTCATTGTGCTCTTTATAATTGGTTTGGTCATTATTGAGATGCCTGACATTCATCTAAATTGCTTAATCATGCTAAAGAATTGTTTTTGACATTGCTATATGATGTATTACTTTATATGATCTAGGTAGCCCTACTAAAAAAGATGGCTTGGTTAATTTATTAATATAATGCAAAATGACTTGGATAATCTACAAAACTTCTGGATGTTTACTCTCATTGCTCCTTCTTAGAATTATTCTAGGTGAAGTTCTTGATGATTTTATTGCCAAGGGGGGAGAAGAATGGGAGGAGAAATTGGCTCAAAATTGCTCTCTTGTGTTAAGGGGAAGCTTTATGAGTTTTCGTTTTTGCCAAATGCTTACTGTTGTGGTTTGTCAAAATTTAGCTCTGAATCTTTCTTTTCGTAAATTTTGCTTCTCTTTCAAAACTCAACTCATTTGAGAGATTGTGAGTTGTTGTCAATGTATTCATCAAAGGGGAGATGTGGAGGTCATGAATATAGTGATGATGAATAGTTGACTTTTCGGTTGCATTGAAATTTGCATTTGTGAAAGTTTCGGTTGACCACATTTGGCGATTGGCAAGCTTCGACCACGGTCAGTAATCGGTAGTCCGATTGGCCTTTTGATGGATAGTCCGATCAACAGGTCTGATCGGTAGGCATTGATCATGGTAGAACGACCATGGTAGGTCAAGCACGGTAAAATGACCACGGCATGTCGATCACGGTAGAATGACCACAACAAAATGACCACAGTAGGATGACCAAGGATCATCATAAGCTACAGTGAACCGGTCGTAAGCAACAGTGAACCCGTCATAAGCAACATTGAACTAGTCGTAAGCAATACTGAACCGGTCGTAAGCAAAAGTGGACCAGTCGTAGCTACAGTGAACCGGTCAGAGGTTGAAGCTACAGTAACCGGTCGGGGGTCGAAGCTATAGTACTTGGTCAGTACTCAGTGCTACAGTACCTAGTCGGTACTTAATGATCAGTGGTTGTAGACTTTGTGATCCATTGTCATAGGCTTTGCGATCAGTAGTCATGGGCTTTGCGATTGGTTGCTGTAGGCTTCACGGTCAGTACTCGTAGGCTTCGAGTGCTTTAATTCTTGTAATCTTCAATACTCTGATTGTTGGGCCAGCTGTCAAACTGGCCAGGGCATGGCGGTCAGATCGGTCTTTCTGAGTGATCTGAGGTTGATTTTTGGAAAGCGTGGATACTAAGGTCGTGGATGATTTGGTTCCTGGTTATTGATGGTTAAGATAGTGGTTTGCGTGTGTGCACTAATGTCGGTCAAGTTAGGAAGAACTTGCCATGGGGAAAACGTTCTTTGGTCTTTGCATGTGCAGATTAGGAATGAATACGATCATGGTCAGTGACGAGGACCGAGACTAGGAGGGAGAAATTTGAGGTCTGGACAGTCGAGGATGTCACGAGGTGATCGGGCTCACGCTGGAGTACGTGGCGATCAAAGGTGAATGATACGTAGAGAAGTTAAGGGAGGTGCGGCCCTGGAGGCTTCGACACGTGAGGATGATGCATGGAGAAGCTAGAGGAGGTGCGGTCCTGGAGGCTTTAACACGTGATGGATTGGAAGGATTTATGGAAGGAGTCTATAATGGTTTAGAGATTTTGAAAACCTATGTTTGGATGGGTTTCGGGTCCCTTGATTTTTGGAATCGGTTAGAATTTCGTGTCCATGTTGATGAGGACACGGTTGGGGGCTCTAGTTTATAAAAGCAGAGAGATGTTAAGGGTTAATTGACAGCTTTTGAGGACTTGAGATGGCTTCGGAGAGAAAGATTTTGTGCTAGGATTTGAGGGGTGTTGTGACAGCACTTTGTAACCACATATCATGATATAGAAATAAAGATCAGATCTGTTCCAGAAAAGTTAGTTCACATCGATGGCGTGTTTTCTGAGCGTCATCTTTGACTCATTCTCGTTACGAGTACGTAGTGTGTGGTGCATAGTGTTCTTCTGTTAACTTCACTTTTCTCGATTGCGCATCGAGTTGTCCACTCGATCATCGCAACAACATCGGTATCGAAGCATTCAAGCAGAGGAAAATTATGACTACGTACAAAGGGGTCGAGCAAATAGAAATTTTTATCGAACACTAAGAGATTTTAAAAAGCGGAGACAATCATTCATCCCACTGATTACGGTATTTGACTCTGTAGCTTAGCAATTCAGTTGGAGTTTTCATCCACCAAAAGTAAGGATAGAGAATACGATCACTCTACAAGATGAACGTAGTAGCAATCAAATGATGTTTTTGGCCTTTTCCCCCTTTTCATTCCAAGGAAATTAGTGTAACAGAATTTTGGGTTCATATAAGCAAGGTACTTAAATTTATTATTTGACAAATTGTTGTACCATTGTCAGGTGGGAATTTAGATGTGTACTTCATTACACCCATTGAGCCAGTAATTGCCCTCACTTTTTTGATGTCAACAATGAGAAGCTTCTTTTTTTTTCCTTTCCTTATGACTTTGGTTCACTTCTTTTTTACTTATGCCTTGTGATTTATAGTTTATATTATAGTAACTAACTTTTAAACGACTGCGTATTTTTTAAGGCGAGGTCAACAGAAAGATTGTAGTAAATAGTATACTGAGTTTAGTTGTACCAGCCAAATTCGCATACAACTATTTTTCTCTGCGTACTGTCTCTCGCGAATAACCAGAATTCAAAATTTTAAGCCATAAGCGACAGCCTAACCCACCCTTTGTTTCAGATGATGCAGACTGCAGAACATGTAGAGGCCACAGGAAGATTAGGTTCCATACTATATTTTTCTCAAACTAAATTAATGGCGCCTTTTGAAAAATCAAATTAAATTGATGAGGAGGCCGATCCACTGATGTATGACCATAATTTCATCATGAATACATGATGCCTGAGTTATAAACATTTGTCAAGCTGAAAAGTTAGACCGAGTAAGGTGGAAGTTCTAAGCAGCAACAACGTACTGACCAAATTCTAAGAGCATAGCAGCTACATTAGAATGTAGCCATGTAGGGATTGCCACATATATGTTGCCATAACTCACGGTATAGTCGCCATAACAGATGTTGCCGTCATGAAGCAGAATTCAGAATGCAGCAAAATGACAGCAACAGTATCAACTTTTATGTGCTACTCAGACTCTCAGAGCTTGCAATGCTTGAGAAATTCAGAGCATAGGTAAGCACACAAATCTGGAGTTTCAACTCCATCTTGACAGCAAGATTGATGTTGGACCAATTAATACCTTTTTGCCAGTTCAATGAGGTGGAGCTTTCTGCTTTCCCTGAGAGATGGATCTTGGCTGGGCGGCGCCGCGTCGGCAGTGTGGGCGGCGAGGGTGCAGAAAGATTGCATCTCACAAAGGCTGGTCAACCATTTGGGGCTAGTTTGGTCTAAGTTAAGTTTGCCTTACAAGCTGGTCAACTATTAGAAACATAGGCTATTAGGATGTAATCTTAAATAGATGGTTTGTTTGATGTCAAGTTACTGCAAGCTTAATAAACCAATTCCCACTGGCTTAAGTTTCCATGTGAAAGGAGGCTTAAACTCATAAGTTCAGATAGAAGCTTTAGCTAGGTCAAATCAGGCAGTTAGTAGTTGTGAATGAAAAGGAACAGCCTAATCTATGATCTCTTGATGCAAAACGGAAACCAAGATGCCATAGAAATCAGTTCATACTGAAGCTAAACTGTAGCCACCTTTGATAGTAACATTTGGTTCCGTACAAACATGACGATGAACCGGACAGGTAAGGTCACATGCATTGATCAAGCATCCTGATCGACGCGTTTGTGTATATTACACCTGATGGCATGACAGCCAGCTAGAAAAAAACGTCACATCAAATTAATTATCTCATCTTTTCTAAGATTTGCTGGGCTTCAACCTGACAATAAAACTGTGTAAACATCTACGCCCCTAACCAGTGGTGGAATTAGACTTCGAGCTAGGTGGGCTATAGCCCAAGATTTGAAAACCAAAGCCCATAAAGAATTAATAATTTAGGTATGAAAGACTAGAAATAAAAGCTTAAGTCGGCTCAAAAACAGCTGGTCCAGCCTAGGGCTTAGGCTGACCTTGGTTCCGCCCCCGCCCCTAATCGATGGCTTTAGTTTTTTTATTAATGACTGCTAAATCATCTGAACTAACTTTGTTTCAAGTGTTGATAAGTTTAGTTAGGTCTTGACGATGGAATTGGGTTATTCTTAGTTATTTATGGATCCCCACATTGGTAAATGATGACAAAGTATGGTTTTCATGAAGATTAAGACTTCTTAGTTAGAAATGATCCAAGGAGTTGAGTATGAATAATTTTAGTTTATAGATTTTGTTTTTGCTTTGACCATACTATTAATAAGGTTTCAAGGCCAGTAGCTTGAGCTTAGTTAGGTTGGATAACTAGATGTGGTGCACACTAGGTCTCTCTAGCTCAATTGTATTTAATGGAAGCCAAGAATCGTGGTTTGGTTGGATGATTGAAATCAATCTAAGTTAGAAAAATCTCATGTGAGTCAGATGATCTGGATCAGTCAGATCAATTATATAGAGATGTTTTTTGAGGTTACATGTGAGTCGGATGACCTGAGTCACCCGAAACATAGGTCGGACAAATTTTTCATAGAGGTGCAATTTTGAGTTTGAATTGGAGTCGGATCATCCGGGTCAAGTCTGAGCATGACTTGGACCAATTTTCTAGAAAGATGTTTATTTGAGCTAAGTGCTAAGGTGGATAATCCGAGTGGGTTAGACTATGACCCAAATCAATCTTATAGAAAGAGTGCTATTTGGAAAATGCATTGAGTTTAGAGATGGCAATGGGTACCCGATACCCGAATACCCGACGGGTTTTACCCGATAAAGAGACGGGTATGGAAAATTTTATGTACCCATGGGTACGTTATTGGGCGAAATCCTCTACCCGCCGGGTAGGCGGGTGCGGGTGTGGGTATATACTACCCATACCCGCCTACCCGCGGGTAATGAATACCCGCATTAGACAACTAGACATCCCACTCAAATGTTAATTTTATTATCTACTTGTTGTTTATTGTTTATTTGTTTGTCATATGTTGATATTGTCATGTCAAGTATGTTTATGTGATGTACTAATTTTGATCATTAGACGCTTTTGTGCTTGGCATGTATGATTAATGAATGTCTAAATTGATGATATTCTTATGTGTTGAACCGGGTATGCTTGCGGGTACGGGTTACCCGTCGGGTAGTAATACCCGCGCGGGTACGGGTATGGGTAAATTTTTCTACCCGCGTGCGGATACGGGTAACCCGACGGGTAAATTTACACCTAGCGGGTACGGGTATGGAATGGCAATACCCGATGGGTATTTACCCGTTGCCATCTCTAATTGAGTTGAATGATCCAGGTGGGTTGGATCATGACCCAAACTAATCTTCTAGAGGGCATGTTTTTAGAGTTTGCATGAACCGGATGATCTGGGTGGATCAGATGATCAGAGTTAGGCGCATAATCTGACTCATGTCAGATGATCCGGGTCAATGTAATTGTTATATTTTTGACCGTTGGAAGTACTTAAGTCGGATGATACGGGTCGAGTCAGATGGTCCAGGTGAAGGCTGAAATTTGAATTCTTTGATCAAGTTGGATGATCCGGGTGAAGGCTGAATTTTGAATTCTTTGTCTCTAACAGCTAGTTTTCAAATGAGGAGCTATATATATGAACCTTGGGCATTCAAGATAGCTTTATTAAGACTCAAAAATAGTGTTTTACATATTGGGGAGTTTAAGGGTACTCAAGAGCATAAAGTTGAAATTTTGAGAGTGTGAGAGAGTAGATTAGGCCTAGTTGTGTGCAATTACATACGAACACTAAGTATCCACAAAGATAACTCCAAGATTAATATCCACTAATACAGTAATCCAACACCTTCTGAGTTTAACTATCCTAAACGGTTAGATTATCCATTGAGACCCGTTGATCCAATTTATCCCAAAAGCTTACTAAATTCGTCTCTCTTATTGATCAACCAGTTCATCAAAGTTCCATGTCTCTTAGTAACTCTATTGATTCCATTCGGAATAGCCCTATTCATAAATATAGTTCATCAAGAACTATAAGAAGACATCATCAACTTATTTGACTTCACTTCCAAGAATACTAGTTTAAATTAATTATGCTCCACACCAATGACCCCAACTGGATACTCATACCATAACAATTCATTTGATTACAATCTCTGACTTAACCATAACAAGACATCACAAAAGGATTTTAACACCTTCCTTCAGAAAAGAGAGGCTTCAAACTTCACACTTAGAATAATCCAAAAGAATGACACAGCCAAAGCTTTCACATGTTAATGAATTTGTAACATAAAACTTTCGTTAACAAAAATACCAAGCAAACAAATGAGACATGTTTCACAACAAGACAAAACTCCCACGAAGGGACCAACCTTGCAAATCAACAATGTTCACAAGTAGCAAAAGAGTCTCAATAGTCCGAAAGAACTATAATTGCTTCAAAGAACAGGTAGAGACCAATAGAAAACCCTCAACTACCATGAACCACAAACCCAAGATAAGTTCATCCACCACCACAGGATAATTTTTGACCAAATCCAACTCAAGGATGAGAGAAACTTTTCTAAATAACTCATTCCTAACCTCTGAAACTAAGTTGTCCAAGGAAAAATCCTTCACCATTTCAATACCACGAATAGTGATAAAACCTGGCCATGCCCATGGCCGCACCGCGGTCTCTATCTCTCGACATCAACTATCACCCCACATAACAATCGATCATATAATCGAATCATAAGCACAAAAGATCATCTCATAACAAGTACAAAGTCAAACATTAAGCACACGTACATTCAACTATGATAATCGACGGAAACGTAGATGCAATGCAAACCCTATTCCCACCTACAGTGCTTAGTGTGTCAAAATTAATATTTCGTTAACCACGGACATACAGCCCGCTCTGATACCAACTGTAACACCCCAGCCAATCAATGACCTGGAATGCTACCAAACTAATAACATAATAATGAAAACTAATATTCATCTTACAAAAATTCGGCAGAACCTCATTTGTTTATTGTCTAAATCAGAGGTTCCAACAATCATGATCAAATGATATGAATAATAGTAGGCGATATAATCATTTATAAGCAAAACTGGATTATGTTCATCATCGCACTCATAACAATAATACTTAGATAAAGAACGGAAATCAATGTAAAAGAGTTCTAATCTTTTATTACATTTTAAACCTGATAGACATTAATCAAATACCACTTAAATTATTCAGCAAATAGTGTTTAATGTTCTTTTTTTCTTCCATGGTGAATAGACCGTGCAAGTGCAACAAAACTAATCCTTCTTTATCCCCATACATGCCGATCCCATGTAGGTACCTAAAACAAACAGAAACCACAACAACAACAACAAGAGTGAGTCCAACGACTCAGCAAATATAAATAGTAGTATCAAGAATAACAGTGAACATCATTTCTCAAGTTCATCCAACAATCATATAAATAAACCATGCTATGCAATATGATAAAAAATCTCTTTATCTCTTCTCTTTCGCATTTTACCGGTAATGCGGAGTGTGCATCCGTCAATGCACACCCATGCCTGTACCATCTGGTACAGGGACCAATTGCCCATACTCCTCAAGTATGGGGACCTTTAGCCCGTCATGTCATCAACATGACGGGGACCTCGGCGCTTGGTCATCTCGTGACCAAGACTTCAATAAATCAGTATGATGCACAAACGTGAATATCTCAACAAATAAAACCTGCATTCACAATAGCTATGCATCAGAAATTCTCCTGAACACTTTCATTTGCAATCAACCATAAACAATACCAACATATCATTGACATAATCAAGATCACATATACTCATAATATAGTTCAAACATCTACAAACCAACAATCATCAACAATTCACACTATAAAGTTTAGACCATCATTATACTTGCCTTAACCACGAGAAAACGGGGGATGAGCAGAAGGTGCGGCCCCTGGGATCCGTCCTCCTCCTGAATAATAATTATAATGATTGCTAAGAAAACAGTAGCGAGTCTTTAGATTAAATAAAAACACCCCCAAACTAACCCAACATGTTTAGCTTGACTCAAAACCCCAAATCCTTTCGGCCATCCTGTCCCCCTCTACGGACAGTTAACTTCAAAATTTCGTATCTATTGGTACAGAAGTCCGAATAGGGCGTTCTCAGACTTTATGGAAAGATAATTGAATTATCTAACTAAACCTAGTTGGTGAGTATCTCTGATTAGGCCACCTTCTACCCGCACCATCCAGTTTTCTAAAAAACAGCAGTTTCCTATCGGGTTCTCTGGACAGTGCACTAAAACTATCATAACTTTCAGCACGAGTGTTCGAATTATGATTTCTTGACCTTCCTGGAAAGCTAAGACAATTATATACAACTTTACGAATATGGAGATCCTCTGATTCTCCCGTTTTCTAATCGCCCAATCCAATCTACCAAAATCTGACAGAGATTCTCCCGATCTGCAGAACAGTTCTACTAGAAAAATCATAACTTTTGCTACAGAGGTCCGAATAACGTGTTCTAGAACTTCATGGAAAGATAATGACATCCTCTACAACTCTTCAGGAGAAGTCCAGACCTGAATCCCCACGAATCAATCCCAAAACAGCCGTCTAACCCAATCTTTTCTAGCAGTCCAGTATACCGACATTGATAACACAATTAGAATATGCATATACTTGGGGAAAAACAGGGATTACCCTTGACGAATCGCTGTAAAACACGAAGAACACCCCACGAACTCCACCTCTTCTCCTTTTCCTCTCTTGCCCTTCTTCTTCCCTTCCTCCGGATCCAATCGCCTTGCTGCGATTGATTTCCTTCCCCCGCTCGTCCGGCAGCGAATGGAGGTCTTGATCACCGGCAATGGAAGAGAGGGGAGGGAGAGGGGGGCTGCTGGAGGCGCAAGGGGCAGGGGGAGGGGCGGCGCAAGGGGAAGAGGAGGGGAGAGAGGGGGGTGGCGGCTAGGGTTGAGGGGGTGGGTGTCGAGACCCGAATATACGAATCCGGACTCTCCTGTGTATTCTGCACTAGTCCAGGATCACGCTAGTGCACACAGTATGAACAAAGATAAATATCATCCACATCACGATATTCTAAGGAAAATCCAAATTATATTGATAATTATCAGAGTACGACCTTATGGCCAAGCTTACAATTATTAGTCTGAAGGGCTTAAAGAAACTAGCAGCGGAAATCCAAAAGAAAGCGCAGCAGCCGATCGACACGCCCACAGGCTATCGAGTGGAGAACGAAGCCTAATCCGCGAAGACGTCGAAGTACTCTCCTTCTGGAACCTCCTGCTGGTGATACTCCTCCTCCTCAACTGAGCAACAGGGGCATAAAGCCGTGAGTACATAGAGTACTCAGCAAGTCGTTTGTAACAAAGATGCAATATAGTATGCAAGGCTTACCAATGGATGGCTGAAAGGTTAATTTTGCATGAAGCAACAATTTAAAGTAAATACAATAAATAGATTGAAAAGCAAGCTTTAACAAATGATAATAAATAATTAACCAAAGGAATTGAATACAACCACGAGCGAACTAACCATTCACCCAATGGATTCACCAGTGAACTACCCATTCACTTAACCCAACAACATTTTAGGCAAACTCTACCCCTCGTGTGAAATCACCGAGCATTGTCCATAACCGAGGACACGGCTATTCGAATAGTTTTACACTCTGCAGAGGTTGCACAACTGTACCCACACGATGTGATAATCCTCACGTTAAAGATAATCACAACAAGGCTTTTACAATGATCCATCTCAACCCGATCCCACTCGCTAAGGTTTCGCCGTCGAGTAGGGTAACCCCCTAGTCGATAATTGCCCCCTCTTGCGCCACAACAACATCGGTAGTGAAACCAAAGTTGAGACTTCACAAATTATTATGCCAGGTCTATCCCATACTAGACATGTGGTTTGCACGGTATAGCTCAGATCAATGGCGCACAAAGTTAAGTCCTTAAATATTACCCAGGCGAAGCATCCACATCCCAATGTGCAACCTGCACCTCCTTTACTGCACGATCATTCGCCCGAGTGGAAACCAAATTTGTATAACCAACACCAATGACACTACCCATGTCATGGCACACAAATTTTATAGCTGTGGTTGACCACCACGTTCAAGGATATCATTAAGTCAAGATTAATTAACCACATGTGATGATAGACCCAACGTGCTAGTAATAAGCATGGCTAAGCAAATTAAGCGTACAACCCATGTGACAACTAATATTGTATCACTAAATAATTACCCATCCTATGGTGACAATAGAATCATGGCAATCAAATTATCAAGGAGGGATTAATCGATTTGGACATTAACTACCAATACAAAGGTTTGATAATAAAATAGCGATGCATAATAATTTAAAACAAAGTAATACATAATAGATTTGAAAACTGGGTTCAATATGATCAAAGGACACGACTTGCCTTGGCCTTGCTCAGTTGATGGCTCTTGATCTTTGAATCCAACTTCCGCTCCCTCGAACACGTGATCTAACGAGAGAGAAAGCAAAACGAGAAGACAAAATAAAATCAAATAAAATTCAAATGAACTCCAAAAACTTTCAAACATAAACCAAAAGGTAGAGGTCAATTTTAGATGAATTTAGGAAAAAGAATCGGGTCAATCGGAGCTAGGACGAGGGAGAACGGGCCTCTGGAAAATTAAATCTACAGAAAATCGGGAAAATTGGGAAAAGGCACTGTGCTGTAGACCCGACTCACAGAATAACCAGTCTACCGTGAACCCGGCGCACAAAACAGTGCGGCTGGCGCGGCGGCTAGGGTTGACATGGCGACCACGTGGCATGACACGTATGCGAGCATGGCTGACGTGGCATGCTGACGAGGCAAGGTGACGTGGCATGCTGACGCGGCACTTGGGTGGGCTCGGTGGCTGACGTGGCTGACAGGTGGCGCTGACGTGGCACGCCACCTCGGATTAGGGCTGACGTGGCCCGGCTGGCGTGGCGAGATCGGCTCACGGGTCCACGGCACGGTCGACTGACCGGTGGGCCCGGTCTGTCGGTGGCGTGGCGCTCGGCAGACCTGGTGCACGGGGAGGCGTAACGGCGGGTGCGGCTGGCGTCAGCGCTGACGTGCGCGTGCATGGGGCGCGAGGCGTCGCTGGCGCTGGGTGCGGCGGCAGCGACCGGGTGAGCGGGCGGCGGTCCTGGCCGGCGGCGACCGAGAGACGGGGGACGGTGGACGACGGCGGCGGAGCTCACAGCGGCAGCAGACGACGGTGGACGGCGGCGGCGAGGTGAAGGTCGACGGCCTCCCCACGAAGACGGCGACTCCGGCGACCTCGGCAAGACCGACGACGGCGAGCGGCTAGCGGCGGCGGAAGCGGCGGCTATGGGACGGGGAGAGCCCCGGGGGTCGGGCCCTTTTTATACCCGGTCCCCGAGGTGTCCTCAACGGTTGCGGCGGCGAGGAAAAAGGAAGGCGGAGGAGTTCGCGACGGATACGGCGGCGGCGGTGCAGAGTCCTGCTCGGAGACGGGAACGAGTCCGAGTCGGGGACGATGGACCTGACACACGGGCCCCACCAGGCGGTGGCTCAGGGCGAGCGGACAGCCCGGATGCGGGCGCGGGCGCGGGGAGGCGCTTGGATGGGCGACGCGTGTCGGCCATCCAGCGGAGGAAGGCGGGCGCGGGCGACTGGGCCGAAGGCGGCTGGACCGGGGCCGGCTTGGTGGGTTTCGGCCCACCGGCCGGTTTAGGAATTTCTTTTCTTTTTCTTTTGCCAGAAATTCATTTAAAGGCTTTTGAGCTCTAGAAAATAGCAAATAAATCCAGAAAAAAACCCAGAAAATTCCTTGAGACTCAGGGAACTCAAATAAAATATTATTGGCAAATGTTAATGTTTAACTTAATCACATTAAACCCTTTTAATTTATAAAAAATCCAATTAAGCTTTAATTAATTCCAGAAAAATTCAAATGGTGAATTTTATTTTAAAAGCTTCAAAAAGGCTCTGAAAATCAGGATGTTACAGTGGGGCGCCCCCCTTTTTGGCCACCCTCCCCTGGGCCATGGCCCAGGCCCAGGTTGCCTAAAATTTTCAGAAATTCCCCTCTAAAAAATCTTTACTTAATTCTTTCGTATAAGGTCCCTCCCTCCATTTAATCGACTATCTCTCGAATCATTTCCGGGATATTACAGCAAGTCCAAGCCAATTGAGAGTGATCAAAATGGTGATGGAGATAGCACGAACTCAGATGACTTGGCTTTGCTTATGAGGAAGACTAGAAATCTTCTCAAGAAGATCAATGACAAGGGGATTGACTTTGACCAGCGAAGAAGATCATCCTCAAGCTACTCCTTAAGCAAGAGGAACCCCTTGACTAACATCATATGCTATAAGTGCAACAAGAATGGTCATATTGTCTCAAGATGTGAGAACAACAAGAAGAAGGGCAAACAAGCATACAAGAGCAAGTAGAAGCTTGATCACAAAAAGCTCAAGTTTAAGAAGCTCACGAGAGATGGAAAAGAGGAAGCATACATAGGAGAATAGATCCCGGATGATGAGTGCTCCAAAGAGGACTCAAGTGATGATGGAAATGATGGGTCTACACTACCAAGAGGGGACTAGCCAAGCTTGCTCTCACCAAGTCCACTCCACCGACTCCCACCTAACCTTTTCGTCTTATGGAAAAATAGGATGAGAAGGTAATAGACTCTACTCCTTCCTATGATGACCTAGTTGAGATGATTGAGGATCTAAATACGACTCTTGGAAAGGAGAAGCAAAAGTTCAAGGTGCATAAGAAAATATACACCACACATAGGACCACTTTTGAGGAACTTTGTACTAAGTATTATGAGCTTGAAATTGAACATGATTCTCCCCTTAATAAGCAATTTGACATGACCAAGGTTGATAGGGGGTATTCCTTGTGATCTTGATCCTCAACCCATTGCTACTCAAGCAAGCAACACTCCCATCAAGGTCAATATCTCCACTTCTTGTGATGATTTAATTGGTATGCCATGCTCTTTGAAAGAAGATTCTATTATTTCTTGTGGTATTGCTATGTGCACAACTGATCTTGTGAAAGAGAACTTAGAGCTCAAGGAGCAAGTTGAGAAGCTCAACAAGAGACTTGCAAAGTGCTTTAAGGGAAGTGCTACTCTCGATCGCATACTTGTGGAACAAAAGTGCCATTTGGGTAAGGAAGGTATTGGTTATGTGATGGGGATTGGATCTAAGGCACAGGGATTCTTGGGACCCTGGAAGACTACCTTTGTTAAGGAGAGTGATATCTTTTTCTATACATGCCATGATGTGGGCCATAAGGCCAATGTGTGTCCCGCGAGTACTTCTTCTAGGAATAGGACCTAAGATTCTTATTTCTTGCTTAGGAAAGGCAATGATGGGAGAGTTGTTGCTAAAGTCATAGGTGTTCCCTTACTCAATAAGAAGAAGAGAGCTATTTGGGTGCATAAATCTCTATATACTAACTCAGAAGGACCTAAACAAGTTTAGGTACCTAAAGCCAAGACGTGATCTTTATTTTGTAGGTGAACTACAAGACCAAAGGCCAGCATTGGGTGTTGGAGATTGGATGTATGCAACACTTGGTCGGTAACTCGTGTATGTTCACCTTTGTAGAAGAAGTAGATTCAAGCAACAAGATTACATTTAGTGACAGTAGTAAAGGAAAGGTGATGGGTATTGGCAAAGTTACAATCTCAAATGACCATTCAATGTCCAATGTTCTATTGGTTGAATCACTTAGCTTTAATCTCTTTCAATTGCTCAATTATGTGATTTAAGGTTCCATTGTTTCTTTACTAAAGATAAAGTTTTGGTTATAAACAAAAAGAATAAAAAATTATTTTCAAAGGCTTTCTCTTTGGAAATTTGTTTCTTGTAGACTTTTTCTCCAATGCTTCATGCATCTTGACATGCTTATTAGTCTTCTCGGTTGGATTTGGTATCGTTGCCTTGGACATGTGGGGATGTGTACTTTGAAAAGGCTTTTCAAAACAATTTGGTTGTGGGCTTGAAGGATGTACGGTGTATAATTTGAAAAGGCTTTTCAAAAATGGTTTAGTTGTGCGCTTGAAGGATGTGCGGGTTGAGAAGGATAAATTATGTAGTACTTATCAAGTTGGCAAGCAAGTGGCAAATTTTCACCCAACAAAAAGTTTCATGTCCACATATAAGCCACTAGAGCTCTTATATATGAACTTGTTTGGTCCAACATCCTACAAGAGCATTGGGGGCAATTCTTATTGTTTAGTCGTTGTAGATGACTTCTCAAGGTTCACTTGGTTTTTTTTTTTGCAAAACAAATTCAAAGCCTTCAGTATTATCAAAAGATTTGCAAGAAAGGCCCAAAATAAATTTGAAACCCTTATCAAGAAAATCCGTAGTGACAATGGAATCGAGTTTAAAATACTAACATTGAGGACTGTTGTAATGAGATACAGATTAGGCATGAGCTCTCCATATCTTACACACCTCAACAAAATGGAGTTGTTGAGCAGAAGAATATAACATTGGTTGAGATGGCAAGAACCTTGCTTGACGACTATGGTACTCCCGATAGCTTTTGGGTGGAGGCCATCAATACCGCTTACCATGCATGAAATTGGCTCCACTTCGATCGACTATTAAAGAAGACATCCTATATATGGGCCCTTGGTATGGATAAAACTCAATGTCTCCTACTTTACAGTATTTGGATGCAAGTGATTAATCTACAAGAAGCTTTCCCATCTTAGTAAATTCCAAAGGCATTGCAACATTTATTTTCTATTGGGTTATTCCATGAACTCTAAGGCTCATCGTGTCTTTAACAGTGCCACCGGGCTTGTTGAAGAAACGTATGATGTTGAGTTTGATGAATCTAATATCTCTCAAGGAGAGCATGAGAATTTCGATGATATAGGTGATAAAGCTTTAAGGAGTGCAATGAAGAACATGGCTCTTGGGGAGAAGTTGGTGCTCAAGATCAACCTTCATCATCCATGGTGCCTCAAGTTGATGAAACTGAAGCAAAGGATGATGATGATGATATACTTCCACCTCCTCCACCTCAAGTCAAGAGTCATCATAAAATTGCCAAAGATCACCACATTGATCAAATTTTTGGAGTTCAAACTCAATCTCGCTATGCTTCATTTTGTGAACATTATTCATTTGTCTCTTGCTTTGAGCCTTCCAATGTAGATCAAGCTTTAGGTGATCTAGATTGGGTGAACAAAATACATGAAGAACTCAACAACTTCACTCACAATGAAGTGTGGACCTTGGTGGAGTATCCTGGGTATCACAATGCCATTGGAATCAAGTGGGTTTTTTCAAAACAAGCAAAATGAACATGGAGTGGTGGTTCACAACAAGGTAAGACTAGTGACACAAGGGTTCTCTCAAGTTGAAGGTTTGGATTTTGGAGAGACCTTCGCTCCCATTGCAAGACTTGTCCTTCTTGCTTTCATATTAAGCTCTATCAAGTTGAAGTTAAGAGTGCATTTTGTAACAGTGTGATCTCCGAGTTAGTGTTTCTGAAAGAACCTCTTGGGTTTGAAGACCCAAAATATCATAACCATGTTTACAAGTTATCTAAGGTGCTATATGGGCTCAAGTAAGCCCCTAGAGTATGGAATGGGCACCTTAGGGACTTTCTCCTTGCTAAGGGTTTCAAAATTGGGACAGTGGACTCTACCTTGTTCACTAAGCTCATTGATAAGGAATTCTTTATTTACCAAATATATGTTGATGATATAATATTTGGTTGCACTAATCAAGCTTTTTGCAAGGAATTTTTTGACATAATGTCTAAGTAATTCGAGATGTCCATGATTGGAGAGTTGAGCTTGTTCCTCAGTTTCAAGTCAAGCAATTGAAGAAGGGAACATTCATATGTCAACATAAGTACATCATGATCGACCTTCTCAAGTGCTTTGAGATGAAAGAAGCCAAGCCTATAAGGCTCCCATGGTATCAAATGCACATCTTGACCTAGATGTAGGAAGTAATCTGGTGGACCAAAAGCACTATATATCTATGGTTGGTAGCTTGCTCTTTTTTTACCGCACTTAGGCCCGATGTCAATTTGCTTATGTGCTAGGTTTCAAGCTTCCCCTAAAGAATTGCATCTAGTGTCCATTAAGAGAATTCTTAGTGTTTGATGAGTTTTTGTGCAAAACATCTGGACAATCCAATAATTCATCGCGCCTCATACGATTGTGCGCCGTCATGAGTATCCCGAGTTCATAAACTGCTGACTATGACTATGTTGTGTCGATCAGACCAATACGACCACTTTTGGCCAGCACGACCACATTGTCGGTCACTTAGGGGCACTGAGCTTTGCTTGCGATCATGTGTGTCGACCACGTTGTATTGGTCAGACCAGTTTGACCATGTTGTGCAGTTCAACCGCGGTTGTAGATCATCAACAACAAGGCATGGTCGCACCGTATCCTCATCTGGTTGGAGATAACGCTTAACAAATCTCCAATATGAAAGCAGAGCCTAGGAAGGTAAGTTATCTGTAGTAAATTAGGACTTTGATCTCAAGTTTAAATGACATGACCGACACAGTGTTTGAGCCATATACGCCACAGCCCCATGCCTATAAAAGGAGAGGCAGGGGAGGGGCGAAGGAGAAAACAGAGGGAGGTTCACGAGAGGAGAGGTTCATGCAAAAGGACCGTAGACATAGACACAAACGAGGCGAAGACGCAAGTGCACCCACAGAGAAACAAAGGAGGAGGGAAAGAAAAAGAAGGAGAAGTCGGAGACACCCGAGGTAGCGATCTATACAAGCCCAGGCCATGGCATCCTATGTTGAGAACGGTAAAAATATTCTCACCTCTCTTTTCTCTACATCTTAATCTGTATATGATGAATGGCGGCTATGATGGCAATGTCGCCAAGAGACTACGACCTCTTAGGTGCTCTAGGGCTCACCAAGATGCAACTCATGACCCCTAAGGATGTTCCCTATCGCTGGTCGAAGTCAGCGCCTCTGATCACTTCAGAAGCCGTGCATCCTCGATCGCTGGCCAAAGTCAGGCATCTCTGACCATTGTTCAAAGTCGCAAGCCCCGATCACTAGCCAAATTCAGCGCCTCTAATCGCTTCAGAAGCCAAAGTCCCCGATCGCTTTCTGAAGACGAGCGTTCCCAACCTCTATTCACAGTCGAGCGCCCTGATCACTTCCGAAGCCGTGCACCTCCAATCGCTTCCGAAGCCTGATGTCTCCGACCGCTGGCCGAAGTCGTGCATCCGCAATCATAGGCTGAGCTCAGGCACATTTGATTGCCTGCAAGGATGCGAACGCTTATTCAGCCATCTATGATCGCTAGCTGGAGTCAAGCGCCTCCGACCGCCGACCAAAGCCGTGCCCGTCGATCGCTGGCCATAGTCAAGTGTCTCCAACCACTGGTTAAAGTCATGAGCCTTCGATCACTTCTCAGAGTCGAGCGCTTCTGATCACTTCCTAGAGTCGAGCGCTTCTGATCACTTCCTAGAGTCGAGCGCTTCTGACCACTTTCTAGAGACGGACGCTTACGACCACCCCCAGAGACAAACGTCTCTGACCACTTCCAAAGATGGACAACTACGACTACTTGCTAGGAATCGAGCGCTTCTGACCGCTTCCCAAAGTCAGACGTTTCCAACTACTCATTGTACTCATACTTTTTTGGTCATGATGTTTTAGTACAACAATGAGTACTCCCTACGATTAGGCACTCCACGAGTGCTCTACTCGATCTCAAGCTACGGCATTTTATGAGTATGCCTTACGACCGCGATCGCAGGTAGATGGCCCCAGTACTCCAATGAGTACTCCCCTTGATCGATTGCTATAATAATCTTTCGATGAGTTCGACCACGGTGATTCCCATCCTCGGATGTTTTCCGATGTGTTCGACCGCGATGAGTTCGACCACAGTGACTCCTATCCTTGGATGTTTTCTGATGCGTTCGATCGTGATGAGTTTGTCCACGGTGACTCCCGTCCTCAGATGTTTTCCGATGCGTTCGACCACGATGAGTTCGACCACGGTGACTCCCGTCCTCAGATATTTCCCGATGCATCCGACCACGATGAGTTCGACCACTGTGACTTCTGTCCTTGGATGTTCCCCGATGTGTTCAACCATGATGAGTTCGACCATGGTGGCTTTTGACCTCGGATATCTCCTGACGAGTTCGACCTCAGATATTTCCTGATGGGTTCGACCGCGGTGATTTTTCAACCACTAAGCACTTCCGATGGTTTTGACCATGGGCATCTTGTGACGGTTTCCACCATGGTGGCGTTCGACCACAGACACGCCTCAACAGGTTTCGACCATGATGACTTTCGACCGCAAATGCCTTCCGACGAGTTCGACCACGGTGACTTCAACCATGATGGATTTTGTCCTCGGATGTTTCTCGGTGGGTTTCAACCATGATGGATTTTGTCCTCGGATATTTCCCGATGAGTTCGACCACAAGCATTTTCTTATGGATTTTGGCCCTGGATATTTCCTGATGAGTTCGACCATGGGTATTTTCTGATGGATTTCAACCACGGATGGCTTCCTATGGCTTTTGACCACATTGAGACTTGATCCCGTGGCCTGCTCTATTAATCTTTTCGCTCAGGCTATACCTCGACAATGATTCTCACTGCCATTATTGTCAGATTGGTCATGCTAGACATTAATCATGGATACTTCAAATCACTTCTGTTGTGTGTTTGTTTGATACCGATGAGGTCGAACGGCATGGGCGGACGTGGTCAAGTGTAACGACCACGCTGTTAACACCCCCATAGACTGACGAAGCTATAGATAATGCCAACGCCCACGCCTTCATTAATCATTCATCCTATGCATGAGGAACATAAGGCAAAAACTAAAGACGACGACCAATACATAGTTTAATCAGAGGTTTTTCGTGGGTTATCTTGCAGATGTAATTAACCAGGAGCCTTCCGAGGCCCCGAGAACTAGGACACCATATCGTCTATGCCAGATCTGCTATGCAAAGCATGCTACGAAGCGCACTATCATGAAGGGAACTTATAATTTTATTCTTCTCAAATGAATGAATAAATATAACGTTTCCCTATCTTTTGTTATGTTTATCTATTTTTGTGTACTTACACTAGCACGCTCGCATCTTATACCCCGGGGCCAAAAATTCGTGAGCAACTTTTGGCGTCAAACACTTAGATATTTAAAACACTCCCTTAGCATCAGGGGCGGACCTGCCCTTCGGGCGGCCGCTCGAGCTCCCCTCGCTGGCCGAA
Source organism: Dendrocalamus latiflorus (assembly GCA_017311315.1). Lineage (NCBI taxonomy): Eukaryota > Viridiplantae > Streptophyta > Magnoliopsida > Poales > Poaceae > Dendrocalamus > Dendrocalamus latiflorus. The sequence continues at coordinate 4,221,897 of CM029650.1, forward strand.
CCCCCCCCCCCCGGCGCCACCCCCGGTGGAAGCACACCCCCCGGGTGTAGAGTTGGTGGACAAGGCCCAAGTCCAAGCAACACCCAATAAACACACGGCCCAACAAAGCAACAAGGGAATGAGATATACTAGCGGAGGACGCAAAGGCCAACAGTCCACCAAGTCCAAGAGTCCAAGAAAAGAGAGCCGGCGCTAACCTAGATCCCGGCCTCCCAGGCGGCAGAGGCGGAGGACGGTGCGGCGGAGGAGTCGGAGGATGGCGCGGCGCGGTGGCACCCAGGCTGCTAGGGGAGGCCGGGAGGTGCTGGCCGGGGAGCGCGGTGGCCGCCGGCTAGGGCCCAGGGGCAGGGGAGGCCGGGAGGCGGTGGTCAGGGAATGGGGGAGCGACGCGGTGGCCGGGGGACGGGGGAGGGCCGAGGCGCGGAGTTGCGAAACGGCGGAAGGAGCGGCCGGCGGATTTGTGGAGAGCGGAGCGCCGGAGCGGCCGGCGGATTTGAGGAGAGCGGGTCGGCCGTTGGTGGATTTGAGGAGGCTAGGAGCAGTCGGGAGACACCGACACGGGATTTGAGTTTGAGGAGAAGCCGAGGAGGTGATTTGAGGATTGGTAATTACTTTTACAATTTTATATATTGCATTTCTATAGTTCTATTTTATAAAGGTACAACAAATTCTATTTATTCTAGAGACCAAACTTGTGTATTTGAGTATCAGTTTTGATAGCTTGTCAAAATTTTATGTAGAATATGTAAACTAGCATCGGTTGAAAGAGACTTCTCGGCTATGAATATTATCAAGACCGATTTGCGTAATAAGATGTCCAATGATTGGCTTAATGACTTGATGGTGTGCTATATCAAGCGAGAGATATTCAAAGGACTTGATCGTGAAAAAATCAAGAAATGATTTCAAGACATGAAAACTCGAAGAATGAAAATGTCTCGTTCTCCTAGACGTACTTAGTTATTTACTGGTATATTTTTTGTCTTGTTTTTTATTGCATCTTTTATATTCTATTATCGAATTGTGACACTACTGATTTATCTATCTTTCACAATTGACAAGTTGTTTCTTTTACAGCTCATCTACAATTGTGGATTAAGCTTCATTAGTGAGGTATTTTTCATTGTCCTTCCGTTATCTACATATGTTAACATGCGAATTGTAGTTGTTGTTTCTATTTCATATCACATACTTTTATTAGTGTGATTGCAACATAGTTTGATCATGAATTGTTTTGCTTTTGAGTACTACTGTTTATTTCACGCTTCCGACTTTAGCCTACCTAGTTTTTTTCCTGGATCCGCCACTGGACTTCGCCCTACCCAGATTTTTTTCCTAGGTCCGCCACTGCTTAGCATTGGTCTTTGGTATCCCAAAGATGCTAAATTTGATTTATTTGGCTATTCAAATTCTGATTATGCTGGATGTAAAATTAACTGTAAGAGCATTTCAGGGGGGATGTCATTTGCTAGGTAGATCCTTAGTCTCATGGGCTTCTAAAAAGCAAAACTCCTCTCCACTTTCTACTGCTGAGGTGGAACATTACCGCTGCTAGTTGTTGTGCACAAATTTTATACATGAAGCAAACCCATCTAGACTATGAGATTTCCTTCAAAAGAGTGCCTCTATTATGTGACAATGAGAGTGCGGTGAAAACTGCAAACAACCTGGTTCAACACTAGCGTACAAAGCATAATAATGAGAGTGCGATGAAACTGCAAATAACTTGGTTCAACACTAGCGTACAAAGCATATTGGTATCCGTTATCATTTTTTGAGAGATCATATTGAAAAAAGAAACATTGTGCTAAGCCATGTACGAATCGAGGATAAACTTGCAGATATTTTCACTAAGCCACTAGATGAGGCCCACTTTTGTAAGTCAAGGAGTGAGGTAAATATCGTAGATGCCTCTAATGTTGTATGATCATGTTTACTTCTTGTAATATATTGCCATGTGTATATATGTTTTGCTTTTTAGATGCTTGTAGATTTGGATCTTATTTGCTTTTATTTTTTGTGAGCTCAAATGGGAATATCACATTAAGGGGGAGCATAATATCTGTCATGTATCCTTGCTACTCTAAATGTGAACATATCAATAACTTGCTAGCTGACAATTTTAAAAGGCCTTTCTTTGGCTAAAATGTTTTAGAAATTGTTTCCACATGCAAATGTACTATATGATATGGTTTCTAAGTGTGTTTTTTTCCAAAGGTCTTCATCATGAAAAAGAAACAAAAATTGTTTTGCATGAAAACTATGGTGAAACATATACTTTGAAAATTATCTTGGAAAGAAAATGGTTAGTCAAGTGTATTTTTCAAAATCTTTGTCTTGTCCAACATCTTAGAACATGATAATCTTAAAATAACCAAAATCCTATATGTGCTTAAAGTTTGGGCTTTCTAGCATAATATGGGTCCAAGTCACTAGAACAAGATACTCCATATCCGTGTCCATGGTGGCACAAATTTGCTTTGAAAGACTATATACATAATAGCTATATCTTCTAGAAAATCCTATTTTGTGATTCTCATTGACTTAACCATGTCCAAACATGTGTTTCCTTGGTTGTTTTTGGTTTGGGAGTTGGAAGGGAAAAAATCTCTGCCCTTAGAGCTGTTCTAAAGTTTTTGACTCTAGACGAATTATCGGGGAAATTGCACATATACCCCATAGTTAGTAGGCACTTGTAAATTTGCCCCACACTTAAGTGGCTTTGTAATTTTGCCCCATACTTGACATGCCCCCTTATTATTTTGCCCCATTGCCCATTTAGCTCCTATTTTAATTTTGTTTTTCATTTTTTTGGGGCAGGAAAAATGCAGTAAAAAATGAAAAACAAAATTAAAATATTTTAGGCATTTAATGGACAACTTTGTAAATATTTTTTATTGCATTTTTCCTGCCCAAAAAATGAAAAACGAAATTAAAATAGGAGCTAAATGCAGTAAAAAAATGAAAAACGAAATAAGAATGTTTTAGGCATTTAATGGACAACTTTGTAAATATTTTTTACTGCATTTTTCCTGCCCCAAAAAATGAAAAACGAAATTAAAATGGGCAATGGGGCAAAATAATAAGGGGGTATATCAAGTATGGGGCAAAATTACAAGGCCACTTAAGTGTAGGGCAAACTTACAAGTGCCTACTAACTATGGGGTATATGTGCAATTTCCCCCGAATTATCCGCCCTGTACAGAGACTATAGAGGGTATTCTCTTCTCTAGATCTAATCTAGGCCATCGGTTTCACCTTAGGTCATCTTGGACGGCTCAGATTATTTCTTACCCTTTCAAGCATCTAAGGTCTATCTGATCCGTTGGATCGAAATTCATTCGATCTCACCCGTCCGTTATTGTACCCTATTGCCTTGACCTTTTAGTGCTTGGTCAAAATCAAGCCACCCGGTCAAAATCCCCAAATCGTCATCCCGTTCAGAGCTCCCGCGCCGCCGCTCGTACCCGTGCGTCGCCGCCGTTCGCCTCGCCATCGTGCGCCTCTTGCCGCCGGCGACCACGAAAATCGAGCACCCGCCGTCGCACTCGTCGCAACGGTGGTACTCTCGCCTCCTAAGGCTTCCCGTGCAGGTCGCAGTCTCTCACCGCCGCGGCCGCCCGGTTTCTTCATCGACGCCGGCGCCGTCGCGGTCTCCTTCTCCGACAGAGGGGTTCCTCTCGTGAATCTAGGGTTGGGTAAGCCGTGATTCTTTGCTTATCTTATCTACATTCTCTACATTCCAAAACCCTAACTCTAATCCTTGACCCTCTGTTCGTGGCTGTTTCTCACCTCGTTTCTGTCTCTGTTTGGTCAGTGAGTCTTGCTCAGAGGACAAATATTAGCCTGTTGTGGCAGTGTGTTTGTGTCAGAGGTAGTGGTAGCTTGCATTGTCTTGTGGGGCTGATTGGATTTTGTTCAGTAGCTGCTCAGTTCTATGGCTTTTGTTAGTGTTTTTAAGGTCAGTGCTAGAGATCAGTGGCAGTGCAGCTCAGTTTTGTGCTTGATTGCTGTTCATCATGTGTAGAACTTGGACAGCAGAGAAAGGGAAGTCAAAGAAAAGACCTCCCTTGTCAGATGAGCCTGAGGCCGCAGAGACAGTCGATTATACAGATTACAAGGGCAAAGTGCTGAAGAAGATCAGAAAAGTTTCTCTTGCTAGATGGTTCCCACCGTAGCATGAGGACACCGGAGATGATAGGTTTTGAACAATTGTGCAGCGTCACTTGCATCGAATCTGTGAGACTCGTCAAGCTTTGAGGACTCATCACTGGGTCAGTTGGCACAGTGTGAGTCAGGCAGCAACCAGGAGAGACGTCAGGAGACTCTTTGCAGCTACCCCTAGGTTGGGTGGTAGAGAGGATCTCACAGTTGTTGTGATTTGGTTGCTTCACATGATCCTCAAGCGTCGCTGGATTGATGTTGTTGACTTGATGATTGGCAAGATCTAGGACATCTTGACTAGCATGAAGAGGATCCTTCCCCATGCTCCATTCTTATGTTTGACATTTGTTGAGGAGGGTTGGATATCTAGACAGGAGGCAGAGGACACCTTCAGATGTCACTTGAGTTCGTATCAGCCCTGGTCAGCAGAGGACAGACGTCTCGGTGCCTGTGCTCTTCAGCCATAGCTTCACCCTGATGAGGGTCCCGGTGTGCCTATCTGTTTGATCATTATGAGCTTGAGGGAGATCATGACTATACAGACGCTGACACTGACTTAGAGGACTTTGGACTTGAGGCCGAGTTAGATTATGACAGTGATGGTGAGCGTGATCCCAACTTCATACCACCTGAGCAACATTTCGCACTGGGATTACATGATGTAGAGGAAGGTAGCTCTAGTGTCACCGTCAGACTTGAGCGGATTGAGTACATGATGAGCGCTCGCCTTGCATTCTTGAGAGGATGCAAAAGTATTAGACTTTGGCTCAGAGATGGGAGGAGACTCAACATGATGAATATGTGCGTCTCAGGAATTTTACCTTTGTATTCTCTGCTGAGTTCCTCAGGCACCAGGCTCGCTTCAGGTTGCAACAAAACAAGGTTGCCAGAGTCATTTAGTTACTCAATGATCTACTAAATGGCATGTGGGAGGATGTGAGGGATCGCTATTCGAGCTCATGGTGATCAGCCTACCAATGTTACCCATCCTTGTGGTAGAGATGCGGAGCTTCACCGTCTAGTACCTCACCCTGATGTTTTCTCCTTGGACACTCCCATTCCACCTCCACCTCCACCGGCACCGGCTTCAACTCTGCAGACCATGCCTCTAGCAGCTCATCAAAGTCAGCTGGCAGTTGGCAAAGTTGAGCCAGCAGTAGCAGCTCCCTCATAGTCTCTTGGTGCTTTGCCAGGCCATGTACTTGATTTCTCCACTCCTTCAGCGGCCGGCACTTCAGCAGCAGCATCTTTAGATGCAGCCACAGTTCTTGACTCCACTACTACTTCGACTGTCGAGCCTACAACACCAACACCCCTTCTAGCTCCAGCTCCGATTCAGATCGACAACGTTGACATTGACACTGCAGTTGACACCGTAGTCGCCCCAATCTCCAGCGACTCCGACTCTCCAGTCGTCTCTTCGTGCGCTAGTTCACAATTCAAGCTTCGTCCTCGTGCTACACCAAGCAGACCTTCTCCTCTACCCAACGCAGAGTAGCTTTCCCTTTTGCTTGATGCCCGGCGGGGGGGAAGACCTTTTCTTTTTTCTTTTTTTTTTGCTTATCTTCATGCTATTGCTTGTGCGTCATTCTAAAGCCCACTTGTTTAATGTGCATGGATTTAGGGCGAGAAACGCTTATATGTTTTAGAGCTTGTATTCCTTATCATGTTATCTCATATCTTGCTCATTGGTGCCTAGTACCTTGACTATGCTTGATAATGCTCTTATTGTTTTATATCTTGGATCAATGCTTATTGTGTGTGTTGTTGGTTTAAATGCTTTATCTCTCTATTATCACTTATATTGATTTGGTTGTCATCGATCGCCAAAAAGGAGAGATTATAAGCATCTAGGCCTCTAATTCAATGGCTTTAGTGTTTTGGTGATTAACGATCCCAAAATCATCGAGACTAACTTTGTTTCAAGTGTTCATAAGGTTAGTTAGATCTTGATGATGGAGTTGGGTTGTTCTTGGTTATTCATGGATCCCCATATTATAAATGATAGCAAAGCATGGTTTTCATGAAGATTAAGAAATTTGTGGCTAGAAATGATCGAAGTAGTTGAGTATGAATCATTTTAGTTGATAAGTTTTGTTTTTTCTTTAGCCATACTATTGAGGGAGTTCAAGGCTAGTAGCTTGAGTTTGGTCAGGTTGGGTAGCTAGGTGTGGTGCACATTAGGTTTTTCTAGCTCAGTTCTAGTCAGTGGAAGTCAAGAATCATGGTTTGGTTGTGATGATCTCAAAGAATACTTGAAATCAGTCTAAGTTAGAAAAATCTCATGTGAGCCAGATGATCTGGGTTAGTCGGACCATCATTCGGATCAGTTATACAGAGGAGATGTTTCTTTGAGGTTACATGTGAGTAGAATGATCTGAGTCATCCGAAACATATGTCGGATAAATTTTTCATAGAGGTGCAATTTTGAGTTTGCATTGGAGCCGGATCATTTGGGTGAAGTTGCATGACTCGGACCAATTTTCCAGAGATGTGTATTTGAGCTAAGTGCGAAGGTGGATAATTCGAGTGGGTCGGACTATGACCTAGAGCAATTTTTATAGAAAGAGTGCTATTTGGAAAATGCACTGAGTCACATGATCCAGCTTGGTCGGAGCAAGACCCAGGCTAATTTTTCAAAGGAGATGTTTTTGGAGTTTGCACGGAGCCGAATGATCCAGGTTAGGTGGAGAATCCAAATCAGGTTGGGCAGTCTGTGTAACTGCTATAATTTTTGATGTTAGAAGTGCTTAAGTCGAATGATCCGGATCGAGTCAGATGATCGGGTAAGGCTGAATCTTGCATTCTTTGTGTCTAACGGCTAGTTTTCAAAGGAGGATATATATAGACCTTGAGTGTTCATGTTAGCTTTCTTGAGGCTCCAAATCGGTGTTTTGCATAGTGGGGATCGAGTCAGATGATTGGGTAAGGCTGAATTTTGAATTTTCTGTGTCTAACGGCTAGTTTTTCAAAGGAGGATATATATATAGACCTTGGGTGTTCAAGTTAGCTTTCTTGAGACTCCAAGTCAGTGTTTTGCATATTGGGGAATTCAAGGGCACTTATGACTATGAAATTGAGAGTTTGAGAGAGTAGATTAGGCCTAATTGTGTGTATCACTTCTAGTTGCTTGACCTTACTAGGTTCAAATGATCTCTTTGGGTTGATTACTTTTGAAATTTAGTGATTCCTATGTGTCTTGGAGGCATGCTCTTGGTGACCTTCTAAGGAGGAGCTTGTGGAAGGCAGCAGGGAGAGGGCATTTGTGAAGAGTTAATTCCGAGAGAACTGCCATGAGTTGATTACTTAGAGCAAGTACAATAATGCTGACTAGGTCGCCTCTAGCGAAATCCACGGCAACACAATCCTATGTGGAAGAGAGAGAAAAGAGGAGAGAGAGGCAAGCTGCCCCTCATGCAAGAGGTGACTTCTAGCACATCATACGAGGAGAGAGAGACAAGCTGTCCCTCATGCAAGGGTGACCCCTGATATATTTATGCAAGTATTAAATGTTTGAGTGCTTTAGTAGAGGTAACATCTACTCAACTTATTATATTAGCTACCTCCACCATGAGCCACGTGTACTCTTTTTGCTTATTTAGCTAGTCCTAGAGGTGGCAGCCACCTCTTCTATTAAACTTGCTCTTAGATCTTTACGCGAATTCAAGTAAAAGCTAGACTCCTACGGGAGTGCTCTTAACGAATAGGGGAGATCGTGGAATCCCAAAAACTTGAAAAAGAATTGGCTATCTCTTGTCCTTTCCGCATTTCCACAGTTCAATTTTTTGTTCAATCAATTTCTAGATCGCTACTTGTGTAGAATTTAAGCTTAGATCCAAAAGTTCACAAGACTTGTATAAGAGTTGTGTGAACACGCTAACAAGCCTTAGACATGGTTGAAATTAGAGACTGGGTTTTACATAGCTTAATTTGACCATTGTTCGACAAAGATTTCCAACTCATCCCCCCCTCTTAGTGCATCCGTTTTCTTGCTCGTCCGCTTTTACAAAATTAGGCATCCGATCCACTTCAAACGGTTCATCTCGGAGAAAAATGCAATCCAGTAAACATACCATACAGGAAGTAATTGTACTACTTTTTTTCCCCTCCAGCTGTACGCTGAGCAATCTGCAAGGCTTCACTCTGAAGTGGAAGAATGGTAAATTACTTTTAAATTTTGTTCCATCAAGCTAGAAAAAAAGGCAAGTAGCCAAAACAGATGTGAACACCATCTTCTACAGCAGATAATAGAGTTCCAACACCATAAAACTGAATGAGATTTGATACATTGTTACACAGAAAGGGCACCAGCACCAACAAAGGGCGCGCACACACTGATAGATTGAACTGCCAGAGGTGGCAAGAAATGCAAAAATGTCCCAATCTCATTGGATGGTAGCATCAAATAGATGATCAAGTTTCTTTCATAGCCTGTCTGCTTCTTCGTTGGTGCACATCCCAGTTGAATACCCGAGCAATTGTAACCTGAGGAAGTTAGCATTTCAAAACATTGACATTGACTCGTGAGTTATGCCCAACCATGCAAAATTTAAGACAAGTAAAACTAGCCATAAATCATAACAATTATACCTGAGTGATGGTTTGTTGGTCCCGCAAGAACTGAAGATCGGCGACAAGGACTTCTAAACTGGCCTTGGCATTTTCCAAGTTCTTTTTCAAGAGGGCATTGGCCTGCAAAACTCCAGGAAATGAGGGGGCAAACTAAAATAGGAGTGGAAAATCAAGATGCTTGGTGTGCCCAAAATAACCTCGTTGCAGGAGTATTCCAGCATCACATTTGCACCCAACCATAGGCACACCGAATCGGTATCTTCAATTTTCGCACGTGAGTAGATTCCCTCAGATAATTCAAAATCAGCTACAAGTGCCTGCACCAATTAATTTAAAGCTATGGACAGTTAACTTTCAGTAAGATGATTGATCTGCTTAGATAGAAACTAACATTCACCATGTGAGCTTTAAAGAAGCTATGGAGAATCCAACTGTCCCATTATCCAAAAATGTAAACTAAATTTGGATGTAGGCAAGTTTCAATAGTTCACACAGATGAAAGGATTTAATTTTCTTGAATCACAGTACACTGTGGGTAAAGTACATAGTTTGGTGACTAACATATAAAACCCATAGAGCATGCACATTAACCTTTTCTGGTATGTACCCTTTCCGAGTGCTTCAATAAGAAAACAATAATGTCCTGCTCTTTCGATGATCATGTAGTAAACACTATGAATATAAATTGTCGACATTTAGATATTCATACTACACATAGACTAGACAGTTGCTAGCCAATAGTTGTCAACAGAAACACAAATGTTGGCAAGTAGAAAAATCTTATAGAAATTATGGTTCCAGAAAGTAATCTAAAGTACATTGGAATTTCTAATATATGCCGCTCCAAAGTGTCACCGACTGACTGACATGTGGTCCCTACAACCGACGTGCCAGTGAGACAAATGGAGTGGTAATTCCTGAAATGTCACTCTTTGGAGTGGCAAATATCTGACATCTACATTTTTTTTTGGTGGGGGTGGGGGGGGGGGGGCACATGTAGATATTAAATGCGAAAATTTAGGACAAAATCGCACCTTCACTTAAGAGCATTAAGTTGAAAAAAGAAAACAGACATCCCATGCATGGAGATAGAAACAAGATTGAAAAGTGGGATTTAGTAAATTAGACAAACCTCACCCAAAGCCTTTTTAGCTTCTAAGGTCGCAACAATATCCAAGCACTTCTCTATATCAGGAATTTTTGCCTGTGGTAAAGAATGGAAGGCCAAAAGGTTACATATGCCAACACTAGCACCTCATAGACAACAATTAACATGAACCAGAAGTTCGTTCCACAAACAATACTTTAGTTTTTTATACTAATTCAAAAACATTATCTATACTAATAGCTAGGGAACAACTGTGATGTGGAACACCCACATAATATTTAGACATTAAGAACTTCAGCAAGATATGATCAAATGTTTAAGAACATCTCCTAAGAATTAGATGTGATGTCTAATCAAATGTCCACTCATAAGACCAATGATACTGCGAAGCAATACTAAATTTACTAATCATGAAATGTAAGTCGTACTTCATATTATCTTGACTCCGTAAGTCTAAGCAAAAAGTATGAGCACCTGAAGATCTCTTTGCTGTGCTAGAAGTTTCATCTCCACTATTTTGTACTGCTGTAGCCTAAACAAAAAAAATGTAAATATGGGTTACATTTTTCCTCAAAATAAAGCGCAAGCAAATAAGAACTAAAAAGTGAAAATGTACACATTCACAGACAAATAAGAATTTGCCAGAGATCTGCTAGATATTTTTTAACCAAACAAATTATAATGAATCATTGCCAGCTATCTCTGTTCTGGTTAGTGGTTACCCCCAACATTTTCCCCAATGGATTCACCAGTTTGCACAAAAAAAAAAAACTTCCCAAATTTCTTTTACTCAGCTAAATATAAATGTGAAGTGAAGAGAGTCACTTTGGTACAGCTACTCACTAACTAAAATGAAGTAGCTTAACAGAACACCAAGGGGCTATATCGAACACAGTTTGTTCTTTGGGAGGTGCTTCTATACATGAGATAGTATAGTACACACCAAAAGGGAACAATACTAACAGAGTGTAAGTCTGGAATGGCAAGTTTAAATATCATGGATAGAACCTATGATGCACGGACACGGATACGTGGATACGACACGACACCGATACGGTAATTCGTCGTTTTCCCAAAAATACCAATACGCCGACACGGCTATATATATTTAAACAATAAATAAATAAATTATATACATATATATATATATGTATTATTTTCTATGTTTCCACATGCTTATTATCTAAAATAATGTAAATTGTAACTTGTAATTTGTAAAGTGTATACTCGGAATATGTGCCTTATGAATTGTCGGCGGCGAGATGCGAGAGATGTCGGCGGCGGCGAGATGCGGGAGCCGGCGGGCAGAGGAGATGCGAGTGAGGAGATGGAGGCGGTGGCGAGGTGCGGGAGCCGACGGGTGGCGGCGAGGTGCGGGAGCCGGCGGGAGCGGGCGGTGGCGTGAGCGGCCGATGCGGAGAAGCGCGAGCAAGCGATGGGAATAATGCGCTCGGGGATCGGCGCTTATGGTTAGGGTTAGGGATGGGCCGGCCTGGGCCGGCTATGTTCAGGCCATGTCCGACTCGTATATTCATTGTGTCCGACACGTGTCGAGAATTTTAATAATTAAAATTAATTCCGAAATTGGCCGATATGTCGCCGACACGTGTCCGAGACGTGTCCGTGTCGTATCCGTGTCCGACACATGTCGGACACGAATACAACGGTTTTGACACGTGTCCGTGCTACAGAGGATAGAACAGATCCCAAAAGAAAAATGGATGGAAGAGTGAATTTATTTGCAAGAAAAAATGGTAAACGGAGTAATCACTAGGGGCCATATCTATTGAGAACCCTCAATTCAGTGCAGACATTCAAGCTCTCACCGTGACCCATTCAATCAACGTTGGAATGGACTGTGTCCCATGATTGAATAGACAATAATCTTCCCTCACATTGACTGGACGGTTCATGGCAGAATTTGCATGTTTGCACTAAATTAGGGGTTTGCACTCAGTATATCCACTAATAACTAATAAGTTAACATGTAGCAGGGCGGAAATCGGTTCCACACCATCTTCCAACACAATGGATGTAATAGATACCCAGTGGTAACTCATAACATGCCCAACACTGGGTAGGGATGAACTGGAAGAAATAGGACGGGCAGCCGGTAACTTGGGCACGAATGAGCCAAACAACCAGGATGCAAAGAAAGGAATTACCACCCCTCCAGTCTCTCCCCACATCGACGAGGCAATCGAGATTGGACCTTGCAGAGATCCAATCCAAGCAAAGGATCTACGCATAGGCCCAGCACCAGCTCCAAACCCTAAAGCAGGCGGTTTGATTCCTCTAACGACTAGAGCAAGCTTTGAGCTGGTCTGCCATCCAAACAAGTGCCGGAAGCAACACCGACCCCTACAAGAATCTAACGTCTTGAGGAACTTGCAGAGCTAGATCAAAGATCCAAGCTAAGGAAGCCGACGACCTACAGAACAACGCAAAGCCCCCACGGCCCAGACGATTCCTGGATCAAGCGCACGCCAAGCACGCCGACGCCCACCCAGCTCGCCAATTCACCAAACAGGTGGTGAGCACCATAGGGACCGACCAATCAAAGGATCCGCCTCTCCAGCAGCAAACACCACCGTCCCGGAACGGCGGAACACCGCACTAGCCCCAAAAGCAGGCAGGTGCTTTGAGAGGGAGATACAGAGAGGGAGAGAAGGGAGGGCGTGGGAGAGGGTAGCGGAGAACAGCTACCTTTCTTGGAGGAAGGCGAGGGCGGAGTTGACGTCGAGCCCGGACTGGCGGAGGTAGGTCTCAACGTCCTCGACGAAGGACGCCGCCGGGATGCCCCGCCGCTCCGGCACTCCCTGCGGCATCGACGCCGCAGCCGCCGCCGAGGAGGAGGAGGCCGCTGCCATGAGAGAGAGAGAGAGAGAGAGAAGGCTCAACTGAAGACGAGAAGTCAGGCCCAACCAAATAGGAAGAACCTAACGGGGTCTCTGTCCAGTGGGGTCCACCTTATTCCTCACTACGATTTGGGCTTTCGGCCCGGCTTGCATGAGCCTAGTAAGGCTTAGCACGGCCTTACCTAAGATAATACATCTGAGGTTCTGAACTTTTGAATCGTGACCCGCCGAAGCATTGTTTTTGGCATGTGCATACATACCGTTGGACCGTTCACACATGGGCCACCTGGCTAAGCACGGTCCCATTAGCCCGGCTAACTAAACAGGCCGTACCGTATTAACCGACGACTCAGCCTTGGACCTAGGTATAGCCCGTGAAGGTCACGTGCCATGTCATGTCGAACCAGGCTCATTTAGCCCGATGGACCATGGTTGCCTCATTTAGCCTGCATGGACCTCGGTAGCCAGCAGCAGCAGTGCGGCCGAGAATCGGATCTGGTCAATGGGGAAGAGGAGGATCGGATCCAACCAACACTGACAACGGGACGCTCAGACTTGCGGGTGGCGTGAACAAGGACTTCATCCCACTCGTGTGGAAGATGACCAATGCGCCTGAGGGTCGGATCTAGTTGGCAATGAAGAATAGAAGTCTAGGACCAGATCCCGACAGTGCCGAAGAAGGCGAGCCCCGAATCTGGCCAACGGTGAGGACATCGAACTATTTTGGCCACCGGCGGTGCGCATTTGTAATACCAGAAAAGAAAAATGCCAGCTAGCAGGACACCTCACCTGCCTTTTGCTTCTGCCAGAGGGAGGTGGCAAGCTGCATGCTTGCCCTAGCGTGCATGTGAGCCACCTGTGCCCTGCATCCTGTAGAAAGTCATCGTCATCTCTTCTTAAGTCAAGATGCAGGTAGCCACTCCACTCCGAGGCAGCGAGGAAGGAAGTGACCGGAGGCAAGGAGCTCGGGTAGGTCCCCTCACCACAGCCCTAGCTTGGTAGGCTATGTCGGCAAGGAAAGGGAAGGGTGGCCGGAGGTGGAGGGGGGCGCTCGGCTCCCGGCCGGCTACAAGCCGGGGCCGGTGAGCCGAGGGAGGCGCGGTGGCGTAGGCGGTCGAGGGCAGAGGCGTGGGCCGGAGCCAAGGCGGCGGCCAGGCCGCTGGCCGTGCCGACCGGATAGCAGCACCCGGCGCCCCACCGCCGCGCGCGCAAAGGGAGGCGTGGATCCGGTCAGGGCCAGCCGGATCTGAGGCGGGGAAGAAGGCGGCGAGCGAGGAGGAGGCCGGCGGCGGTGACCTCGTGCGCAGCACAAGCGAGAAAGAGAGAGAGAGGGGGGTAGGAGAGGAGAAGGCAGGGGGGCAGCGGGAAGGCCGCCGGCGACGCCGTGCCGGCCGCGCGCGCCGCCGCGCCACCCCGGGCGGAGGAGGCGAGGAGGAGTGGGGGGCCGATTCGGCCGAAAGAAGTGGGGGGAGAGAGAGAAAAGGAAAGAAAGGAAGGAAAAAAAGAAGAAAGAGAGAAGAAGAGAAAAGAAAAGAGGAGAGAAAAGAAAAGATGAGGACAAGAAATAGAAAAAAGAGGGTTTCGGGACCTGCGCAACAGATCCCTGAAACTCGTGCGTTTCTACGCCAGAAACGGGATATGCGTGTAGTATCGTCGTCGCCCATTTAATATCTGGTCTTGTATGATGCGTTAAATTGGACTGTTTGTTTGTCCAAGGGGAGGTCGCGAGTCGACGCCGTCCGCACGTCGTTCCGCTCCGCTGGGTTAACAGGCAAGTGCATGGTAGTGCGGTAGATCGTAGGGATTATGAATATGTGATGTTTACATGATGTGCTAATGCTTATGTGGAAATGCGATGGTTACATGATATGATGTTTATTTATGGATGACCATGGTAATGACAATGGCATATGCATTTGCATTATGTGCACCCAAGAGTGAGGGCGGTGAGAAAGTCTCTAGCTTCGAGTAAAGCTAGCGGACTAATCCGGAGTGCTCTTGAGTAAGACCTACTTCGGTAGGCCTCCACGGGAGTGGAGGGGTCCCCGTGCCGAGATGGGCGGGCCCAGATGATGGGTGGACATCGACGGGTGTTCACTCGGCGATACCGGTATTTGCAATGAGATGAGCAAATGTGCATGTAAAGCAGGATTGCATTGCATTGATGATTTGGCAATGTTGAATATGACAATGCATATGGAGTATGTTATGATTAATGTGGAAACGTGAGAATGATGATATGAGCATGGCAATGCATGCGGAGTATGATATGGATGGTTGATTCGCTTACATGTTTAGTCATGTTTATCGTTCTATTGTGTACTTGCTGAGTCTTTGGACTCACCCTTGCTTTGTTGTTTTTTTAGGTAACTTTTGAGGACGTCTTGCACGGGCGGGTGTAGCACATGAATGACTTCACGTTCTTGCAGCACTTCACATATCTAGCTTTTGGTAGTATGTTTAATCCCACTAGTAAGTTAGAAAAGTTGCTTAATAATGATATGGTGTAAGTGGTTGTTGCTTCATGATTAAGGTAGAGTTTGCTTAAATTGTTTTGCAGATGTCTGGAAGTGGTATTATTATGCAGTGGTGGTAGCACTCTAGGCCCAGAGGATGGGCGGGGTGTTACAGCATTGGCTCCAGAGAAGTATGTGAACACCATGTCACGGTGTCCTCCATGCTCGCCGAGAGACGTCGTCATCGTCGCGGGCTTCTCCTTGCTTGCCGACCGTCGGTTGCCTCGAAGGCATTGCCCTGTCATCAAAGGAGAGCGAGAAGTCAGAGAGAGAGGGAGAGGAGGCGGCGGGAAGGGAGTAACCGAAGAGGGGAGGAGGCGGGGACAGTGGAGGCGCTTGGGCATTGGGGAGGGGAGCGGCCGCTAAGAAAGGAAGGGGAGGGGCGGTGACTAGCGAGGGTAGCGAGGGTGGCTGGGCACGGGGAAGTGGGGATCAGCCTATGAGGGAAGGGAATGGGAACCGAGAGAGGTGTCGGCCCACGCACGACACAGCTAGTGGCCTACCCCGAGCCAACCCGTTTATCCGTGGGTCGTGTCGTACCTGGTCAGGCCAATAGTACCATGATTCAGGCCAACACGATTGGCTCAGCCCATTTGGACAGCTCTAGTTCACAGGGGATCTAAATTCTAATGCGTCCGTTAGAACATGGAAATTTTCCCAATTTATGTAGGAATTAAATTGTTTTCTATGAACTTTTCGTGTTTCAAGCGGGGCCTAATAGGCCAACACAAAATATTGTTTATAGTTCAGGCCCTATAAGGGCACTACTAATGCATTGTACATCAGCAATGTCCATGACATTAATTATCCTACCAAGTAGAATTGATGTTGAGGTGGAGAGGGGATTAGAGAAGAGAGAGAGAGAGAGAGAGAGAGAGAGAGAGGAAAGTAGTGTCTCACGCAAGACATTGTTTAGACACAAAATTCAACACACAAGAAACAATAAAAACTTGTATTGGAAGGAGACTAGTGTCTATCTACAATAATTGTTGCATTGGAAGGAGATTACGAATTTATTATTTGAGTCCACCGGTGGAAATTATACACTGGAGTTGTAGTGTTAATATGACGTGGAGATTATAGACATTGTTGTGCAATGTCTACTACAGAGAATGTCCTAATCGCTAGACTCATGATTAAATTTTACAATCCCGATTCAACACAAAAATAGTTTTGCACAGGACCTTGTGACAACCTTGGTAGACTATTTTCTTCAAAGTTCATTTGGGATTTCAAGAGAATTGTCATCGTCAATCATCCAACCATCTACTAGTACTAGCGGCACTTCATGCAATCGGCAATGGCCACTGGTGCATGCGATGGTTAACAATTTAACATGCAGAGATTTTTCCCCTCTACCGAGACACTCCCTGTTGTGGCTACAGAACAAACAGAGAGAGAGATGGTAGTGGAGAGGTGGGAGTGTTCTGCCTCATCCTGATATATATATACACATGGGGTATGCTTTTACAGTTATACCCTTACATGCTTACCTCCCCGTCAGGGGCACTTATGTCATTACATACGTTACTCTGGTTCTTATAACCTCCTAACAGGCATGCTGGGCTTAGGTGGGGGTCACCCCTACAACAGGAGCCTCTCATGGTGAAGGGCTTCACAGGGCCGAAGCCAAGCCGCCGAGTCCTTTGGCCCCCTCTGTCCCCTGCGGCCTGTGAATTCCTCCAAGCGTGTGGTTGAGGAGTCCGAGGTCTGGGATGGAAAGTGCCTTGTTGAAGCAGACGCGCGCGCGCTCCGTCCCCTACACTTCGAACGGGTGGCAGCGGAGGCTGGCACCTAGTCGAAGTAGACGCGCGCGCTCCGTCCTCTACCCTTCGAACGGGTGGCAGCGGAGGCTGGCGCCTAGTCGACGTAGACGCGCGCGCTCCGTCCCCTACCCTTCGAACGGGTGGCAGCGGAGACTGGCGCCTAGTCGACGTAGACGCGCGCGCTCCGTCCCCTACCCTTCGAACGGGTGGCAGCGGAGGCTGGCGCCTAATCAAAGTAGAACGCGCGCGCTCCGTCCCCTACCCTTCGAACGGGTGGCAGCGGAGGCTGGCGCCTAGTCGACGTAGACGCGCGCGCTCCGTCCCCTACCCTTCGAACGGGTGGCAGCGGAGGCTGGCGCCTAGTCGACGTAGACGCGCGCGCTCCGTCCCCTACCCTTCGAACGGGTGGCAGCGGAGGCTGGCGCCTAGATGAAGTAGACGCGCGCGCTCCGTCCCCTACCCTTCGAACGGGTGGCAGCGGAGGCTGGCGCCTAGACGAAGTAGACGCGCGCGCTCCGTCCCCTACCCTTCGAACGGGTGGCAGCGGAGGCTGGCACCTAGTCGACGTAGACGCGCACGCTCCGTCCCCTACCCTTCGAACGGGTGGCAGCGGAGGCTGGCGCTTAGTCGAAGTAGACGCGCACGCTCCGTCCCCTACCCTTCGAACGGGTGGCAGCGGAGGCTGGCGCCTAGTCAAAGTAGACGCGCGCGCTCCGTCCCCTACCCTTCGAACGGGTGGCAGCGGAGGCTGGCGCCTAGTCGAAGTAGACGCGCGCGCGCTCCGTCCCCGCGCTAAAATTGGAGCTTGGCGCCGATATTATTGCGCGTTGGAGCTGTTGTGACCTTGCAGTCTGGTAGTGCGCTTTTAATGGCGGCTGGAATCACGCCGACGCCTGGCCTGGCAGAAGTCAGGCAGTCACGTCGTGCCGTCTGCCATTCTGCAGGTGGGACACGCGGCGACTCGCGACTGGTGCGTCGTGGGATGTGAGCGGTTGCGTGACCGCGGCCGTTCGCCTCTTCCCCAGGGAAGTTGGACGCGTGTTGAAGGCGTGGAGGCGTTGTGCGCTGCTTGGTCACCTACCGGGCACGGCCCTCCAGGCCCCGGCGGTTCTTCTTTCCAGAACGTGGGCAGCCGAATCGCTGCGCATTTGATCTGTCTGCGCTTCGAGCCACATGAGGGGCGAGCGGCCTTTATAAAGTGCAGTGTTGAGGTGGAGGCGCCCTTGCTTGCTTTTTGTCTGTTTTTGGTTTGTGGCTTTGCTTCCGCCCGTGCTAATTGTAACGCCAGTTGCTCTTTTCCCTGCTTCTTTCTCGCTGGTCGCGAAGACCGATGGCTAGCCATGACGCTGCCACCTACCACCCCCGCAGCGGTTCCTTGCCTAGCCAAGGCGAGGTGTCCCCTCCTTCCAGGGAGTACGAGTTGGTGCCGCGGGGGAGCTCGCGCGCCAACAAGTGGTGGGACGCCGTGGAGCACTCGGGAGGCAGCTGTTCCCGTGTGCGAGGGAAGAGCCGTGTGACTGAAGGGACGCTGCAGCGACTCGTGGATGAGAGGAAGATCGTGGATCGCGATGGGGCTCGCCTACCCCGTTGGGACGAGACGGAGCCGAAGCCCCGGGCAATGGAGGCGATTGTTTTTGTCGCGTTCTTCGACGCCGACCTTCGAATGCCCTCCACGTTGTTCGTGGGCGAAGTCCTGCGGGCCTACAAGTTGGAGCTAGCCCAACTGACGCCCCACGCTATACTCCGCCTAGCTGTCTTCACGTGGGCGATGCGGACAGAGGAGTGGCGTCCCAGCGCGAGCTTATTCGCCACCCTGCACGACGCACGCTGTCGACCCCGAAAAGTTGACGGGGCGGTGTCCAACTTCGGTGGTGTGGACTTCGTGCTCCGGGCGTCGTGCGCGACGTTGTTCCCGGTGCCAGCCTTGCCGAGGCAATGGGAGTCCGGCTGGACTCGGCAGTGGTTCTACTACACCGTGATCGACAAGAGCGGAATGCAGTGCCGAGGTGGGCCGATCTCCTTTAACAGCACGCCGAGTTTGAAGGCAGAGACTGACGACACGCGAAGGCTACAGGGTCTTGTCAGTGTCGCCCGTCGAATGAGCCTACGCGACCTAGCCGAGGAGTTCACAATGTATGGGGCGGCGCCCCTCTCCTCCCGGGGGAAGTATGTTCGACAGAACGGCCCCCGCGAGGACGGGTTCAGCCCATCCGTATCTCGCCTACTTCCGCCCTCCGCTCCTTGTAAGTTGTCCAGTACGTTTTACGCGCGCCGTTGTATCGGTTTGGTCTCCGCCTGGCTGACGTAATCTCCTGCGCAGTGGCTCGGCTAGAAGATGCGGAGCGCGCGGTTACGGCGCTCCTCAGCCCGTACACACTTAAGGAGCACCAGACTCGCGAGGCCGCAGTCAAGGCGGCTAAGAAAGGGCGGGTAAACCGCACATGCGAAGCTCTAGGCATTACTGTGCCCGAACGCTTGGTGCCGGAGGAGCTTCCCGCCGGGACTCCGGGCACTCAGGACGGTGATAGCCCTGCAAGGGTGTTATCCTCGCGACGCCGGGCCCGTTCCCCGTCTGCCGTATGCGACCCCACAGGCCCTTCGGCGACTAGCACAGCTGGAACGGGGCGTGCGACCGGCGGTGGGCCCGGCCACACTACTTCGGAGGAACGCGTGGCGTCGAATCCCCCGGCACCCTCCGTCGACGCCAACAAGCCCGTGCTTACGGCCATCGGTGAGCTGGAACTCGCCAACCCAGGGGGAGCACCGTTCCTGGCGACAAAAACACGGTCGATGGTGCGCTACCACCCGCGGCGGGCGGCGAGGGCGCGCCCCCTACGGAGGAAACCATGGGGGCGACGGGAACCGTAGCTGGTGTTGCCCCGGAAGAATCACTTGTGCCGCCGCCGGCGAAACGCCCTCGGACGCAGTCCCCGCCGCCAGCGAGGGGTCGGTACACCGTTGCGGGGCCTTGTCGCGGGATCACGGCGTCTGGCGCGGCCGAGAAGACCTCCTCGCCGACCGCCGAGACGCCCGCCCCCCGCTTGGCCGACGGAACGGCGCCACTTCCTACCGCGACGAGAGGCGCAGGGGGTAGGTGTGAATCCCTTTCCTCTCGTGACTTCGCGAAACTCTCTCCGATCTGCTCGCTCATTCTGCCAACATCAGGCGAGACAAGGTCCCCCGGACATGGCGAAGGATCGAGCAGCGGAGGTATGCGCGAAGTCCAAAGGGCTGTGCAGGGTGCCCCGCAGATGTCCGTTGTTGTTGACGTGGCCGCGGCCTCGGTAAATCCTGACGCGTTGGGGCCGGGGCTCGCTCGCTCGGACTTCCTCCCTCGCCTGGAGATACTTCGCGTCCTTGCTGCAGCCGCAGAGCGTGCCGACAACGGCCTTGACCGAGAAATGCTGTCGTCATGCGAGGGGGATCTCCTAGCGCTCGCGCTGCAGGCCTCCTAGATGAGGGTAAACATGTGCGCTTCATCTTGCAAGGTACTGCTGGGCGCCTGCTGACTTGTTGTTTTTGCCAGACGCTTGCCCTTAGCTGGTCCTTTGACGAGACCCGCGTTCGGGAGCGGAGGGCTCTGGAAGCCAGCCTGCGTGAAGCAAACGATGCTCTCGCAGCGAAGGACGAAGAGCTTCGCGTGCTGGGGGGCACCATGGCGGCCGCACAACTCGAGGCCACGGAAGCCAAGTGCGCCGCGGCTGAGGAGCGCGCCGCCTTTTTGCAGCAGATCACCGCCCTAGAAGGGGAGAACGCCCAGCTGGCAGAGTCTGCCGCAAGGAACAGTCTCATCTTGGAAAATACGTCCACGTTGGCGTGGCGGGCCATGGAGTCTCTGAACCAGGCCCTCCGAGATCTGTGCGTCAGAGTGCCGGACCCTGCGCACGGGCCGGAGGCCCTGTCGGAGACGCTCGGGTTGATCGAGGAGGGGGCTGGGGTTGCTCTTCGTGGCGCCAGAACGTTTGGCGAGCACTGCGGCTATGTTGGTGCGTGCTTCGCCCTCGCCCTGCTTCACATTCGTGGGTGCAGACACACCCATGAGCTGGCGAATCCTCAACTGGATCCTCCCGGCCGTCCAGAAGTTATGGCGGACGCCATTCGCTACATCGGGCCTAGCCTGCAAAACTTCCATCAACGGATCTGGGGCCGCTTTGGGGAAGATGCAGCGAGGGTCGCCGTGCAGCAGACGCTGCATGGGGAGGGGGACCTCCTCCACTGGCTCGAAGGAGTCCTTCAGGGTCATGGCGACGATGGCACGGGTTCGTCCGCACCGCGCCAAGGCTGAGCGGTTGGTCAGGTAGGGTGAGGGGATGATGTACTGGTTCGTATGCCTGTAGGCATGTAGCCCCCTTGCTTTTATGATGAAACCAAGCAGTACTTTTCTTAGTGTTACCTGCCGCCGAACGCGAGGGGAAGACCTCCGCATCTTGTGTATATTCCGCGGACTGGTGCATGTGGAGGTGAACCTCGACGCTACGCTTTCCTTTATAGTCCGGAGACTCGCACGTGCGGAGGCGGACCTCGACGCCACGTCTTATTTAAAGTCCGTCGACTGGCGCGTGCGGAGGCGAACCTCGACGCTACGACTTGCTTTATAGTCCGGAGACTCGCGCGTGCGAGGCGGACCTCGACGCTACGTCTTATTTAAAGTCCGTAGACTGGTGCGTGCGGAGGCAAACCTCGACGCTACGTCTTACTTTATAGTCCAGAGACTCGCGCGTGCGGAGGCGGACCTCGACGCTACGTCTTATTTAGAGTCCGTAGACTGGTGCGTGCGGAGGCGGACCTCGACGCTACGTCTTATTTAGAGTCCGTAGACTGGTGCGCGCGAGGGCGTCCCCCCGCTGCGTCTTATTTAAAGTCCGTAGACTGGTGCGTGCGGAGGCGGACCTCGACGCTACGTCTTATTTAAAGTCCGTAGACTGGTGCGTGCGGAGGCGGACCTCGACGCTACGTCTTATTTAAAGTCCGTAGACTGGTGCGTGCGGAGGCGGACCTCGACGCTACGTCTTATTTAAAGTCCGTAGACTGGTGCGTGCGGAGGCGGACCTCGACGCTACGTCTTATTTAAAGTCCGTAGACTGGTGCGTGCGGAGGCGGACCTCGACGCTACGTCTGATTTAAAGTCCGTCGACTAGTGCGTGCGGAGGCGGACCTCGACGCTACGTCTTCCTTTATAGTCCGGAGACTCGCGCGTGCGGAGGCGGACCTCGACGCTACGTCTTATTTTAAAGTCCGTGGACTAGTGCGTGCGGAGGCGGACCTCGACGCTACGTCTTCCTTTATAGTCCAGAGACTCGCGCGTGCGGAGGCGGACCTCGACGCTACGTCTTATTTAAAGTCCGTGGAGTAGTGCGTGCGGAGGCGGACCTCAACGCTACGTCTTCCTTTATAGTCCGGAGACTCGCGCGTGCGGAGGCGGACCTCGACGCTACGTCTTATTTTAAAGTCCGTGGACTAGTGCGTGCGGAGGCGGACCTCGACGCTACGTCTTCCTTTATAGTCCGGAGACTCGCGCGTGCGGAGGCGGACCTCGACGCTACATCTTATTTTAAGTCCGTGGACTTTGTTTTGCTCAGCGCGGACAGGGAATGCGCCGGGAACAGCAACCTTTATTGAACTCCCGTTTATGCGGGCGAGCATCGTATAACAAAGGGCTGGCGGCTCTACGCTTGTTGTCCTACTTCTAGGCGTAGTATCGCCGCAGCCTGTCCGCATTCCATGTGTGTCGGAGGGTTTGCCCTTCAAGCGTGGCGAGGCGGTACGCCCCCTTTGGCAATGCCTCCATCACGATGTACAGGCCTTCCCACTTGGACTCCAGCTTGCCAGCGGTCTCCGCCTGAAGCGCCACTCTGAGAACGAGATCCCCAGGCTTGAATCCCCGCGGGCATATAGAGCGGTCCCGAGTACGCACTGTCTGCCGCGCATACTTCTCGACATGGTGGGCTGCATCTGCCCGTAGCCCGTCGAGGAGGTCCAAGGACACACGGCGCTCCTCTTCGGGTGCTTGGACGAGGACCCTGCGCGAGCCGGCCTTGATTTCCTCGGGCGTCACTGCTTCGTCGCCGAAAAGGAGCTTGAACGGCGTGAATCCCGTCGGGCGCGTTACCGTTGTGCGAAGCGACCAAAGAACGCTGTGAAGCTTGCCCGGCCACTTGCCCTTCGGCAACCCGACCAGGCGCTTTTTGATGGCAGCGGAGATGGCGCCATTCGCCCGTTCGACCGCCCCATTGGACTGGGGATGCCCTACCGAGGCGAATCGGAGGGTGATGCCCATGCTGTCACAATAGTCTTTGAATAGGGTGGCGTCGAACTGCAAGCCATTGTCGACCGTGAGCTCCCGGGGCACGCCGAAGCGACATATGATGTTTTGCCAGAGGAAGCGCTGTATGGCCGCAGAAGTTACTTTAGTCAGGGCGACCGCTTCCGGCCACCTGGAGAAATACTCCAGCGCGACCACCACGAACCGGAGGTCCCCTGGAGCTCGGGCATGCGGTCCTACTATGTCGACGCCCCAGCGTGCCAGTGGCCACACCGGAGGAATAGGGTTGAGGCTCGTCGGGGGCCTACGGATGATGCGCACCATCCACTGGCATCCTTGGCACCGACGGACGAGGTCCTGGGCGTCGGTGATGGCAGTTGGCCAGTAGAAGCCTTGCCTGAACGCCTTGCCAACTAATGACCTCGGCGCCAGGTGGGATCTGCACGCGCCCGCGTGGATCTCCGCAAGGAGCTCCTTTCCCCCTCAGTCGAGAGGCAACGCAGGAGCGGTGCGCAAACCCCTCTCTTGTAGAGTATCCCTTCGAACACCTGGAAGGATCTTGCGCGGTGCTGCAAGCGCCGAAGCTCGGCGGGGTCCTCCGGCTCGGCGATGCCTTGCAAGAAATTGAAGATGGGCTCTCGCCAATCACCCGGCCGGTCAATGTGGTGGACGAGTGCCGCGTCCCGGTTATCCTGCGCGATGGCCGCCTGCGCTAATATCTCATAAAACGCCCCATCCGAGGGGAGTTGCTGGCTGGCCGCCTTAGCGAGGGCGTCAGCCTGCTCGTTCTCCGCACGGGGGATGGCCTTGACGGTGACGCCCAAAAAGTGCCTTTCCCTTGCCCTCACAGCCGCGAGGTACTTGGCCAACTCAGGGTCCTTGGCTTGATATGACTTATCCACATGACCAGCCACCAAGCGCGAGTCGGTGCGTACTAGCACCCGTCTCGCGCCGACTACCTTGAGCTTCGCCAGGCCAAAGAGCAGCGCCTCGTACTCAGCCGTGTTGTTGGTGGCGGGGAAAGCGAGGCGCGTCGAGTATAGCAAACGTTGTCCTTCGGGCGTGACGATCACCGCGCCTACGCCCGCGCCCGCGACGCCGTAAGCTCCGTCAATGGTAAGCGTCTAGACGGGGTCGTCGTGCGTCTGGAGTGGTTGGGCCGGCGGGGTCCATTCGGCGAGAAAATTCGCCAGGACTTGGGATTTGATTGCCGTGCGTGAAGCATACGTCAAGGAGAAGGGGGCGAGCTCGGCGGCCTATTTGCCGATGCGCCCTGTGGACTCCTTGTTGTGTAACATCTCCGCCAGGGGGAATGAAGAAGGCACTGTGATCGGGTGGGCCAGAAAGTAATGCCGAAGTTTTCTGGAGGCCATGACCAGCGCGTAGGCGAGCTTCTCAAGCTCCGTGTACCTTGTCTTGGCGCCTTGGAGGGCTTCAGAGACAAAGTATACGGGCCGCTGCATGGCGCCTTCCTCTAAGACGAGGACGGCGCTGACCGCGGTGGCGGACGCGGCCAGATATAGCAGGAGGGGAGCCTCTGGTGCTGGGGCGACCAGAGTGGGGAGGCTTGCCAGGTGCTCCTTGAGCTCGTTGAATAGGGGACGGAGCGCGCGCGTCTACTTCGACTAGGCGCCAGCCTCCACTGCCACCCGTTCGAAGGGTAGGGGACGGAGCGCGCGCGTCTACGTCGACTAGGCGCCAGCCTCCGCTGCCACCCGTTCGAAGGGTAGGGGACGGAGCGCGCGCGTCTACGTCGACTAGGCGCCAGCCTCCGCTGCCACCCGTTCGAAGGGTAGGGGACGGAGCGCGCGCGTCTACCTCGACTAGGCGCCAGCCTCCGCTGCCACCCGTTCGAAGGGTAGGGGACGGAGCGCGCGCGTCTACTTCGGCTAGGCGCCAGCCTCCGCTGCCACCCGTTCGAAGTGTAGGGGACGGAGCGCGCGCGCGTCTGCTTCAACAAGGCACCTTCCATCCCAGACCTCGGACTCCTCAACCACACGCTTGGAGGAATTCACAGGCCGCAGGGGACGGAGGGGGCCAAAGGACTCGGCGGCATGGCTTCGGCCCTTTGAAGCCCTTCACCATGAGAGGCTCCTGTTGTAGGGGTGGCCCCCACCTAAGCCCAGCAGGCCTGTTAGGAGGTTATAAGAACCAGAGTAACGTATGTAATGACATAAGTGCCCCTGACGGGGAGGTAAGCATGTAAGGGTATAACTGTAAAAGCATACCCCATGTGTATATATATATCAGGATGAGGCAGAACACTCCCACCTCTCCACTACCATCTCTCTCTGTTTGGTCTGTAGAGAGAGAGATGGTAGTGGAGAGGTGGGAGTGTTCTGCCTCATCCTCCCCCTCATCCTGATATATATATACACATGGGGTATGCTTTTACAGTTATACCCTTACATGCTTACCTCCCCGTCAGGGGCACTTATGTCATTACATACGTTACTCTGGTTCTTATAACCTCCTAACAGGCCTGCTGGGCTTAGGTGGGGGCCACCCCTACAACACTCCCAATTTCAAGAGATGGTAGTACCTGATCATTTGTCTCTTATCTCTTCTTCAAGCAGAGAACACACACAAAAAAAATCCTGAAGTTCTCACAATTAACAAAGAAATGTAAAAGCTTCCATAATGCAAGCATCTACACATTCATATCAGTTGTAGATTTGTAGCAGGAAGGAATTGAGCCTAAACAACGGTAGCCGCCATTCATGCATATCAGCACATCGCTTACCAGTAAATAACAGTAACATACCATTCTTGCATGCAAAATCCTTCCACTTGATTTACTTCAGAGTGGCAGATCAAAAGCCTTCGGCTTGAGCATAGTAAAGTGTGTAGACTAACATCATAACAAGAAGAGCATTGCGTATATGCATCTCCTGATCTCCCTAGAAAAACCTTCAACTTTGGTGCATAGATGGCACACAAAAAGTTCATGGATACTGCAGTGTGTTGTATGGTATGCTAAGCCCTACGGTTACTCACGACTGCAGAAAAGGTCATTACAGACGGTCATCACAGACGGTTTTCGAATCGTCTGTGATGCAATATATCATAGATGATTATTAACTTGTAACCGTCTGTGATAGTGTGTACTATCACAGATGATTTTTAATTAAAATCGTCTGTAATATATGATGTATCACAGACGGTTAGTCAAGTATCACAGACAATTTTTAGTTAAAATCGTCTATGATAGTATACTATCACAAACGGTTACGAGTTAATAACCGTTTGTGGTATTCTTTTCTATTCCTAAATTTATTCCTTTTTGTTGGTTAGCCTCATGAAATGCTAGTCATGCCCTCTGAAATAAACATATCAACACAGTATACATCCAATTCACATTCATTCATTTCAGAAACAAGAACATCCATTTCACAAATCAATTAATTGAAATGAAATAAATTATCTATTCATGAACAAATACACACATGTACAATTAAGCTCAATTTTGTCTCAATCAATTTTATTCTATATTGTAAAACTCTCCATCTTCTTTTATGACTTTAGATATCAAGAAGTACGCACACTATCCTCGAATTTGTTTGAGGTCGGCCTGTTCCAACGAAGTTGTATCGATGGACGCAACCTGTCGGTAGGAAGATCAATGTCGTGCATACATATATAAATTAATAAGTATGAAATAATTACTGCAAGATTGATAAACCTGAGGATCATTGGTCTTCGTGAAATCGAGGAGTAGTTGCATGTTGTGGCAAACATAGAATCCACAGGTGTTGCCCGATGGCTGCTGGTGGCATCGCAAAAATACAATTTGTTAGTTCGAGAGGCATTACTACGAAGTGTTATATAGGATTAATGTGTACTAGCGAATACCAAAAAATCTAGATCGTGTCGCGGGGCATTGCTTCCTCCCTCGGATTTTCTGCCTCTGCAACGTACGCGACGAACATCCTACGTGATACGAAAAAGTTAGCCTTAGTCATTGGGAAGAAATGAAAAACTACAATAGAGTTATCTATAAAGGAAATATGTTTACCTATCATTAATTGTTGTATAATTATGTAGTCAGTTTTGTTCTTTAGATAATCAAGGTATGTTACATTGTTCTATTTTGTTTACCCCTAGTTGTAAGGCATAAGTATGAATTCCTTGTTGTGTTGAGCCATCAATGTCTTCGTTGTGTAATTTTTGACGAAGAATGCATCCTCCTTGATGATATCCATGGCAACCAAGCGTGGGTTGAGGAAATTAACCAGGGATTTTGTTAATCTGGCTTCAGCCAACATGAATATATATATACACACACACACATACACACAAAATTAATGAGTTATATATGACATTTATAGGTATTACATTATCGTAGACTATGATTGTACATACTTACAGTGTCTAGCATCGAATGAGTGAAGCATCGAAAGCGTCGA
Source organism: Dendrocalamus latiflorus (assembly GCA_017311315.1). Taxonomy (NCBI): domain Eukaryota; kingdom Viridiplantae; phylum Streptophyta; class Magnoliopsida; order Poales; family Poaceae; genus Dendrocalamus; species Dendrocalamus latiflorus. The sequence goes on from CM029650.1 coordinate 4,249,549, forward strand.
ATGTGAAAAGAAAGAATAAGTCCTCAAAGATCACCGTGAAGACACAATCATGAATATCGTGATAAAAATGATGCAGCCTAAACTTGATAGTGACACCCGAGCGTCGTTGTCCCTCCGGCCTATTGGCTTATTCCATGTAGTATATATGCAAACTTTGGCAAATCAATCCTAGGGTTAGAAGGTGCTCTATCGGAATGACCAACGGCTCGCCTAGCATGAATTTCCATATCAACGGCAAGTAGGGAATATCATCATCGGTCTTCTTTGGTTTGCCCTTGCTGCCTTAGCTGTAGGTCGTTGATGAGGACATCCCTACTACTACCACGTCGTCAACTTCTCTAGGTATTCATGAAGCACCAAAAGGTCCAATGATTAGAGTGAGAGCCAAGCTTTTAAATAAACAGGTGAATTTGTTTCTTAACAAATTTCCTTGTATTGATGAGAGCTTTATACTACCTAAGTCTAGTGTGTTAATTGCTCTTAGGTTTGAATCAAGAGAATATGAAGATGAACAAAGAAAAGACATGCATGCATGCAACCCAAAATCAGTTGAACCCCATCTGCATGAAGGGACAAGCAATGCATACATGCAGCCATGCATGGCTAATTGCACATGAGCAAGCACGACTAGATAAATTGTATGTGTATAATATGGTTTACTTGGGCCGAATTAGTGGCCATGTAATAGAACCAGTCGGCCTTAGGCCCAATAGGAATATGTATGCGTGGTTGTATCGTGTATGGGAGCCGCCGTATATATACACGTCATCTTCCATCACGGAGAGACGACGAGATATGATACGAATAGAGGCGACTAGATAATGGATGGATGGATGAACAGTCTTTGCATATCTTTGCTCTTCGTTTAGCCAATCAAATCCAATAGAAATTTTGAGAATTCCTGCAAATTAACATTGTTCAACCTTTCCACTTGGAATTGGGAGCGCGATAGGGCCTTCGCTTGGTGGTCGTGAAGTCCAGCGTGTGTGATCTTGCGACTTAAAGAACGTTCGTTCTTGCATTGGCAACGGAGGATCGCTACGATTCGAGAGGCTACACGTGAGTATCTTGATCCTACGTCAAAAAGATCGGACAACACCGTATCATCTTGGTATCAGAGCACGGTTTCCTCAGTAGGATTATTTACCCTTGTTTTTAGATTGATTTATTTATGTCCTATATTCTATTAAACTAAAAATTGCCACAAAAAATCCAAACCGTAGTTTTTGCATCTGTTATTTTTGCAAGTTTTGTTAAGTTCGATCCATTAGAATTTTTTATTAAGTGCTGATCGTCGTGTTCCTTCGCGTAGCTTATTCATTGTGTCCATTCTAAAACCCTAAAATTTGTTGATTTTGAACTCCTTAAAACCAGCACCAAAAAATCATCTGCCACCGTGCGCTACAGTACCATGCGCAGAAATAGTGCCATTGTGTGAATTTGTTTCCCAACTTGAGCATTATGCCATCTAGTTGTGCTGGGATTAGCCGAGTTCTTTGCATCTTTCTTGCTGAATAGTTCGGTCTAGAAACCTGAGCCGCACCATCTCAGTGTCGTGCGCAAGTATCTGTTGTTTTGGTGAACCCTACTGGTTGGAGCCTTACAAGTTGATTCCAATACAAACTTCTAGTCTTACTCCAATCTGAACGAGCCAACTATGACTTGATCGAATCAGGAACCACATGGTATCTTTTAGTCATCCTGCTATGTTTTTGGCTGCTAGGGTCCTGGTCCGAAACAATTTCGGAAAGCTTGTCACTGAATCCATAGTGTTGCGGATAACTGTGGAAATCACAAGTCCTTGCACCAAAAACGTTTCTAGACCTACACCAAAATTGACAACACCTTGATTAGTATTGTGAGCTTCACTTATATCTATCCTCCTTTGAAACTTGAGACTAGCTGTTGAATATTGCATTAGGGGCTGCTCATGAGTATTTTTACACTTTGCTGAATATTTATGACTTGTGCAAAATCCAGGGACAACGAAACCTTAATTCTGCCTTTGAGTAAAAAAAGGCAATCATAAAAAAAAGCCATGGCGTGATCATATTTCAAGAAAAAAAAGGAGAAGAAAAGAGTATTGGCCGAATTTGGGAGAGTTCTTAGTCCATAAATTTAGATTGTGTAATTTAATTTCTTAAGCAATCTTATCCCCTTACATTCATATCATTGCAAATGGCTAGCGGCTCTCCTAGTACTTAGTACAAAATGAGCTATTTAATCCTCAATTTCAGATTGCCTCTAATTAGGTCATTCCTTTGTTTGTATTGAGTCATATTAATCTTTGCATGTGCATTCATACACTTCACTTAAACCTTTTGGATCAGCACTTAGGTAAAGTATTCTAGCTTGGATTATTACTTAACTTTACAACATCAAGGATTTCATATTACATAGGACATACACTATATACCAAGCTCTACTAAATAACCGTTGTTGTGCAATTGTGAACACTCTTACATTCGCTTAATCATCATGTTGCCATTGTAGCTTCTACCAAACATAATTTTTTATTGACCTTAATTCGCTTCAGAAAGGTGAGAACTTTACTTGTGAGAGAAAAGAGTGAGATCGAGTGATTTATACTAATCCTCCATATACTTTGTTATTGCTTCGTGTTTTCTTTGCACAATGTAACCATGTCAGGTGAAGAAGATAACTATAGTGAGGAGCATGAAGTGAATCTTAATGCCCCAGTGACTCACTTTCAACATCAAGTATTGAGAAGTACATTGCAACAATAATTTGTAGCTGAACAAGTGCAATGGAGGAACAACTCAAGTCAAATATGTAGAACCTCCGCATTGAACTCAAAGCGGATATGTAGGATCTCCACATTTAGCTCAATCAACAGATGAACGTGTTATGTGGGAACATTGTGAATGACGTTGTGCGAGCACTTTGACCACAACAAGAAGAAGGAAATGTTCATCTTGCGGCTACCCTTCCTCCACGTCATGAGGGAGTGGCCGCTATCCGAGGTGGTCAAGAAACTCAACAAAGGCGAGACCGCGTGGTGGCAAATACCATTCGTCCACCCCCACCTAGGGGAGGTGAAGGGGGCGGCCTCCATGGTCCGGAAAGGGGCCATGAACATGGAGGCTGTGGTAGAGGAGCACATCGCTTCGATGACAACGATGGCTACCACTACAGCGATGGTCGACCAAACAAGTAGAAGTTTAGTAAGCTTAAATTTACTATGCCAATATTTTCAGGTACACATGACCCTAAGGATTACCTCACGTGGGAGCTCAAGGTGGACAAGGTTTTCCGTATACATAATTACTCTGAAGAGAAGAAGATACACATGTCTGCGCTTGAATTCATTGATTATGCACTTATATGGTGGGAGCAAGTTCAAAATCAAAGGAGAGAGTACGACGAGCCTCCCATCACTACATAGGAAGAGATGAAGTACCACATAAGATCCATGTTTGTTCCCAAATATTATAAACATAGTTTATTTGATAAATTATAGCAAATGAAGCAAGAAACTCTCATGGTGGAGGAGTACTATAAAGGAATGGAAATGACTATGATTCGAACTAATGTATATAAACAATAAGAACAAACAATGGCTCGATTCCTTGCTAGTTTGCACCCTTCCATCAAGTGCATCACTGAATTTCTGCCTTACAACAACATGATGGAATTGGTACATCAAGCAACTAAGGCTGAAAGACAAGTACAACATGACATGAGAGCAACAAGAATATCATCCTACATGCCCTGTTAAGCACCTACAACAGGTAAAATCACATTCCATTTCAATTTGTTTAAAACTAACACATCTAGTGCAAGTTTTGCTCCTAGTACACGTGCTACACCAATCAGGAAGAATGCTACAACACCAATTGCCAAGAAGAGTCCAACATCTTCGTCTTCATCTTCAGTGGGTTCTACAGGAAGAAGTAGAGCCATCCAATGCTTCGAATATCTTGGACGAGGTCATATGCTAAAGGATCGTCCAAATAACAAGGTCATGTTGCTATTAGAAAATGGAGAATATGACTCTACTAGCGAGAAGGAAGGTGAGGTCCTTGCTGATTTGGGGAGATTTGGAGACGTACATGAGGAAGGACAATGAGAGGAGGCAAATGAAGATGGTTTTTGTTGCCCCGAGGTTGGCGCTATACTTGTGTGTACACCGACGGTGTTGAGTGTGCAAGCAAAATCAAATCATGAATAGCGATGCAATCTTTTCCAAATACGGGCCCAAGTGAGTAAAGATGGTAAGTGTTACAAAGTCATTATTGATGGTGGAAATTGCCACAATTTAGCTAGTAAAGAGGTTTATTCTAAACTTAGTTTGAAATATAAGAAACACCCACATCTATATCAAATTCAATGGTTAAACAATGATGGATCAATGAATGTTGATTATATAGTTGATGTTAGCTTTCAGATTGGTTCTTATCGTGATATTGTAGAATGTGATATTGTGTCCATGGAAGTATGTCACTTGTTATTAGGTAGACTATTGCAATATGATCGTTCCATGATTCATGATGGAAGAACTAATCAATACAAGTTCATGTGGAATAATAAAGAAATAGTGCTACGACCATTAACTCCTTCTCAAATTATACATGATAACATGCAAAAGGTTGAGGTGAAAGTGGAGAGTGAGAAAGGGAAGGAGCAAAAGAATGTGATTCCACAAAAGATTAGTGAGAGCCACAAGCTAAAATTGAGTGTAAAAAAAGGACGAGGAGAGAAAAAGTTAATCATGATAGCCACTAAATCTGATTTGAGAGAGATGAGAGGTGATCCTACTTTGGAGCATTTGGTTTTGCTATATAAAGATATTTTGCTTTCTATTAATAACTTAATCTCTCTTCCTAGTGTGGTTTCTCAAGTGTTATAGGCTTATGAAGATGTCTTTCCAGAGGAGGTACCCACTAGCCTACCACACATTCGAGGCATCAAACATCAAATTGACTTGGTACCTGGAGCTCCACTTCCAACTAGCCGCCGTACCGTACAAACCCAGAGGAGACAAAAGAAATTCAGCGTCAAGTGCAAGGGCTCATAGAAAAGGGGTATGTACGCGAAAGTCTTAGTCCTTGTGCCATTCCTGTCATTCTTGTTCCTAAGAAAGATGGTACATGAAGAATGTGCATAGACTGTAGAGCTATCAACAATATTACTATTCGCTATCATCATCCTATTTCTAAGTTAGATGATATGCTTGATGAATTGAGTGGCTTTACTATCTTTTCTAAGATTGCTTTGCGTAGATGATATCATCAAATTAGAATGAAACATAGTGATGAGTGGAAGACAACTTTTAAAACAAAATTTAGATTGTATGAATGGTTAGTGATGCCTTTTGATTTATCTAATACTCCTAGAACATTCATGCGATTAATGAACCATGTTTTGAGACACTTCATTGGAAAATTTGTGGTAGTCTATTTTGATGACATTTTGATATGTAGCCGCTCATTGGAAAAAATGTTTAACATATTAAACAAGTGCTAGACGTGCTAAGAACTGAACAATTGTGTGCTAATCTTGATAAGTGTACTTTTTGCATAAACAAAGTGGTGTTCTCATGCTATGTTGTCTCAGCTCATGGAATTGAAGTAGATGAATCTGAAATTGAAGCTATTTGAAATTGGCCTACTTCTGTCAATGTTAGTCAAGTTCGTAGCTTCCATGTACTTGCTGTTTTTACCAATGTTATGTGAAAGATTTCAACACCATTGCTGCTCCATTAAATGAATTAACCAAAAAGGGCGTTGTTTTTGAATGGGAAGAATAACAAGAAAAGGCCTTTGCCAAATTAAAGAAATGTCTGACTGAAGCACCATTACTTGTTTTACCTGGTTTTACTAAAACTTTTGAGATTAAATGTGATGCTAGTGGAATAAGTATTGGTGATGTTTTAATGCAAGAAAGAAAACATGTTGCATACTTTAGTGAGAAACTAAGCAGTGTACAGTTGAATTATCCTGTTTATGACAAAGAAGTATATGCTATTGTGTGAGTATTAGAGAGTTGGCAATATCATCTTTGGCCTAAAGAATTTGTCATTCATTCTGATCATGAAGCTTTCAAATATTTGAAAGGTCAAGCAAACTAAATCGTAGACATGCTAAGTGGGTTGAATTCATTGAGACTTTTTCATACATTGTTAAATACAAGAAAGGCAAAGAGAATATAGTAGCTGATGCACTGTCTAGAAAGAATGTACTTTTAACTCAGTTGGAAGTAAGATACCTGGTTTAGAGGGTTTGAAAGATTTATATGCTTCCGATCATAAATTTTCAACACCATATTCTAAATGCAAAGATGAAAAAGGATAGGATAAATATCATATTTATGATGAGTTTCTCTTTCGTGCTAACAAACTGTATGTTCCAGAATCGTCCATGTGTTTGTTATTGTTACAGGAATCTCATGCAGGGGGATTGATGGGACATTTTGGAAGAGAAAAAACATACATGATGTTAGCCGATCACTTTTATTAGCCCAAGATGAGACATAACGTTGAAAGGTTTATTCAACGATGTATCACATGCCATAGAGCTAAATTGAAACTTAATCCACATGGTTTGTATACTTCACTTCCAGTTTCTAGTGCACCTGGAAGATATTAGCATGGATTCTGTATTTGTAGTTATGGATAGGTTCTCCAAAATAGCTCATTTCATTCGTTGTCATAGGAGCGACGATACGTCGCATGTAGCTGACTTGTTTTTCAGGAAAATTGTGAGACTATATGGCATGCCAAGAACCATTGTGTTCGATCGTGACTTTAAATTTATGAGCTATTTTTGGAAGACTTTGTGAGCCAATCTTGGAACAAAATTGCTCTTTTCGACAATTTATCACCCATATACCGATGGACAAACGGAGCTGGTGAACCATACACTCTCAATGCTACTGCGGACAATGATCAAAAAGAATTTAAAAGAGTGAAAAGATTGTCTACCACATGATGAATTTGCATATAATAGAGTGCTACATTCTACAACTCAGTTGTGTCCATTTGAAGCTGTGTACGGTTTCAAACCGATCATGCCACTTGATTTGATGACACTTCCATTACAAGAACATGCAAATATGAAGGCTTCTAAGCGTGTTGATTTTGTGAAAAAGCTCCATAAAAAGACTAAAGAGGCAATTGAATAGAAGATACGTGCTTATACTTCTAAAGCTAATAAGTCTAGAAAGAAATTGCTATTTGAACTAGGTGATTTAGTATGGTTACACCTTCGGAAAGAATGCTTTCCGAAAAAGCATAAATCAAAATTGATGCCCTGTGATAATGGTTCTTTTAAAGTATTTGTCGAAATCCATGATAATGCATGTAAGATTGAACTTGCAGGAGACGATTATGGGGTAAGTACTATTTTTAATGCTGCTAATTTGTCACCATTCTTTGGCCAAGACTGTACAGAGTCGATGATAACTCCTTTTCAACAGGGGAAGGATGATGAGGACATCCCTACTATTACCATGTCGTCAACTTCTCCAAGTGTTCATGAAGCACCAAAAGGTCCAATAACTAGAACGAGAGCCAAGCTTTTAAATAAACAGGTGAATTTGTTTCTTACCGAATTTCCTTGTATTGATGAGAGCTTTATACTACCTAAGTCTACTATGTTAATTGCTCTCAGATTTGTATCAAGAGAATATGGAGATGGACAAAGAAAGGACACGCATGCATGCAACCCAAAATCAGCCGAACCCCATCTGCATGAAGGGACAAGCAATGCATACTCTGCCTAGCATAGGAAATCGATGGTCGCTTTCCGAGATAGGGTTGGAAGCGCAACTACTTCGACGGTTGGGGGACTGCCTAGCACAAGAGCGGCAGGGGCTTCTTGCTAATTTTTTCTATACCTTTCCATCAGATCTCTAACATACATATGCATCTCATCTCTAAGGGATGTCGTAATATCCTCTCGTAGCCGTGCTTCACGCTTGGCTTTGGCTCTCTTCCTACTCTGGTACACTTCGGAGTCCTATAAGAAACCATATTTCTAAGGAACATAAGAACCAAGGTCTCTCATGCGACCTAGGTGCTCCTTGTTTCCTAGAGGCGTGGAGAGTATATCTCTCTCCCTGATTATCTGGAATGAGCCTTGGTAAGATTCTACACTTAGCGATTCCTGCAAAAGCCCGACATGTCGTTTCACTTCCTATGAAGTTATGGAGTAATTACAAACTAGATAGTTATCTCGAATTTGAAACCTCACCTTGCGGCTCCCCGCTTCCCAAGGCATTGACGTCCATGGCCTCAGAGGCCAGCTTTTGCGGCGCCTCGAGATCGATGGGCTTGGCCGCCTCCATGGTCTTACCCATGAACTCCATGTGGCCTGTGCGCTTGGTGTGTAGGTCCACCTCCTACACATTAGATCAAGAATCAAGATTGGATCAAGAATCGACGATGATGCGTCGAATTGGATCAAGAAACCACAGAATTCATGAGTGGAGGAACAGTTGTGGAGGTAGAGATTAAAGGGGTGTGAAGGGTGTTAGATACGAGGGGAGGAGCAACGAGCAAAGGTGGCGTGAGGGGAGGAGCGGTGGCGACAACGTAGATTGTGGGGAAGAGTGGCATTGGCGTTGCCCCAGGGGAGGCGAGAGAGAGAAAGAGATATGTTAGGGGTGGGAGGAGAGAAGGGGAGTTAATGACTGGTCCACCTGCCGGTGCGTGATTTCAAGTGGAGGGGATGGTGGTAGATGAACCACACGATGAACCACCACCACTAACTCATTCTTTTAAGTAGTAGAGATGAAAAACATTATACAGTTACCGAGTAAACAGGGCAAAAAAACAAGCTGAATCTTGCAAGGTTCTTGATGATTCAATCAACTTCATGCATGATCAGGATCGGCCACTCATATACGGGGTTATTGTCACAACAATCTACACAACGTCATCATCTTCTTCACGTTACAAATTCAAGCCCAGATCGTTCGGGTGTTGATGGCGCATCACCATGGAATAAAGAACCCAACAGTGCCAGCCTCAGCTCACTACTCTTAACCTTTGCTGTCACAAGTTGCAGCTGGAGGAAGTCCAGGCCTGCACCAAGAATTCAGAAGGCACCTCCTCTGCACAATCTTCAGCGTTAACTGTTTCAAGAAGAAACATACAGGAGGTGTGAATCTTTCTCGGGTTGACATGCAACTGCACCACCGACGAAATCCTCTCGCTTGTTCACTCGCCTTAGCAAGAAGTAGGAATCTTCATTCCTCGATGCTGCTGTTGTTTGCAGCACCAGATGCATTTCGCTGCATCTGAGTCTGGATGGCATACTGCCTTTGCAGTTCACGAAGCCTCTCCAGAAGTTCTTGGAACGATGGACGGTTTTGTGGGTCACTGCTTGCAGCAAGTACAGTTGTCATACGAAAATGCAATAGGTAAGAAAACTAGTACAATTCAAGTTTATGAAGTCTGAAAATGCTTTTTTTTTTAAGAACAGCGAAAAATAAGGAAAAACAGCAAATACCTTTCCCAACAACTCAAGATAAGTGATGTCCACTGAGGATCTGTTTCACTAGGAATTTCCCACCTGTGGTTCATAAAACCTACTGCACCAATAGCCTACATAAGAAACACACAGTTTCAAGAATTAATATACAGGACTGGTCAAAATTCCGAAAAACAATAAATGATCTAAAAAAGATTAACCCAAAAGCTGTGCTCTGCAAAACTGAGAATCTAGGTTACTCTCATAAAAAAAATGTCACACCATTCTTCAGATATTGCTGGAATATGAAAAACTGTGGCCTTCTCATGACCCCATAGTAATTCAAATTTCTAAGTGACCAATTATATTAGCAATCACAATTAAACAGGCAAACTTAGAAGCAAACCAGCACATAGGTGTCACCTTGCTCATGTTGCTGTACCAAACTGAAACAATGTAATCGACCCAAAATGAATAATAAGCCCACAATCATTGCTTACTTCTAAGTTGGCTGTTCCTCATAATTAAATTGTTAATTTTTTTAAGGTCCTGAAACTCATATTACTATTAAATTCACACTTAACAACATCACAATTCGTAACCAAATGTATGGTCAAAATAGAGGATTTTTTAACAAATACAAAAATATATAACATCAATATACCTGCATCGAATTGAAATTTTCCCAGGGTATCTTCTGAGTAACAAGTTCCCACAGGATCACCCCATAGCTATACACATCAGACCTATATTTAGCACCATGGAAGTCATTAGTAATCATATAGTTTTGCAGATGTGACTACAGGAACTTCTATTGATTAAAATTGTCCCATACTTCTCATCTGAAGGTTCATTGCGCAACACCTCCGGAGCCATCCATTGTGACTGGATAGGAATTCCACATCGATAGAGTTAAACAGAAAAAATAATGCAAGGCAAAGCTTATACTGACCCAATAATTTAGAGGGTCCATGCATGTACATCAAGAAATCAAATTAATTTTGCTCATACTTAACTGTTTCTTTTCCAGTTTTTGTTGACAGAAAAGTTTCGCGCTTGACACGTGAAAGGCCAAAGTCTGCAACCTGATTGAGTCAGATGAAGTGAGAGGAGGCAAGTGGGAAAGTGCAAAAGGTTTGGAAAACAAACAAACTGCAATATTACCTTGACAGTCCAGTTCTTATCAACCAACAGATTTGATGATTTTAAATCTCGATGAATGATAGGTGGGCTGCAATGGTGAAGATAATTCATGCCCCTTGCCTGCAGAAATATAAAACAATATATTTTTTTCAAAACTAACACAGACTAATGAATCATATGTACAGACAAAATGTAGAAAACATTATGAACTTGTTTATTATCTAGGAGATTGGGAAGTTCCTCACTCAAATATGAAACAAAAACTGGCTGGGGCAAAACTATTCACTGAATCATCACGTGAATAATAATATAATAATAATTGGAAGCTTCGGGTAGGATTCAGCCACCCAGGGGAAAAGTATGAGATATCACCAGATATTGTGTTAGATTGAAAATACAAGATAACGCAGCATTTTCACTTTTCAAATATCATTGTTTCTCGCACTGAAACTGCCTGATGTGCCCTTTGTTACATGCAATTCAATTTCTACACAATTGCCACAAATACTGAATCAGGTTCATACAGTGCTGTCACCTTTTACATTTTGCGTGTAATCAATGTCTCCAGATACCACAATCTAAGAATGATTCTTTGGTTTCCCCTATCATTAAGTGTTTTTTCCTAAACTAAAAAAAGAATCTGTCAATGTCTGCGAAATTCCATATAATTTATTTGTTCACCAATTCCTGAGACTAATGGACAGAAAATGCACTTACAATATCTAAAGCCATGTGAACACGTCGTCTCCAATCCAACTTGGTATTGTTCCTTTGAAGTAAGCGAAACAAACTTCCACTGCATTTGAAAATAAAGGGATGAAAATGAGATTCAAACTAAATTTTCTGGAGGTAATCATCATTAAAGTTTGGGCAGTTGTCACAAACTGTTTTAAAAATGGAAGAAAACCAATCTTGATGTACTAAGGAAGTATAAATTTTAATAGATTTTGATGTGCTAATATGGTACCCAAGAAGAACATCTCTCCGGGCTCCATGGTAATAGATTTCTAAGGCTATACATGCATCCCAATTCTCATTAGGTAGGGCAACAATGCAACTATTTGTACAAAACTGAACATCCTACTACACAGTATAGCCCCATAATTTTTTTTCCTGACTACATCACTACCAACTGTTAGATGTGTATTATTAGTTTAGTTGCGTATTTTCCCTGTTGTATAAGGATTTTCCTGCATATATGCCATTATATATATATATATATATATATATATATATATATATATATAGTATAAATAACAGGGGCACCATGGTACCCAGACTCTATGATTAAAACTTTCCATCCATGATTGAGACTTTCCATTTATAATTAAGACTTTCCATCCTGATATTATATATCATTACACTTGCACGCATCTAAAAGCAATCTAAAGGCAGAGAGGCTTGGTGCCCGTGCACCCTGGTGTCCCATTTCAGCATCCTATATATATATATATATATATATATATATATATATATATATATATATATATATATATATATATATATATATATATATATATATATATATATATATATATATATATATATATATATATATGCTCATTAACCTCATGATGAATACAAGCGTTATTCATAACATGGTTGAATAACATGGTATCAGAGCAAACCTAGAGTTTTCGCCGCCGCCACCTGGCTTTGCCACCATTGCGTTCATCGTCATCGTCAAGCCACCTCTGCTCTTGCCACTGGATCCTCTTTAGCCGCTGCCGCCGCTTGCTTTTCCACCACTCATTATTGTCTGTCACCACCATGCGACACCTCCTGCCCGTGGCCTCAATCCACTCCGAATCGAGGCCGCCGTCTCCCGCTTGCGTTGGCCACCTCGCAATCCGCCTACCGCTAGCCCGATGCGAGCTCGCCTGTCACCGCCCGACGCTGTCCGCCCATGAGGCCGCCGTCTACCGCGTGCCAGCCGCTCTCGCCACTAACGCCGACTGCCGCCTTGCCAAGATCGCCTGCGCATCGATCCAAGCCGATCCGAACCCACCAGGCGACACCGATCAGCACCGTCGTCGCCATCACTGTCGGGGAGTCGCTGCCATCACTATCGTCGCCGGGGAGCCGCCGCCATCACCAAGGTACCGAGAACCTTTTGGATACGGTTTCCATAAGAAACCATATTGCGTATAAGTAGTAGCAGAGTTCTCGGTTCAAGCAAAAAAAAAGAGTAAAAAGGAGAAAAAAAATGTCATCCTCTTCGAGCACCATTTCTGTTCCTCGGTGCTAGGTGATATTCGATAGTCTCAATTATTGAGATTGGTTTCAGCACATGCGCTTCCACACGCGTGGTAAGCGCCTTTGGGATTTTTCTCATCGGCGAGCTGCCTTGTCCGACTTGCCTTGTTTCACCTGGAGCTTTGTCGCATCTACGTCTCTAGGCAAAGTATGAGCAGACTCGTGCTCGATTGCTGGCTCGCCACCCTCGTGACTCTGTTGGAGGCCCTTGCAGTTGTTCGTGCTGAAGAGATTTGCCTTCATGGTGCAGGCCTGCTATCGTCATCGTCGTTTCCTTCGATTTTGGCAGCTCCTCCAACTTCTACAAATGCTACGCTTTCAGCTACTCCTTCACCAGTGGCACCTTCACCACTAACAGCTGCTGCTGGTAGGGGACTCCACTGCACTTACTGCAACTAGGATGAGTGATGAGGACATCCTTTCCATGCATACAACCATGCCGACTCCCCATCAAACTGAAACTATGATACAAGGACCAATGACTAGAGCGCGAGCACGTCAACTTAACCATCAGGTGAATGCGTTCCTAAGTTTGCATACAAATGTTTCAAAGAATGGAATACTACTTAATTCTTGTGATGATTTAATTGTCCTTAGGAACCATGGGGAAGAACCACATGAGCTCAAGTATAGAAGTGGAACCGTCAAGCGCAAACCAAGTCCTGTTCACGAGTTTGACTCGGATTCGGCCTTGTTGAAAGCGCCTACTTCAAACGGCCGTAACTTTTGATCCAGAAGGTTTCTCGGGGCCCGTGAGTACTCGTTGGAAAGCTCTTGAAGTCTACTTTCAGATGGATCCGGCCTCACCTCCAAATTCCATCTGAGTCGACCAGAAACTGCAAAACAATTCACGTCGCTTTTCCAGTCCGAGTCAAAGTGGGCCTCGGGCCTTGTAATTCGAGTCCTATTCGGCTTCCTTGTGTTTTGGCCGACCCTCCACCTTCCGTGACCCTTAAATAGGCAGCCGCACCCTCTTCTAGGGTTTGGGTTTTGTTTAGACTAAGTTAGCTTTTGCTGCTTTGCCTTGTACTCGCGCGTGTCGGCTAGACCGCCTGAATACTTGTCTTCGGAACCCCACCGTTTTCTGTTTTCGATTGAATCTTACATCGTTATTCGCAATTGAGTTGTTGTTCATCTTGTTCTTGCTTGTTCTTCGATTGCTTACAGGAACAAGAACCCTCGTGGTTAGGTTGATCGTGCGCCGACAAGGTCACGAACAATCTCTGGGGTTGGTGTATCGATCGCTAAGGCGCAACGTCCTTGGATGGTTGTAGTCGGGTCGTCAACGTCATCTCCTTCCCCAATCGAATCTACCACTCTCATCGAAAGATCGGGACCCCTAGTCCTATCAGTGAGCATGTGGAACAGTTCTGCTACAAAAAGAAAAATTTACGTCGAGATGGTCATCCTCCGAAGGGCGCTAGAGGTTCCTCCTCTCAGAGGAGTTATGGTGCTTCTGACACTCTAAGACATTCTCACACTATTGCATCACATGGCTGCTTTTGTACCGTCCGGTTCTATTGGTTCTACTGCACAGTCTTCTAATGAAAGACTACCTTCTACTTCTCCTTTCTCATGTGTATCACCTTGGATTCTTGACTCTGGTACTTCTTTTCTTATGATATTTGATTCCACCACACGCTATTCATAGGGAAATTTAACTTTTTGCCACTCATATGAACGCCACCTATCCAAATGCCACTCATATCGTTGCACTCAACAATTTGCCACTCTTAAGATGGGTTGACTCATTTTTTTGCCACTTTTGAGCCCACCAGCGCCAACTCCACTGCCATGTCAGCGCCCGCGCCATGTCAGCACCCGCGTCGCCGCCCGCGCGCGCGCCCGCGCCGCCGCCGGCCTCCCCGTGCCCGCACGCGCGCCCGCGCCGCCGCGCGGGGAGCCCGCGCCTGCGCCGCCCGGCCTCCCCGCGCCCGCGCCGCCGCCGGCCTCCCCGCGCCCGCGCCGCCGCCGGCCTCCCCGCGCCTGCGCCGCCCGGCCTCCCCGCGCCCGCGCCTGCGTCGCCCCGGCTTCCCCGCGCCGCCGCCCGGCCTCCCCGCGCCCGCGCCGCCGCCGGCCTCCCCGCGCCTGCGCCGCCCGCGCCTCCCCGCGCCGCCGCCCGGCCTCCCCGCTCGCCCGCGCCCGCGCAGCCCGTGAGGCCGGGCGGCGGCGTGGGGAGGCGCGGGGAGGCCGGCGGCGGCGCGGGCGCGGGCGCGGGGAGGCCGGGCGGCGGCGCGGGGAAGCCGGGGCGACGCAGGCGCGGGCGCGGGGAGGCCGGGCGGCGCAGGCGCGGGCGCGGGGAGGCCGGCGGCGGCGCGGGCGCGGGGAGGCCGGGCGGCGGCGCGGGGAAGCCGGGGCGACGCAGGCGCGGGCGCGGGGAGGCCGGGCGGCGCAGGCGCGGGCGCGGGCTCCCCGCGCGGCGGCGCGGGGAGGCGCGGGCGGCGCGGCGCAGGCGCGGGCGCGGGGAGGCCGGGCGGCGGCGCGGGGAAGCCGGGGCGACGCAGGCGCGGGCGCGGGGAGGCCGGGCGGCGCAGGCGCGGGCGCGGGGAGGCCGGCGGCGGCGCGGGCGCGGGGAGGCCGGCGGCGGCGCGGGCGCGCGTGCGGGCGCGGGGAGGCCGGCGGCGGCGCGGGCGCGCGCGCGGGCGGCGACGCGGGTGCTGACATGGCGCGGGCGCTGACATGGCAGTGGAGTTGGCGCTGGTGGGCTCAAAAGTGGCAAAAAAATGAGTCAACCCATCTTAAGAGTGGCAAATTGTTGAGTGCAACGATATGAGTGGCATTTGGATAGGTGGCGTTCATATGAGTGGCAAAAAGTTAAATTTCCCCTATTCATAACACCAACAAGTATGCATATCAATAGAAAAGGGCAATGATTTTTCAGGTTAAACCAAGGCCTAGAACTTTTGTTTTAATTTGTGTTTTGTCATGCCTTATGCAACTGTTTTTGTAATAATAAGCCATACAACCAGATTTAAACAAACAACTCTGCTCAATCTCTTCTACATTTGCAACAGAGAGCAACAACCAGAGAATAGGAAGAACTTGCAAACATGTAAGTTTGTAGAAGGTAGGAGACATACCGCGGGAGGAACTCTGTTACGATACAGAGGCGTTGTGGAGATGCAATCGCACCCATGAAGAGCAGTATATTAGGATGACGTAGTTTCTTCATAAGGGATACCTTCACATATGAATGACGGCAATATGTTTAAAAATCCAAAATTAAAATGGGAGTTGCAAAATCTGAAGTTAACACACATTTTATCCTATTTTCCAGAATTAACTTCAAAAACATATGTGAAGATCTGTCAGCATGTTATTTTCACATTTAACCACATCAATAAGTTTGGCAACCATGGCAATTATAGGTTTTGTGGGCGTCCCGAAAACACAATTTGTCTTCAAATTATCATGAAAACATCACAGTTTTGATGCTAATCAGGCTCAAAACCTGAAAGCCACTAAACTGATAACAGATAAATGGTTTCTTGCTTATATATTTCATGAATTAACTAACAAAAGTTGTAGCTGTAGATACAAGCCTACCTCCTGTCGAAAGGTCTGTATCACTTCATCCGAATATTCCTGCTTGGAGAAAACTTTAACAGCCACATCCTGCAAGAACATGCCACATAAAATGATGAAACCAATAACCAAAAGTAAACAGAGATAAGCCATTCACGCAACAACAAAACAACAGGACATACCGAGCCATACCACAAAGCACGATGTACTGTTCCACAAGAGCCTGCACAGATCAAAATTGAAAGAAGCACAATTAGAAGACATTCAATACAATAGAAAGGAGTACAGGCTCAGTGTGCTTTTTAATACGATTTTTGTCATGCTTGCACTCTTTTAAAATTTTGTATTTAATAAGAAATAACAAATGATTATTCCTTGATCTTCCTAGCATCATCATATCAAGGATCATGACAAGGTTTATTTGACAAAGCTTCAGCTCACAGATTTTCTAGGCTAGACATGGAGACTTTTCAGAATCCAACCAAACATATTAGCTAAACTCTAAAACTGGAGAAGTGTTAAAGCATAAATGTATGGAAAAGTTTCAAGAGCACCCTTTTTGGTGATCTAAGTTCTCCAAATGTTCAGGCCCTAGGGACAAACACATGTGCTTGAGGTAGGACAAAATTACATCAAACTAGTAGATCAAGAACTTGACGATTAAAATTGTCCATCACAGAGTTCAAAGCAAACTTAAGTTACCCATCCAAAAATCCATACGCTCTCGGATCTCACAAGGAGTTAGAGCTACATGGTCCCACTTCTACTAATGTTAGAACCAGAGCTTGGCCAAACAGGGGCTAAAATGGGTTACAAGCTGAGACTAGATGTTCACAACTCCCAACTCCACTACCTATCTAGTCATTGACATTATGTAGCTGCTTTGACAAATATAGATTCTATAAAATAAATAGGAGGGCACATGAGCTATTGTGAAGTAATGCCAAGCAGATAAAGCAGGTGCTGACAATATTCGAATAGTCAATTACTAAAACAGCTGATAGAAACTATGAAACTGCATATAAAAACTTCCAAATGATCAAAAATCTATATAAGCACAAAAATCTATATAAGCAACCATTCACATAACAAGGAACAACTACCTTGACCTATTTGTTCTCCAATGACAAGATCTCCCCACAGGATCTCATAATCCAGACAGTCTGCTTCATGGTCCACTTTGTAAAGAGCACTACTATTAGTACTTCCAGTGCTGCTTGCACTACTTGTGCTGTTATTGTTGAAAGAGGACCAGGAACCTGATGCCTCATTTTTGTTAGGTTGGTTGTATTCAGCACCTTGACCGTCTGGAGTTATGCTAGAATCGGAAAGTTTCTGATGATTCTGGCCATGTTCTTCCTCACCATGCAACCATGGCACGATCACTTGACTCTTTCCATTAGGTCCATTCTCCCGCCCTTTCCAAGGCCATGATATCCCTTTGTTGGTCAACAATGCATCTGCCTTTGAACTCAAGATCTTGTGGAGCCCAACATTTCCTTCTCCTGATTCATCGCTATTTGTTTTGGTTGATTTCCCAAGGGAACTCTCTTCCGTAGCAAAGGCACCACGTGGTGCATCCCCTCTTGGTGTATTTGTTCCACTGGATGTTGGTTCTTCCTTGGCATCACGATCCGAGCACAGACACTCACCGCTCCCACCTTCCCGCTCCATGCCATTCTCATCCATCCTGACCCGAGAACGAACTTTATTTGTAACCTTGGTAGCCTGTGTTGTTATTCTAAAAATCAAAAAAGAATACGCTAGCAAAAACTTAAGAAGATATACTATAGAGAGACAATATTCCATTGCAACTCAACAGTATATCCATATTTGCTGTTTACTAGAAACAGAACTCACCAAATTTGTTATCTTGGAGGCTATAGTAGACTGCAGGGGTTGCTGAGAGTCAAATGGACTTCTGTTCAACAAACTGGTTTTGCGATTGTTGTTGCTGCAACTGCCTTCACAGTAGGGCCTAGATGATTCAGAATGGGGCCTTGCAGAGGTTGAAGGTCCACTGACTATCTCCTCCAAGGCATTTGAATCACTTGAAACGCAAATAATGCCCACCAAACTGCCATCCTCGTCATAAAAAGGAGTGTTGGTGGCAACAGCTGAAAACCTATCTCCTGCCCTGTTCTTAACTGGAAATTTCCCGGTCCAACTCTCACCCAAGGAAATTCGTTGGAAGATGTCATTTACCCCATTGAGGTCACGGGAATCAACCAGCAGCATGAGGGCATCCTGACCAAGTGCTTCTGATGCAGGATGACCATACAAGTTCTCTGCAGATCGATTCCTACATTGTAGTAAATGACAGGTTTAAAAGGAAGCATTAACAAGAAGACAAAGAGAAGAATAGGTTCGCCCAGAAGTGCAGACTGCAAAAAGATTTTACGATGCTTATTTAGCAAAGTTAAGAAGCATTTACACACTTATGAAACTATGTTGCTGATCTGATGTAAAAAGCAAAAATGCAGTGTTTCTAGATTTACATGCAATCAATAGTTGCTGCCTCAAAGTGTACATTATATCAATTACTGAATAAGCAATGCAACTCACAAGCACAAAATATAACTCAAAATCCTAATACATCTGTATCACTCAGATCTTGACTCTTGAGCAACTGGAACAACAATGGAGGAAGTGTCTTACTGCCTTATTATGTTATTTTTAATGTTAAAAATTGTGTAATCGGGAAAAAGCTTCACTTCAAAACAGTGCAAACCCATCACCAAAACAAACTAAAATCTAGACATCCACTCCAACATTTCTGTACTGCGACTTACCACAGACAACAAAGTACTTACAGCCTAGGGTTCTATATAGCTCCATCAACATAGCAGATTTCTCCAAATGCGTACACTTCCGCTCTAACTTCCATGCATGCATGGTTGAAATGGCCCCAAAATCAATTGCTTTAGAGTCTAGGGTTCGTAGCGCTTCAAACAGATAAATAACCTAAACAGATTTCTCAAGTTGATAAATTTCGATTGCAATTCCCAGTGGATGCATGGTCACTTCATTACAGCATAACAACACTAGAATCAGCATCATCACTAAGCATCACCACAGCATTTTCTTAGAACATTTGGCGAGCTTTGCACGCGCGCATAAACGAATCAAGCAGCAGTGACAAGCTAGAAATCTCACCAGTATATGATCCTCCCATCCAGGTCAAGAATGTGGACGGACTGTCCCAGCGACTGCAGCACCCTGGGGTACTGCCTCTCCGGCAGCTCCGCGCCTATGCCGCCGCCGGCCGCTGCGCAGCCCTCCCGCTGCAGCGGCGACAAGCGCGGGAACGACGCGGAGCCACGGGCCCACGCGCGCTGCCCGCCGTCGAATCCCCCGGAGAGCTGCCTCGCCGGCGCCGGCGCGCCGCGGCGGGGCGAGACCGACTGCGACCGCCGCCGGTCCCCACAGCCGCCGGCGCCGGCGGGCGGCTTGAGCTTGGACATCTCCTGCTTGAGCTGCGCCTGGCCGACCTCCAGCTCCCGGATCTTCTTCAGGAGCTCCTCCCCGGTGGCCTCCATCTCCGGCGACGACGACGACAACGGCGTCACGATCACCAAGGCAGATTCAGCGCCGCCCAAACGGAACCCGCGGCGTCACCGCCTTCCGAGGCTTCGAACCCAAATGGAGCAAAAACTCGCAGCAAATCCTCCTCCCAGAGATGTCCAGCTGCGATTTCTTGGACAAAAGCAGATTAAATCGAGGGGAAAAACGATCTTTTTTCTTGGGAGCAGTTCTTGGCTACTGCTTGGACAAGTAGCAAATTGGGGTGGAATCTATCTCTCACACACACCCAAATGAAAGAATTAAATAAAAATACTAAAAATAAAAATAGAGAGAGAGGTAGAAACACCCAGATGGAAGAATTAAATAAAAATACTAAAAATAAGAGTAAAGTCCATTACCGGTCCTTAAACTTTTTATGCTGTGTCATCCCGGTCCATAGACTTTTAAAGTATGTCATCCCGGTCCCTAAACTTTCAAAGTGTGCCATTACCACCTGTTACGGGTCCAGCTGTAATGGCACACTTTTGAAAGTCTATGGACCGGGATGACACAGCATAAAAAGTTTAAGGACCGGTAATAACACATTTTGAAGTTTATGGACCGGGATGGCATACTTTAAAAGTCTATGGACCGGGATGACACAGCATAAAAAGTTTAAGGACCGGTAATGGACTTTACTCTAAAAATAAAAATAGAGAGAGAGGTAGAGAGAAAAATAATGAGGATATGGGGAAATGAATGGTGACTTGGTGAGAGTTCTTGAGAATTCTCTTATGATTGGTCGAGCTTAGCAATAGAAAAAACAGAGGCTGCTTGGCTGCTTGTTGGTCTTAAGGCCCTGCTCAATAGGGCTTTTTTTAGTGGCTTATGGCTGAAAAACACTATAGTTCACTCAAAAACACTATAGCTAATAGAGACTTATTAAGCATAATTAAATTTTAAAATTTTAAAAATAGAAAAACATGTTAGCCCATCACGTATAATGCAAATAAATACGAGAAAAAAAAGAACCGGCAAAAAAACTCAAAAAAAGTTAAAAGTATAGAAAAAGATGAAATTTATGAATAGTACAAAATAAACCAGAAGCTCAAGCCGAAACGAGCGGGGGCTATTTTTGGATTTTCCACAAAAATATTTTTTATTTTTGTCATTTTAATTTCTATTTTTTGGGTGTTGTGATGATCCACACGGGCTATCCCTGTCCCTGTCCATCTACCTTGCTGCCAATGCCAACCTGTGTCATCATGTTGAGAAAAAGAAATGGCAAATTGGTTGGTTTACTTCATCAATGGCTTTTCTTATTCTTACCCGCTTCCTTCCTTGTGCTGCTACAATTTTGGTATTGGGTTAGGGTTTGGATTGTAACGGCTGCTTGTTATTTTGTGTAGTGTTTATGTACTTGTGCTAGAGGTAAACAAATGAATCAGACTAACTGTGTCACCTTAAAGTATGATACTATTGATCTGACTCAGGCAAGCATAGCCGAGGACCAAACGGGTCATGCCAGCCCGACCCAATGTGGCATGTCGTGTTTGGGTCGCACCCTCGGCCTAGCAGGCCGTATTGGCATGGCACGGACAGTACCATACCGTGCTAGACACAGCTTTAGACACGAGTGAGCACGACATGACCCATTAAGCCCGACGATGTGAGAGCTAAGCCAATGATGGATCTGGCGGGTGGCAACGGCGGAGGAGTCGAGGAAGTGGGCAGTGAAGGGAGTGGGGGCGGGCGGGAGGTGGCATGCCGATGAAGAAGGCGTGAGGGACCGAGGTAGGGAGGGGTGGAGTAGGCATGACCTCATGCACGGAGTGGCCAGCGCACGCATGCCCAATGGCACAGTCGCGTGCTCCCCGACACATGTAGGGCCGTAAGTTCCATCGCGGGACACCGAGCCACGGAGCACGGCTAGTGAGGTCGACTCACCTAGGCCGAATCCAAGCAACAAGGATGTAGGTCGGCACCACTGCGGACTCAACCATAGGCGAAGGAGAACCACACGCACAAACTAGAGAGAGGAGGAGGAAGGGAGAGCAGGGGAAAAGCAAATCGAGCAGTGGGGTAGATTTTGGGTCTGTTTTTGTGGTGGCTAGTGGTGCATTCCGATGTCACCATCGTCGGATTAAGCAGCAGCGGTACAATCGAAGTAGGAGCAGAGAGAGATGGGGAAAGAAGTAGAGAAGTAGTAGTGTGTATTGCGTGCAGGATAAGGAGAGAGAGTAGTAGTGTACACGTACACAGGCCAACATAGCATGGCTCGTCACCTCATTGGGTCGCGTTTGGGCTCAAGGCTAAGCCCATAGGCCAGCACGATACGACCCATTTAGTTAATTGGGCCAACCGGACCGTGCTTACACGGGCCCATGCCAGACAGCCTATTTGGCTAGGTCTAACTTGTGCTGCCTTTTTGTTTTGGTGTTCCTTTTGGTGATTAATTTGTTTGGTAGATGTTTTTAGGGTTCTTTGTGGATATCTTTTGACAAGCACTAAACTCCTTCTGGGGCGCATGTTTGCAACCACATTGTTGCTCATTTTCTTCCTTCTCTTGTTATTCATGTTTTTTCTTCCGTGGTGGAGATATTTGTTGCAAAAGGTCTAGCCTTGTGTAGGTCTAGTAATATATAAAGATATATTGTTAAAGTATAAAAAAAGTTATATGCAATATTAGATCTTATGTGTGTAAGTGCCAGGCCTGGGAGGTTTGGCCAGCATTACTCCAAGCGGGGAAAGTTTGAATAGTTTGCGGCGGCTGCACCATCTAATGCTACCTAAGCCGATTTGGATTGGTAGCACCCAGGTATGGTTAGGACTCCAGGAGTTGGAGTTAGAGTTAAGTTAGGAGATATGATTTATATTAGGAAGTAAGAGTCAGGGTTAGTTTGGATTGTTAGGGAGTCCTCTCCTATATAAAGGGGACAAGTTATGATAATAAAGGGGTCAGAGAGATTTACCTCAATCTTCTTCCTCTTCTATCTTCTACCCTTCTGTGCCGCCTTGTCTACACATATCTTCTCCTTCTACTTCTCAGGCACGGCTCCACCCAGACCGGTCAGGCCAAGGCCTCCTGCGTCGCACACATACAACCTTCTGTTAGGGGCTGGCCGTGACATCTTGGTATCAGAGCCCATGGTTGAAGATCGTGCTAAAGTTAATACAATACTAGAACAGATGGCAACCCTAACTGCCAATATGACCAAGCAGATGGATGAGTTGAAGGATTGCTTTGACAAGCAACTAATCAAATCAGAAGAACTCAAAGTTAGACTCATAGCTTTGGAGAAATGCCCAATAGGAGAGGGTCTATTGTTGGTTCCTCCTGAGTATGTGCCAACGGCAAGCACATAGGGAACTGGACATTAGCCGGCAACAGAAAAGCCCCCGAGATTTCACCGGCTGGAGTTTCCAACTTATGAAGGGCTTGAAGATCCTCTTGGCTAGCTGCAGCGATGTGAACAATTCTTCTGTGGGCAAAAAACACTTGAGAATGAGGAAGTGTGGCTCACCTTGTACCATCTTATAAGGGCAGCCCAACAATGGTACTTTCAATTAGAGAGGGATGAGGGTGAGCCTAATTGGCACCACTTCAAGGAGTATATCAATCTGTGCTTCGGACCGTCCATTCGTCACAATCCATTAGGCGAACTCAAGGAGCCTGTGCAGACTGGCACCGTGGAGGAGTACCTGCAGAAATTTCTTATTGTTCTTTGTCGGGCCGACCATCTTCAACCAAGACAGCAAGTACAATTGTTCACCCTAGGTCTTCGCGAGCCCATCCGCATCGACGTCAAACTACAAAATCCCACCAACCTTCAGATGGCCATGGAACTAGCAAGGGCTTATGAATGAAGGGCTCAAGTCAAGGGCAAGAGGTAGGGTTGCAGATGCAGAAGGTGAAATCACCCTCCCCACATACAACACCAGGTTTAGTGGCGACAACAACTCGCCTAACACCGTCGGTTCTGCTCGCCCTTTCCACCCTTCTAGCGCCTCCAACCAACACTTCCGCCAATACCAACCAGGGAGCTGCCGGCCTCGCAGGATGATCAGGTGATTGTTTCTCACACCAGAGGAGATAGAGCAGCATCGTGCGGCTAGGTTGTGCTTCAATTGCGATGAGAAATTCACACCACAACACCGCTGTAAGCGCTTGTTTCTGCTTTTCTCCCCCAGCAGCGACTCGGATGATGAGGCAGATTTTGACATTGCAGAAGAAGGGACTAAGCCTGGTATTTCTCTATATGTTGTATCTGGAATTGCGCCAAAAGAGAGCCAGACGATGCAGCTGCAAGTGGTGGTGGGTGCGACACCACTACTCGCCCTGCTGGACTCAGGCTCCATGCATAATTTCATCACCCCATCCACAGCAGACCCCGCTGGGATAGCAGTTCAATCGCGCCATGATTTACGCGTCATGGTGGCTAATGGTGAGAGGGTGCATAGCGCTGGAATTTGCAAAGACTTGTCTCTCCAGATCCAACAAGAAGCGTTATCTCTAGATTGCTACTCCCTCCTAATGGATGGCCTTGACATGGTGTTAGGAGTGCAGTGGCTTCGCTCGACATTTTGTCTATGACGTTCTGGCGTGGTGACCACAAAGTACAATGGCATGGGTTGGGGTCTTCTCCGGGGCTGTAGCAGAATTGTTCACTCACGAGAAGAATTTGATGGATACCTTGCTGCATGAGTTTGAGGATTTGTTCGTCCCTCCTCATGGACTTCCTCCAGCACAAGAGCGTGATCATCACATCCACCTCGTACCCGAGACAACACCTATTTCCTTTCGGCCATACCGGTATCCACAACTTCTCAAAGATGAACTGGAACGGCAATGTGGAGAGATGTTGAAGCAAGGTATTATTCACCCTAGTACTCAGCTTACTCCTCACCAGTACTACTGGTCAAGAAGCATGACGGCACTTGGTGCTTTGTGTCGATTATCGCTCTCTCAACAGTCAAACAATCAAGGATAAATTTCCAATTCCAGTGGTCAATGAACTTCTGGATGAATTGTGTGGTGCCAAATCTTCACAAAATTAGATCTCCGGTCCGGTTATCACCAGGTGCGGATGCATCCCCCAGATATTGAGAAAACAGCTTTTCGCACTCATGAGGGACTCTTCGAATTTCTCGTCATGTCCTTTGGATTGTCCAATGCACCGGCAACATTCTAGGCATTAATGAACAGCGTGCTTTGACCATATTTATGCCGGTTCAACTTGGTGTTTTTTTGATGATATACTCATCTATAGTTCTTCATGGGTCGATCACCTGCACCATGTGCGAGTGGTTCTTCGTCTCCTTCGCCACCATCAGATGTTCCTCAAATGCTCGAAGTGCTTTTTCGGGGAAACTACTGTGGCTTACTTGGGCCATATTATTTCGGCTGAGGGGGTGGCCATGGATGATACCAAGTGCAAGCAGTGCGGGTTTGGCCAGAATCGGCCTCAGTTCAGGCACTCCGGGGTTTCCTGGGGCTAGTAGATTACTATCAGAAGTTTATCAAAGGATTTGGTGCAATTGCGGAGCCTCTCATGTGACTACTCAAGAAAGATGTGTTTGCCTGGACAGCAGAGGCCCTACATTCTTTCTGAACACTCAAGGACACCTTAACCATAGCACCAGTATTGCAGCTTCCCAACTTCAATATGGAGTTTGTGGTAGAATGTGATGCATCAGGTTCCAACATTGGAGCAGTCCTCCATCAAGGAAAAGGCCCTATCGCCTATTTTAGCTGGGTATTGGCACCCCCGTCATTCTCATCTTGTAGCATATGAGAGGGCACTCATTGGGTTAGTCCAAGCGGATCATCATTAGAGGCCTTATCTATGGGGACACCATTTTGAGGTATGTACGGACCATTACAGCCTACAATATTTGCTTGACCAACATCTTTTTACCATTCCACAACACTATTGGGTAAGCTAACTCTTTGGCTATGATTTTCATGTGGAGTTTAAGCCGGGCAGATTGAATGTTGTGGCAGATGCTTTATCTCGATGTTCGGATGAGGAGAGCTCGGCTTGTGCTTTGTCTATGCCGAGTTTCACTTTATTTGACGATCTGCAATGCGAAGCAGCAACTGTTTCAGATCCAAGGCCCTACGCAAGCAGATTGCAGATGGTTCTCTGGGGGTGCCTTGGTAGGTTTCGGACAGACTAGTGTTGTACAAAAATCGAGTTCATGTGCCACACTCTTCTCCGTCCCTACAATCAATTTTGCTGGCTGTTCATTTTGCTGGACACTAGGGAGTTCAAAAAAACCTTGCATCGTCTTCGAGCTGATTTCCATATTCCACGAGATTGAAAGTTAGTGGAGGATTTTGTCCGTTCATGCCTAGTCTGTAAGTGTAATAAATCTATCCAACTCCATCCCGCATGCCTCTTGCAGCCCTTGGTGGTTCCTACGCATATTTGGGATGACATTGCTATCGATTTTGTGGAAGGACTACCGCACGTCAATGGAAAATCGGTCATTCTCACTGTCATTGATCGTTTTTCTAAATACGTGCATTTTATACCATTGGCTTATCTCTATACTACCAATTCAGTGGCCCGGGTGTTCTTCGATGAGGTGGTATGTCTGCATGGTATTCCTTGTTCTATTATTAGCGATCGTGACCTGGTATTTACCAGTAACTTTTGGTCTGAGTTTTTTCGCTTGATGGGTACTAAACTTCACTTAAGCTCCGCATTTCATCTGCGATCCGATGGCCAATAAGAAGTCACCAACAAGGTTATTGCTATGTACCTTCATTGCCTTTAGATCATCCGCGACAGTGGATTCGTTGGCTACCGTGGGCCGAATATTGCTATAACACTTGTTTTCAAACCTCTCTCAAAGATACACCTTTCAATGTGGTCTATGGTTGAGACCCCCTGACGCGTCGTCCGCATTCACCATTGTCTACTCGCCTTTAGGCTGTGGATCAGCTTTTCTTGGAGTGTGATCAACTCCTTGCTGATATTTGAGACCGTCTTCCGCTTGCCCAACAGTACCACAAAAATAATTATGACGCCAAGCATTGCGAATTACACTTCATCGTGGCGCAATGGGTTTGGCTTCGTCTTCACTACCGCTAAGCATTATCATTAGCAGAAAATGTTAATCGTAAATTGGCTCCCCACTATTATGGTCCCTATCAAGTTCTAGACAGAATTGGAGATGTTGTGTATCGCCTATAGTTACCTCCTCGGGCTCGCATTCATGATGCCTTTCATGTTAGCCTCTTGAAGCCTTATCATGGAGATCCTCTGATGGCACCTCCGTCCTTGCCGGCGCTTCACCATGGCTGTGTTTTTCCTGTTCCGTGCCATGTAATTCGGGCTCGGATGTGCAATGGAGTTCATGAGGTCTTAGTGCATTGGGATGGACTACCGGCTGCTAAGGCAACCTGGGAGTCTCTCGATCCATATTTTCAGCTCAAGGATGAACTTTTTGTCAAGGGGGGAGAGATGTCAGGCTTGGGAGGTTTGGCCAGCATTATTCCAGGCGGGGGAAAGTCTGGACAGTTTGGGGCGACTGCACCTTCTAATGCTACCTAAGCCGATTCGGATTGGTAGCACCCAGGTATGGTTAGGACTTAAGGAGTCAGAGTCGGAGTTAAGTTAGGAGATATGATTTATATTAGGAAGTAAAAGTCAGGGTTAGTTTAGATTGTTAGGGAGTCCTCTCCTATATAAAGGGGACAAGTTATGATAATAAAGGGGCCAGAGAGATTTACCTCAATCTTCTTCCTCTTCTATCTTCTACCCTTCTATGCCGCCTTCTCTGTGCATATCTTCTCCTTCAAGTTAGGCATGGCTCCACCCAGACCAGTCAGGCCAAGGCCTCCTGCATCATACACATACAACCTTCGGTCAGGGGTTAGCCGTGACAGTGAGATATATTTTAGTATATCTTTTTTAGATTAATATATTTTAGTATATCAATCTACACAATTCTAACACATTAGAATCAGATTTTCCTTCTATCAACCTCTTTCATAATCCATCTGGTCGATTGCATGTTTCTGAGCCTATACTATTTGGTGTTTTGCTGGTTTGATTATCATTAGCGGATATGAAAGTTCAGTTGTTTATTTATTTTATTAAAATGCAAGACTCAATAATTTATTAACTTATGGTTTTATTAAGCAGAATTTCCCTCTAATGGAACAATAATTTATGGTACATAAAATTCAGGGAATATTATCAAAATAATATATTTTTATTGGTTTATATGAATGAATAGGGCAAAGGATTCATTGTTGAATTCTTGAACATGTACATGTAATAGTACACTTTTGGTCTTAAGATTTTTCGCAGTATGTTGTTAGTTTGTTATTAAACTCAATTTATGATGACTTTGACCATCAAACTTCTTAATTTGCTGATTTTCATTCCTGCCTCTAACTTCTTGCAAATATTACATTAGAGCCTATGTTGCAAAATATATCCTATGTATTTGCTAGAGCAGGTTACAGTAAAATAGTCAATCATCGTCTACAGGTACATTTAACAGTTCTCGGAGCTCTTTTCTCTACCAGATAAACGACTAGTAGTAACAGTTACAAGCAAACGAAGAACATTTGTCCAAAAAATAGTCAAATCTGTTGGACCAATCTCTTTCAATTGTCAAGTTTGTCATGGTTTCCCTCTATTGTCCTCCTCTCACTTAGGGGGCATATTGGGTGATTCGGCAGGGTTTATGACTTAGCTTATTATAGTAACTAGCTTTTAAACAGTATGTCTTTTCAAAGTGGTGTCTACAAGTCGATTGTAGTAAATATTGTCCTGACTTCATCTGTATGGTCAAAATCACACACGAGTATCTTTCTCTCTTTACTCTCTTACGAATAGCCAGAATTTAAAATTTTAAGTCAAACACTATAAACCACAACCTAAAATAACTCACCTAGTTCTCTCCCAAATTGTTGGGTAACAAGAAATCATTAGCTTTGCACCGATATAAAGCAACCCTTTGTTGGTACTGTTGTGCTCCGGACACAATTCTTTATTTTGTTGTGCATCTATGAAACTTTTGTAGTATAATTATTTCTTTCTTCGTACCTTTTCTTGCAAACAGGCAGGATTCAAAAGTTATAAACTAAAAGACATAAGTCACAGCATAAAAGAACCAAGTAGATTATTGACCATTGATTTCCTCTCCTTTTGACCGCCCCTCGTGCAAGACGTCACTTCATTGACTGAAAGAATCTAAATGGGGGAAGAAAAAAAGTTAGAATACTAGAATTTCAGTTGCAATTTTGACCCATTTGCATGGTTTGCAAGTCCCATGCAGAAGTATCAATCTTCAGATCCAATTATGCAAAAGGAATTACGAACGCCGTCTTTTGGATTTATTGCTTACATCTCTGCCGAACAAATAAATGGAGCAATTTCTTTATCGCGTTTTCGAATCGACTTATCGGAATGGTCTTTTTAAAACAGTTTATCACCATTCGATTCATTCACACAACCATTCACGCTAAGACCAAAAACCATCTACTGTAGTCATAAACCATCAGAAACAACCAAAAAGAACACACCCGAAACAATGGCCACAACTGCAAATCTGGATCAGCAGAGTAGCCTCAGCCAACGACTTGAGCTGCCACACAAAAGGGCCACAATCACAGGCTGTTCATGGATGGAGAGATGCTCTTTGCATCTTGAACGAAGCTGGCATCTTGTAAAGCAGCAAAAGCATCAGAGTCAAAGGCAAAGGTCTTTGTTCTTAACAGCATGACTTCTCTAGAACAAACAAACAAAATGATTTTTTTTTCACTATCATTTTAAAACGGCTTATTAGAACAGTCTTTCCAAAACGTCTTATCAATATTCAATTTATTCGCAAAAACGCTTGCGGTAGAGTCAAAAACCATCAGACACAACTATAAGCTAGTCAAGCTATGGAGGCTAGAGATGTCAGCATCCATGGGTGGTGTAGCTTTCATCAAACAAACAAAAAAAACACAAGCTCTTAACAGCAGCATCATAGACTGTCGTAAATAGCAGTAAATCAGTGAATCACCCGATCAAGAACAATGATATCTTGCCTTTGCCGTCAAGGAAGCAACAAGCGTTCAAGGTCGCCGACAATGGAGCACCGATTAGAGGAATTCTGATTTTTCTCTTGATGAAAGAGTTGAAAGGCAGATTGCCAATTTTACAACATTGCTGGCTGAAACAGTGGGATATAACAAGCTATTCCCTGAGCCTATAATACACTACAATCTTCTGAAAACGTAAGATTAACTGAAGAAAAGTCGGAAGCTTACAGAGGCGACACTACCAGGAATGAGCTCTAGGGGCTACAACTGCAATGCCTGTAATCTAGGCACCAGATTGGACGGGCTGGTATGTTGCACTCGTTCGTCGTGGAGGAGGAGGATGTTGATGGTGCCAGACTCTCTCAACCAGGCAGCCACCACAGCACTGGGTGACACAAACCTTCCAATATTAAACCGCTCAACCTGAAAAGGTGCTCCAATTGAATTGAGCAATGCTTCAATGACATGGCGGAGAGTGCTTGCACCAGCTACCTTGCTATGCTTTCCCCATCCTGTCAGAATGCTGTAGACATACAGAACATGGCTTCAGTTCATAGCTACATAACAAAATACAAGTAGAAACGAAAGTTTATATCCTCCAAATTTCCATAAATGTATTATCAATGTAAGTGTAACAAACAAAAAACAGAAAATTGTTCTAGCATCAAGTGCTAGAAATCAAGGGTCAAGTTGTCATAGAGATGGACCCAAGGCCTAGTCGGTTTATTATTAGAGATTGGTTTCTATTTGAGTTAGAGATTAGTTTCCTTATGTTAGAGATATAATTAGAGATATGAGTTTCCATATTATTAGAGATAGGGTTGGAATTAGATTTGATCTGTTAGGAGGAGCCCATCTATATAAGAGGGCTACCGCATGCTATTGAGATTAAGCAGAGCAACGTTTGGTTGCCGGCTTCCCTACGGAGTCCCCTGTTCTACTCCGCCGTTTGCCCTAGCCATAACAATTTGGTATCAGAGCCGTCGATCCCTTCCCACGACTTCTGCTACCATGGTTTCTGCGATTCCCCCTATTGCCGAGTCATTGGCCATAATGAAAGCTAGCGCTGAGAAGATGGCCAGCGGCAACCTCAGCAAAGGGTTGGGGGAAGCCTTCCTCAACTTGCATGTCGTCTTAGAGAAGATCTTGAAGGAGCGGGAGGAGGAGAAACAAGAGGTCGCTCGCAGAGCAGAGGAGGACAAGGCTGACATTGAGACGGTCGACAACATCTTGCTGGCTGCAAAAGATGAGGAGGATAAACAACCGTGCCATCTCGCCGGTGCGCCGGCCTCTTTTTCCACCCGTGCGCCGGCCGGTCAATCGGCCCTCCTGCAGCAGCCATCCAGCGCCGATCTGCTGCCGTCTTTTCCGCCATTAGGCCACCGCCGTCGACGCCCTAGATCTGCTCGAGCGTGGCCGGCCGTCATCCGTCGACCGCCGTTCCGTCGGCTGCTTCTCCGCCGGCCGCCGCTGTGCACCGTCGCCGTCCTCGGTCGCGAACCCGCCGCCGAATCCGCCTCCGTCCGAGTCGCGGCCACAGTCGCCCGCTCCGCCGGCCGCTCCGCCTCTCCTTCCGCCGCCTGGATCAGCGGCCGTCGCAGTCGCCGTCGTCGTTACCGGAGTTGGTCGCCGGAGAGGGTCGCCGCTCGAAGCCCGGCCGAAGCAGCCGCCGCTGGCGCGCGAAGTTGCCGGCAGCCGCTCGGCCTCCCCGTCGCCCGCCTTCGGTTTCGGACGCCAGGGGAGCCGCGCGGAGCTGCCGATCTGCCGAAGTCACCGTCGACCTGCATGGGCCACCTCGCCAGATCCGCCGTCGCCACCGGTCCGCACAGCCGCTGCCGCCGCCGCGCGGTCCGTCTCCACCGAGCCGTTGCCGCCGCAGCCCGGGTCTCCTCCGCCTGCGCCGCCGCCACCCGCCCGGGCCATCTCCGCCCGAGTCGCCACCGTCGCCGGGCCACCTCCGCGTGGGTCGTGGTAGCTCCGCCTGTTGCCGCCCGCTGCCGGATCCACGCAAGTGGTTGCTGCTCCGCCGACCTCCGCGTCCCAAAGCCGCCCTCGGCTGGAGCCGCCGTCGCCGGACCGCGCCGGCCGCTGCTCGTCGTCGCCGCCGGCCGCCGGGGTCACCCGGAACTGCCGCCGCCGCTCCTTTAGTCGCCGATCCCAAACGGACCAATGCGGTCGGGGTGTTGGTCGGTTTTAAAACCGACCGATTGATGAGTTTAAAAAAAATAAAAAAAACAAAATTCAAAAAAAAAGTTTATTTTGCAGGCATTATATTCCAAGGCATTATAAAAGAAGCTCCGCTTGGATCGGGTCAGTCGTCTCCATCCGCTGCAGCAACCCGCCACCGTTCGTCTTCTACATCGGCGTCGAAGGCCTTCCATTGACCGCCACCTAGCAGCTCGAGGACGAGCTGCATGTCCGGGAAGGGTGTAATGTCATAGAGATGGACCCAAGGCCTAGTCGGTTTATTATTAGAGATTGGTTTCTATTTGAGTTAGAGATTAGTTTCCTTATGTTAGAGATATAATTAGAGATATGAGTTTCCATATTATTAGAGATAGGATTGGAATTAGATTTGATCTGTTAGGGGGAGCCCATCTATATAAGAGGGCTACCGCATGCTATTGAGATTAAGCAGAGCAACGTTTGGTTGCCGGCTTCCCTACGGAGTCCCCTGTTCTACTCCGCCGTTTGCCCTAGCCATAACACAAGTACCTTAGAAACTCAGGCATTGCTCGTCCTTCAAAGACAATAGAGCGCACATTCAAGAGCCATGCATGAACAATTGCTTGAGCTGCACCACATGACATAAGATGCAGGTCCAAGCAGAACTCACTCCACGTGTTTTCCCAAACACGGCGATTTACCCCTTCGAGCACAACGTGCTGAGCTCCTTGCCTCTGAAAAATGTCAGGAACACAAATATGTCATTAAGACAATAGGCTGGACTAACCCTGCATATGTGCTTAAGTGGGAATTTTTTACATAGCAGTGCAATGCTTACTGCTCTACATATGAAGAAGGTTTAGTACCACTCAAATGAATACAATACTAAGCTATCCAAGGAAATACCAATTCGGAACATTTTAACTAGTACAGTAGTACTTATCTGAAAACTATTTGCATAGTAGTCACTGGCACTGAATTATAAATTGTTTACATGACTAATATAAACGGCTAACAAACAACAAGAGCATGTTCATGCAAACGGAAAGATCAAAATGCCTGCATACCAAGGTTAAGGATGATAACAATATTCCTCTAAAAAGTACAAAGTCTATGACACTTAGAAAGAATGAAGATTGCAAACAATTGAAAACTTTCAAAGCTAAATCAAATAAACAAGTAGTATTATGATAATATTTCTTCTTTAAAAAAGTCTGTTGAAAATAAGATTACCACTAAACATCAGTGCATTTCTAAGGATTTCATCTTTTGAACAAGAAATAAAGATATACACTTGGGAGCAATTCCTACCTGGCCAAAATGCCATAGCACATCAGTAAGAGCATTGTAAAAGGCAGAGGATGTTGGAGAATCCATGTGTCCCAACTGATTAAAAAGGGACGGTGCTTGTGACCAAACTTCTTGATAGCCCATCAGAAGCCCATACGCAACACCATAGACAAAGTTATCAAACAAGCGAAGCTGTTCCAGTAATAGGGCTGCGTCTTCAAAACTATTACAGCGACTGCAAGAACAAGATTAAAGCAAATAGTTAGTCACCAGATAGGAGGCACATGTAATGGTCATCTTTAATTTTTTTTCGTTTTTGTTTAGACTAAAATGCATATAAGGTCATAAGGACATCTTGGCCTGTCCTTTACGGCTTCTATAAGCGGTTTTTGGCTTTTGCTACAATACATAACTTTCCAACGGAGTATTTTCTCA
Organism: Dendrocalamus latiflorus; assembly: GCA_017311315.1. Classification (NCBI taxonomy): domain Eukaryota; kingdom Viridiplantae; phylum Streptophyta; class Magnoliopsida; order Poales; family Poaceae; genus Dendrocalamus; species Dendrocalamus latiflorus. The sequence goes on from CM029650.1 coordinate 4,283,353, forward strand.
AAACGAAGTCTACAAGTTAATTGTAGTACACGTTAAAAACTCAATATCTGTACCAGCCAAAATCGCAAGTGAGTATCTCTCTCTCCGTAATCTCTGTCGCTAACAGCCCAAAATTCAAAATTTTCAGCCAAAAGACATAAGCCACAGCTATAAGCCAAAAAAAGAACATGCCCTAGCTTACCCTCTTTTCTAATATCAAAACAAAATGAGAGGTTGTAAAATAAATAGGTTTTTTCCATATTTCCAAAACCCGTGAAGGCTTAAGTTTAATAGTGCAAATATAAATACATACTAAAGTTAGCTACTTCAAATTTTCACACAAAAAAAGTTTAATTTCCAGCATAATGTAGCACCAAAATTTGAACTTTCAACTAGTATGCCACAAGGGTAAATTATTATGGCCAGAAAATGTCTAGACAGCATAATGCAGCACCAATTTTTCAACTTCAACTAGTATGCCACAAGGGTGAATTATTCTAGCAAAAAAATGGCTAGACAGCATCTACTGGCAGAATACGAAGAACTAGAACATTAGCACTAAAAGGTTTTAACATAATAAGATTACGATGTACCTGCAAGCATTCAAGATGGCAGAAAATGTTACAACATTTGGCCTTACACCCTGCTGGACCATCTTCTGAAACAATTCCAGAATGAAAAACAATTCCTGGGACCTCCTCATCCGGACATCTGTGGCAGAGCGGCCTCCTCTAGTCACTGGATTAGCAGCTCTAACAATCTGGCCACAATAAACCCCAACAATTCCCATGTCCCCAACTTCAAGATCGTCCTCGGTAAGAACCTTAGACTTGCCAAATGCATCAATTATTGTGTTGTACGTTACCACGTTTGGCTTGATACCCATCTCCGTCATATCATTAAGCAAAGATAAAGCCCACTCTACCAAGCCATTCTTGGCCAACGTGTCAATGAAAGAGCTGAAAAGAACAACATCCGGCTTCAGGCCAGACTCCTTAAAATCTAAGTAGACATTAAATGCATCTCCATGCATTCCTGCCTTTGAATATATATCTATCAAAATTGAGTATGTTAGTACACTAGGAGCTATCCCCCGTTTCCTCATATCGTGAACAAGGAAAGAGACGATGTCCAAGCATCCCTGCTTTCCATATCCACTAATTAAAGAATTGTAGGTGACAGTGTCCTTCTCAATCCCCGAGTCCTCCATCTCGTTGCACACAGTAGCAATTTCGCCATACTTTCCTGTCTTCACATAAATAGCCAGCAAGGTGTTGTAGCAAACTCGGTCCAATTGAATTCCCAAAGACTTCATCTTTTCGCACAACTTGAGTGCCTCATCATACTTCTCCAACTTGGAGTATCCATCAATCAATGTACTGTATGTAACAACATTTGGCTTGACATTGTTCGCTTCCATATCTAACAGAACCTGCACAGCAAGCTCCATGTTGCCACACTTGCAAATTGCATCGACAAACGTGTTGTAAGTGTAAATGTCACGCCCAATGCCAAGATGAATCATTTCATCAAAGACAGCACGAGCATCCTCCAAATGGCCAGCACGGCTACACGCAGAAATAAGTGAATTAAACGTCTTCCGGTCCGGACACAGCCCATCCTGCAGCATCTGACGGAAATATGCAAGTGTCAACCTAAGGTCAACACCCCCTTTCCCGCAGGCATCAATCACCGCATTGTACGTAACCGTGGTAGGCCGCAAGCCGGCACCTTTCATCGACTCAAGCACCCGCATGGCCTCAGTCGCACGACCACTCCTTGCATATGCTGAGATGAGTGCAGAGTTTGCAAACACCGTGTTGCCATAACCCCCTACAATGCCAGCATCAAAAGCTCTCCTTGCAAGGTCCGGCCGGCCCATCTTGCCAAGTGCACCAATGGCCGCGGTCAAAAGCTTGCCTTTGTTGACGGCACCGTTGCCAACAATGGGCAGCGCAGCGTGGAACACCTCAAAAGCACGGAGTGCGCACTTGTCCCTGTCGCCGAGCTCACGGAGGACATGGCAGTAGTCATCAGGAGCAACCAGCTCGTCCCGGAAGGACGACAGGGCCATGGCGAGGGCGTGGCGGTCGTCGGGTGCCACGCGGAGCAGCCTGTCAACGCAGCGCCCGGCGGCTGCCGAGGACGCGCGCGCGCCGCGGTCCTGGGCGCCGGCGCCACGGTTGCGCTTGGAGATATTCTTCGTGGAGCGCGCGCGCCGGAACTCCGGGCCGAGCGCCGCCGCGGTGCGCTGGGGCTGCACCACCCACGGCGCGGCGGGGCCACCAAAGATCGGGTTCTGGACGGGCGGGCACGCCGCGGAGGAGCTGGACCCCGCCGCGAGGAAGGGCGAGCACAGCGCCGCCGCCGTAGCCGACGCCGACGCAGCCGCCGTCGCATGCAGGCGCGCGGTGGCCGTAGCCGTGGCCGCCGCCGCCGCCGCCGCCGCCGCCGAGTGGTGGGAGGCCGCAGCGTGCGTCTGCGACGGCGTGAAGTGCGTCGGCGGCGCCATCACAACCACAGCAAGCCTCCCTCAGGAACCACCTCCTCGCCGCCGGACTCCCTACCGTACCCACCACGGACGAATCCACCTCTTCCAAACTTCTCAAAACCCACCTCCCAAACCACAAAATATCTCCAACCTCTTCCCCCCACAAATCACGGACTCCCCAATCCAATCAAACCAAGCTAAACCAGAACCAAATCTCCGGGAGGCAGTAACTTAAGGAAAGCTCCCAAAAGGCGGGATTTTTATGGCCGGAGCAAGATCGTTCCCGCGCGGGGAGACGACGACGATTACTGGGCCACCGCGCCCGCCGACACAACCATGCTAGTAGCAGCGATTGATTTGGTGATGATAAGATCAGATTAGGGGGCCTTGGGGGATTGGATTTCGGGGCGCGGGGATTGGATGGGTGGTTGGGAAGAACACACGGCGCGGCGCCACGCGGGGTGGGGAAGGAAGGAGATAAGACGCCGGAGCAAGCACGCAAAGGAGTTTGGATTGGTGTGTGCGTGTGGAAGATTTCCACTACTAGCTACACCTCTCGTACCGAATGGTTGACGTATTGGATCACTGACTTGTGGGGTCGGAGAAGGTGGTGGCCCGGGGTAGTTAGAGGGCATGGGTGTGGGGGTGAGGAGTCGGGGAGATGCGTTGCTTCAGGTACACGCGGGTTGGAATGGGTGAGGGGCTGTGTGGGAATGACATGTGGGACCGGGAGTCCAGGTCGGATGAGCTGGTGTGGCTCGTGGCGGCCCATTGGGTGGGCGAGGCGGCTGCTGAGCTGGTAAAGTGCTACGGCCACTCGGGTAGCTGCACTGCACTTTTGCTAAGAGGTGTGTGGCTTTGCAGTTCGCAAGGTTATAGATATTTTGCACTTTTTCCTGTCATCCTTCGGATTGCTTTCTCATCTTTCGGGTTATTTTTTTAGCTGCAGTGTATGGTTTGTTTTTTATATTATAGTTTATAGATTTTAGTTACAGTTTATTGGTCTAATAAATAATATTTGCTAAGAAAAATTAAACAATAAAAGCCAAAAAGAGTCTGACTTTTTGCTATGGCTTTTTAGTCTAATGATTAGTGATCGCTGGAAGAAGTCGAAGCTAAAAGCTGATTAAAAAGCGCAAAGAACAAGATCTTTGTAGCCTGGATGGTGCTATTTTTCTGAGTTTGTCATGGAAATCTAGTGTTTGTGAGTCATACATTGTTAGGATAATTCTAATGCCCATTGTCAAACTTATTACTCTAACATTAGATTTTTGCTCTGATCACGTAATATGCAAGTGATACTACGATTCTAAAATATCTGCACCTTCCTTGCACATAAAACATTGGGATAGAAGAACCGTAAACATCTCTATTAATTACTGAGAGAGGACTCCTTGGAAAAGGATACGGGCACTAGAAATATTTAGGGATCGAGAGAATGGCGCTTATTCCAAAAGGTACTCTTGTGTATAATATCTTTGCAATGTACCAGTATTTTGGTTGCAACTGCATTTCTGTAGGGGTCAATGTTGCAAATAATAGTGTGGTATCATACCATCATATGGTTTTCCCGTGTTTAGCATGTTCCTAGGTAAACATAACCATTAGTGGCAAAATCACGTGCCTTTATTCCTATTTTCTAAAGGTGAAACAATGATGATTCACGCTCAATTCATATCTGTTCTTTATTTTTCTTCATATTTGCAGCATGACCGTGTGCCTCCCGCGAGGCTTGATTAATTAGCCTAACCATTGGCAACACTGCATAGATTAATTAGCCAAAAGCACCTGAATCGCTTAAGAAAGAGTAAACCAAATACATGGTTCTGTTTTTTTTGCTACGGCAAATGATTTTTATCTGCATTTTTTCAAACGACAGCGAACGGCAAAGAATTGATGTGAACAGCGCACTTGGCTTTGAATTTGGAAAGCCATGTGAAGAATCTACTTTAAGAAACCGTCTCATTTGTTTCAACTTTCGGAGAAGCTAAAAACCCAAAAGAACAGAACCATGTAGGTTTGGTGTCTTTCTTGCAAGTTTGAATAAACGAGTGTGATCTAGGAACAAAGGATATGTTGGATGACACAAAGCACATCCTATATTCCTATGCGGTCTTGTACTTTGCCCCTTCACGAGAAAAAAACACCAGCTACATCACGCGTCAGTCCACAGGCCAACGTATGTACGTACGCAAGACATGGCCGACGTCGTCGGCGGCAACCACGCTCACCTCCCAGTCTCGTGCATTCAGGAGACGACGATGACCACGACCTCCTCTTCCCTGACAACCTCCGTGAGGCCTTGCTCGACGCATATGTGGCTTCTATGTCGAGGCAACAGTCCACATGGATGTCCCTGACATGCCGGAGCTCGCCCCGTGCCTCCACCACCTTGAGCAGTGCTACGGCTTCTGGAGCCCATCTCCAACATCATCGTCAAGGCGTGCCATGTGCGTCTGATTCCTCCATAGGGTCCACCGCGAGGGTGCCTCACTGCCGTGATGAGTCTGTGACATTTGTGAGTCAAATCAAGTATGTGAATGACTTACTCAAAAATTTTGGCATAGAAGATGTAAAACCGATCAAGACTCACATAGATAAACTAGTATATTTAAAGATTTATAGATCCATGATTGATAGTTTACTTTATCTTACCGTATTTAGGCCTGATATTATATTTAGTATTTGCATGTGTGCATATTTTGAAGTATCTCCAAAAGAGTGTTATTTAGTGGTCGTTAAGAGAATTCTTCGATATTTAAAATATTTCTCTTGCATTAACTTGTGATATTCTAAAGGTACTAAATTTGATTTAATTAGATATTCCAATTCTAACTATGCGGGTTGCGAAGTGGATAGAAAAAACACAGCCGGTAGTTATCAACTACTAAGTAGATCACTAGTTTCTTGCTTCTCCAAGAAACAAAGTTATGTTGCCTTTATCCACGACCGAAGTGGAGTATGTCTCTGCGGGTAGTTGTTGTATCAATTGCCATGAATGAAGCAAACATTGATGGACTATAGAATTGAATTCAAAAATATGCCTCTTGTATGTGATAATGATAGTGCCGCGAAGACAGCCAATAACCACCCGGTCCAACATTCAGGAACCAAACATATAGATATCCATCACTAATTCATAAGAGATCATGTGAGTAAAGGTGATATCATTATTAGTCACATAAGGACCGATGAATAATTAGCGGATATCTTTACCAAGCTACTAGATGAGAGCTGCTTTTACAAATTGAGGAATGAGTTAAATGTCATGGGTTTTTCAAATATTACTTTAACTCATGCATCATGTTTTTGCTCTCATTTGGAGTTTATGAGTTTCTATTGAAAAACTTGTTTTCAAGTTTCATTCAAAATCTCAAAAATATCTAATTTGCTAAACACTATGTTATTTGGAGCTTTATAGTCTTTCTACTACATAATGATTCTAAAAATGATTTGTTTGAGTGTTGGAAATAAGGATAATTTGCATTCCAATCAGCTCCCTGTTGTCACTGGAAAACCGGTATTACCATGGCTATGCTATCGGTGCTACCGTGGCAGTACAACTGACGCAATAGGTGAGGTACTACCACTCTTGATAGGTGATCCCAAAATTAGTTGCTACCGAAGCCTTATCTTCTTAGGACATCTCAGAAATGGTCCAATTGTTCCTAGTTCAAAAATCCTCTAGAGCTCTCTCTTCTCTCACTCACTCCTCTCTTGTCCCCTCCTCTCCAAGTTTCAATCTTCAAGGGAAGTGGAGCTAATCTTCAACTCAAGCCAATATTCAAGTTTTTCCAGTTCACCTCCTCCATTCCCCTCAGTAAACTCTTGGAAATCCCTCTCTTCTTCTCTCATTGTGCTCTCTCTCAAATTTCTAGGGATAAAGCAAATGTGCACGAAAACTATCAATTTAATTGGGTACAATTGCTAGAAACTGTGATTGGTACATGCCCATCTTCGTTAGATGCAAATTGAATCAAATCCCTAAAACTGTTGTGTGGGCGTAGTACTACTGCCCGCAAAACCGCGGTACTACCACTCTGGTACTACCAGTATGTTGAGTATGGTCATAGCGCTCTTGCAGAGAAGTTAGATCTTTCATGCATAATTACTTGAGTCCCCTTCCATCTCTATCCTTATTATCCTTCTCTTTGATCCAGTGATCATGGAAAGAACCAAAACTTCAACTTGCAAGAATGCTTCCCCTTGAGAGAGAACTAGCTGCATCATCAAGAAAGTCGGCTTCCTGCAAATCGACTTCAGCAACTCAAGAGGATAGTGGCCCGAAGACAGCCTTCTTCTTGCATGAGATGAGACGCCGAGATAGAGGATGTATAGTTGATGAAACTCATGAAGAGGAAGAGGAAGAAGCAACTAATGATGATGAGGAGAGCTATGTCCAAGAGGAGGAAGAGGATGATAATGACAATGACGATGATGATGAGGACATGTCCAAGGCTGAGGTACCAAGAATAAATCTCCTTTAGATCTCCAGGGATCATTATGCTCAACTCGGGCATCCAAACCAATTCCATATATTTGTGAGTAGCATGAATCCTTGATTCTTCACTCAATTCCAAGAGGACGTGTTCAATCAAGTATACAACCAAACAAGCAGTTTGCAGACCACATGTTTGTGGATTGGAGACACTTAGGTACCCTTTCTCGCTTTATCGATGCATTCAACCTATTCCATGGAGTCGGGCTGCACGACATAGTGACGCTCAAGTGTGATTATCAAGACGACATCATTCACCAATTTCATGCCACTTTTTTCATTATCATGACCTCAAGTATTTAGCTTGGATGATTGAGCATCATATGTATGAGTCAACCAAGGCAAACTTTGAGCAAATCTTGGGTATTTATTCAAGCTAGTACGAGAAGGTATATTCCCGTGGAGCACTTCAACTTCCAGGGTGGTGCTAGTTCTATGATTCCAATGTCAGATATACTCCTGGTAACCTGGCGGACCTTCTCCCTTTACCAAGCCTCATTAACCGATTTGTCAATCATACAATCTTTCCAAAGAGTGAAAACTTTGATGCCATCCGAGGACATGCATGGAAAATCATATATTACATTATGCAAGGTCAAAAATTTGATGTGATGGACCTTATAATTAGAGAGATTACCTCCTTCAAGAATGATAGAGTGAAGCGGATTTATTATGCTCCATACACCATGGCACTCATCATGAGAAAAACAGGCTACCAGGGACCAGGACTTCCAGTTCATAAGCCCTACAAGTCCTGTGAAGGCCCTCCAATGCCGATAGTTGCTCAATCTCAACCTCCACCTCAACTCAAGAAGAGCAACCTCAAGTGGAAGATCCCGTTCTCTTAACTCTCTCTCAAATCAACCAAACTCTTTCAGAAATTCAGGATGCTTAGCTTGACACAAACACTCAGTTGGTGGCCTTGATGTAGCAGTGAGCCTACTTGAGCATCCTTCTTCATCCTTGCAGCCGTCCTCTCCTCTCCACTACTGTCGTCGTTGTGACCCTTCCGGCACTCCTCTCCCTAACTAGATGGTCCTTTTTGTACTTGATGCCAAAGGAGGATAAAAAGGTCAAATCAAGTGAAGAAGGGAAAAGTCAAGCAAAAAGGTCAAATCGAGTGAAGAAGAGGATGTCAAGCAAGATTGGCTCTTTTGTAATGAACCTTATGTATGGTTAAGAAGCTTAGATGATGTTATTGTGATATTTTGGTTGTAAGCTTCTTTATGTTGGTTATGCTACATTGTTCATGTTAAGTATGGTAGATATTTAATCTTGCTTAATTATGCTAGAATGATTTGTCATGATGAATTATTGACTTCTCTTGTCCATGTATTGTATATTGCTAGCATCTCATTATATTTTAAATTGATTATCTTTTTAAATTTCTTTATGCTTCCTCAAATTCAACTAACAGAGGAAACTCTGCCAAAATTTCCTAAAACCCACAAGTGTGCTATGAAATCACTTCATGAAAACTCTATGCACACATTTAGGAAGAATTTTTGTCTATTTGTTGAAGACTTTGCCAGTACCTAACTCTTTATCTCCTTTGAACTCATCTCAAGAGTTAAATGCTATCAAATGCCAAAAGTTAGAATATACAACTTATTTTTGAAATAGATGTATATTCAAAATCTTTCAATTCACGTAAAATGTTTGGATTGTCATCAAGTACCAAAAAGGTGGATATCGAAGCATTTAGACCCCTAAAAATGATTTTAGTAATTAATGACGACTATACTTAAGGGACTAATATGTTTGTTAAGATGAATGAAAGGTTTAGTCACAGTTTTTATGATATCATGGAAGAGACATACAAGGATGACTAATGATTGGCATGGATCAAAACAAAGACATAAATAAGCCTAATAGCCTCTTTTATATATTTTACTAGTCTTAGCATATGGTGGATTAAGATTGGATTGGTAGGCTAGATGTCGTACTATTAATAGAAGTCATGGCTAGTAAATTGAATATAATCTTGTGCCACATTGACCAATTCTAGTGCATGCATACATTTGGAATTCATCTGTTAACCCTCTCTGATTTTTTTTTGAAAATCGATATGATCACCGCTATAATCATGGTAGTACTACTACAGTGGTACCACCTAATTTTACGTGCCGGTAAGTTATTTCCAGAGAGGTGTTATTTTAGACTTCAACTGAAACGGTACTATTGTTGTTCTTGACCGGTAGTACTGTGATGGTATTGATCGCATTACATGGCCGGTACTATTGCATTGTAGTATGATCGCATTTTAGTTGGCGGTAACTATTTTTCATAGGCATAATTTTGGGAGATTTTCTCCCTCTGGAAAACGGTACTACCGCAGCTCAAATGCAGTACTACCATGGTATTGGTATGACCGGGCATTGTGAGTGCAGTACTACCAATTTTTGGATTAATGGCTAGTTTTGGCGCATTTAATGAGTAGTAGGTAGCCGTTGAATATTAGGTGCGGTAATATCAGCCACTCCATAGTGGTAGTACCGTTTTGCCTTATTTTTACATATTTCATCTCCAACGGTTATCCTGGTGGGTGGATGCTTTAAATATATCCCTACCAACAACAAGGGCACTCTCTTGGATCCCAATTGAATACTCTCGAGCCTTGCATCCCTCTCATTAACTCTAGTGTATTAGTTTCATATTTTAAGGTTGTTGAGAGCATTCAAGTGTATTGCATTATTTTGCTGATCTTTGTGGTACTTATAGATCTTCAAGCAAGCATTATTGGCTTATTACTCTTGGTAGTTACCACCACCTAGACGGCTTAGAGGAGTTAGTGCGGTGATCTCTTTAAGAAGATTGTGAAGAGACCCGACATAGTTGTAAAGGTTGACGCTCACCTCTCGGAGCGGGAAACAGCTACTCTAGTGAATTGATAAAATGTTCAAGTTGTGCAAGGAACTGACTTGATTTATTCAAGCTCACTCAACATGGAGGGAAGACTAACAAGTCTTCGAGACCACAAAAAAAATTCTTCTATCCAACGTATGATTTCATTCCCTTGCCCTTTACTTTCCTATATACATTTCTAGTGATTATTTGCTTAAATTGATTAGCTAAAATTGTTTCTTGCCTAGGCTTAGCCTTGTGGTGCCATAGTGACACTTTAGGGACTTCTTGTGATCTTTCCCACAAACGGCACCAACTGTTGACGATTTGAAAGTCGATCTTACAAGTATGAAGAGGATGAAAATCACTCAATAGATTATATGGAGACAAGGGTTTCTTTATTGCTAAAGGAATGTTTACAAGGGTGCTCAAGGAGCCTTGATTACAAAGAGAATGAAATCGGATTCTGCTTCTGATTGTTCCTTTGTTTGTCACCTCTAACTTTGCTTTAAATAGCTTCTGAAGGGGTGGCAGTTGCTGCTTACCAATAGACATCTCCTCACTTCTAATGCTCAGTCGAGAGACGCCCGGTTGATTCATGAAATTCGCACATGCTGTTAGTTGTTGTCAGTGAGATACCCTCCATGTAGGAACTATTGAATGGTTGTTATTAGAGAGACATTTGTCCCATATGGACTATTATGCAATTCTTGTTAGTGTTGTAGGAGAAAACGTAGTGTTATGGTAGAGGCATAACCGCATGCCAATGTAGTGGATGCTTCCGAGTGGTTTTTAGTCAGAACTTAACACTGATCGAGTAAACTTAACCTTCGACCAAGGATATACTCGAGGAACCTTAGCTGGGGTCACTTCTCCTTCGTGCTAGAAAGTAGAAGCCAAAGTAGAAGCCACATGTACGAGCGTTTGCATCTCACGAGTTCTTCTTGGTCACATCCATGCATGGATTTCGCAAAAACTCACAAAAACTAGCAGCAGAAGCGCGATGCCACGCCGCGCTAGCTACCGCGTGGATCGAATCAAAAGAGCTGATAATTCGTGAGGAGGTTTTTCTGGAAAAATCAAGGACTCGTACGTAATTCCGGAAAAAGCAAAGGTTTTTCGCAAAAATCCAAGGACTACACATAATTCCAAAAAAACCGTAGGGCTTTATCCCGTAAAAGGAGGTCCTTGAAAAAACCGAGGACCATACGTAATTTTGTGAAAAAGTTGGCGTGGCAAGGGACTTTCTGCAAAAACCAAGGACCTAAATGCAAATTTGGAAAAAGTCAAAGGACCTCTACGCAAAGGAGATGACGTGGATGACCTGTCCGGAGGTATAAATCCCCCGGGGGCTTAATATAGAGCCTATGCAACACTAGAGGGAAGAATTTAGGGTGACTTTTCTCGACCGGCCGCGTTGCAACTTGCAACTTGGCGGCGCCTGTCTTGGAAAGATCCGCATCACTACCTGGTTTATGCCGCCTCTCCGTGTCGCTCACTCTTGCATCTACCATTGCAAAAGTACCGTGCACATGTTAATTTGTGCGTGTAAAGAGATCACAAGCTAGGGCGTCATAGTTATACACCTAAAAAAGCTAGGAAAACATCACATGCAAACCCCACACATACAGTATACGTGCTAGAAAAATTTGCAGAGGTTTCGTAGTTTTACAGAATACATACATATACTTTATCACTAAACATTCGTGTATATGTATATTATAATTGTATAAGCGCATATTTATCTTTTATGAATGTGTTCCTCTTGATCTATGTATATTTAATAGGCTAAGGTCCCGTTCATTTCGGCTTGACCTCCTGACTTCTGATTTATTTTTTATTATTCATAAATTTTATCTTTTTCTGACTTTTTGGCTTTTTTGAGCTTTTTTGCCGGTTCTTTTTTCTCCGTATTCATTTGCCTTACACGTGATGGGCTAACCTATTTTTTCTATTTTTTATTTTTTAAATTTAATTATACCAAAGAAGCCACCATCAGCTACAATGTAATTTCAGCCAGTTACAATGTAATTTCAGTCACAAGTCATCAAATTTCTGCTCAAATGAGTAGACTGTAAGCCATATAAGGTGGAGTGACCGATTATTTCCTTAGGCACATGTGGAGTTTTGAGTTCGGCAAACTTGATTCTAAAAAACACTTGGACAAACTGAAACCTTCTCGCTGTAAATTCTCCTTCTCTCCCCTGTTCCTTCACTCTCCAATCGGCCACCACAATTCACAACAAAGATGGAAAATCCTCATCCATCCGATCTAAATCCGACGGTCTATGGAACCCGTTATATCTCCTCTCTCCTCTCTCTTCCCCGCTGCCTCAGTTGGCAACTTGGCGCTCCCCCCTTTTTCGGCCGCGCTTTGCTTCCTCCTCGTCTCCCCTCCCCCTACGCCTCATCAAGATAAGGCTAGTAGGCTACGCTTCCAGAAGCTTCTGGAAGCTTCTGCTGAGCCCGAGCCCACCGCCGGCGCCCAGTCCTGGAGCAGCTGCATGCATGAGTAGTCGCGGCGCCGCCGCAGAGGAGCCATGGGGATGGTCACCGCCGCCGCCGCCGCCATCCTCGCCTCGCCGCAGACCCCTCTTGGCTGCCGGTATTTCTCCGGCATATCGAGGCTGCGCCTGAGGCCCGCCTCCCCACGCGTCCTCGCCCTCAGGTGAATGAATACTCGGTGTTAGTTTGCGTCGCAAAGGCGGCTCCTTTGGGTACTTTGGAGTGCGAGGACTGAGGAGTTTGCTTACCTAAGGCTGCTTCTTTCGAAGCTTGATGCTCACAAGAAAGATCGGAAAAATTTTGCGTGAGGAATTTGAGGTGGGAAAGAAATTGGGAAGGGTGTGGAAGTTTGGTGGTTGGGGAAATTGCTTTAGTTAGTGTTTGTGCGTAGTTAGTATGCTGTTCGCACTTGAGCATGTGTGCTGATTAATATTAGATAATCACCTCCAAATATCCAATGGAGTCATCGAGATAGAATGATCGAATTAAAACATTTACTGGTATTATATGTGATGTTGTTGCTTATGTTCTTGTGTTATGATGTTAAAATTGGCATGGAAATTCCAAGAGATTTGTTCTTGTAACGTTTTTTGATTTAAGCCTTTGACAAGGGATCACTAACGTGTCAATATTTTGCCAGGTTAAACACTTTTGTCCCAAAGTGTTATGTAACAAATGTTGAGGTCGACGTTACCAATGTAAATAAAGAAGAGGCTTGTCGAAGGGATCACTAACGTGTCAATATTTTGCCAGGTTAAACACTTTTGTCCCAAAGTGTTATGTAACAAATGTTGAGGTCGACGTTACCAATGTAAATAAAGAAGAGGCTTTCGACAACTACCCGTCGTTACCACCAGGCTGCTCAATTCCAGTTGTTCATATCCAAGGAGATGCTCTAGATTCTAGTCATTTTCCGCTGCATGAGAGGGCTTCCCATTGTGCCGATTTCGAAGAGTTGCCGGTATGATTCTTATTTCCTTTCAATGTTCTCTGTCAGATACTATTTTATCATCTTTTACTAGTCTGTTTTTATTTTTTTATTTAATGCAGGTTTTGTCTGAAGGAGAGCAACATACATTGGCCGCCACTCCAGCTCACCCTGCTGGACTATATGGTATGGGAGTTGTTCCTGATCATGTCATCTGATTAGCTATATGTAGTATGTACTATTTACATCTTTAAGTTACCTGCTACACTGAACACATTTGTTTGCTTTTTTGGCGAAAACAGATACATTTGACCAAAGTATCTGCTATGTCATTCTTTCATAATTGACAGCTGACTAATCTTTCAAGGCATAGCATGTGACTACCAGGAACAATAAATGCATTTGATCCCAAACAATTTGTTTTTACTTTTAATATGTATGTATGATGGAACTTTAACATCCATTAACATTGTATAAAATTGATACAGCGCTATATGCTAGCTACTTATTTGGCAATTTAGTGGAACAACTATGGAATTTCGCTTGGCCTGCTGCTCTGGCAATTCTTCATCCAAGCCTACTGCCTGTGGCTATTGTCGGCTTCTTCACAAAGGTACTTGTCATTGTACTAAATGCAAGGGAGATCTTCATATCAATAATCTAAATTTATTTGATGACTTCCAGCTCTCAGTTTTTATTGGGGCACCAACAGTTGGCAAACTTATGGATCATTTCCCTCGAATACCCATGTACACAGGATTGAATGCTGTCCAGGTGCTTGTCTTTATCTTCTCTATTTTCTAAGATTATGGCAAACAAGCTAACTCAGTATAGATTCCATAGACATTGCAAAAAAAAGTGATGGTGTTTCTTTGTGCAACCTGGTATGGCAGGTAGCCACCCAGTTGATATCAGCTGCAATGGTCATCTATGCTCTCAAGAACGTGAGCAATGCTTCTACAACAGCTGTGCTTCTCAGACCTTGGTTCATTGCATTAGTGGCAGCTGGAGCAGTTGAAAGGCTCGCAGGATTGGCACTAGGAGTTGCCATGGAGCGGGACTGGGTTGTGTTGGTAGGATTGCTAGTCTTCATTTTAGTTTTAATAAATTGCCACTTTGTTTCATTGGAATACTTGGTGATTTTCCTCCTAGAAAATAAACATGGCAAAATGGGGGAAATAAATATAAAAAATAAAAATGTAGAACTTTTGGTCACAAAAAATACTTCAGAATAAATTTCTGTCTTGTTGGCTTTGATCTACTTTCTCCCTTACTGGTACTTTTTTCTCTGTGAAGTTAGCAGGAACAAACAGGCCTGTTGCATTAGCTCAAGCCAATGCCATGCTTAATCGACTTGATCTTCTTTGTGAGGTGAGATGATTAACATTCTCAAGTATGCATATCAACATCTTCTTTAATTTATGGAGACTTCATCGCATGACAAGGTGTGACCATTTTGTTGATCTTGTTCTCCATCCACTAATCACTGCACACTATCTCTTCTTTTGAGTTGGAAATTTGAATTTACATAACATGCAAACAATCATTTTATGATTATTGCAGACTGTCGGTGCTTTAGTTTTTGGCCTTCTGCTGTCCAAATACCATCCTGTAACCTGTTTGAAGATTGCTTGTGGTCTAATGATATGCAGCCTTCCTGTTCTGGTATACCACAAATATCTTCTTAAGGTGGAAATTAATTGTTAGATGTAGCTTACTCACAAGATGCTATATGGACTTTCAGGTTATGTTGGGTCAACTAATTAACAGCGTCTCCTGTCATGCTCTTGATTACTCTAGAACTCCCAGTGATGAATCTATCTGTGTTGATCTGTTGGATATGCGCAAGATAGGTGAGGATGTTAGATCATTGTTTAGTTATTTACTTTCACTTTTGCAGATGGTCTAATACAGTAATACTCTCATTAACCTTCAGTTCAAAATGGCTTGAGTGCTATCAGACATGGCTGGAATGAGTATAAGCAGCAGACAGTTCTACCTGCAAGTGTAGCTACCGTGTTTCTAAATTTCAATGTAGCACTTGCCCCTGGTGCCATAATGACTGCATTATTGATGCATCGTGGTAGGTTTCACTTCTTCAGCTCAAATTCTTAACTCCCAGAAAAGTCTCTCTGACATAGTTATCAATGTTTAATAGGTATTAGTCCATCCATTGTTGGTGCTTTTAGTGGAGTGTGTTCTATCATGGGTCTTATTGCGACATTCATCTCCTCAAGCCTGGTGAAAAGAGTTGGAATTCTAAAGGTTGGACCTATACTTTGTTGGTTTCATTTCTATATTTTCTCATACAATGTGACACAAATGGCTTATGTTATACTAGGCAGGAGCGGCTGGATTGATATTTCAAGCTTCACTCCTGTCAGTTGCTCTCACAGTGTATTGGGCTGGTTCTATTTCGCAGCAAACACCTCTACTTATCTTCCTTGCTTCCATTGTGAGCATCAAATCTTAACCCCTATTCCCCTTTTGATAGATAGAATTTGGCCACACACTATATACTAATCATTGTGTCTGTCCTATGCTAATTTGCAGGCATTATCTCGGTTGGGGCACATGTCATACGATGTTGTGGGGACACAGATTCTCCAGACAGGAGTTCCTGCTTCAAAAGCAAATCTTATTGGAGGAATGGAGGTTTCAATTGCAAGCCTTGCAGAGCTAGTCATGCTTGGTGTGGCTATCATTGCAAACGATGCCTCTCATTTTGGCTTCCTGGCAATCCTGTCCGTGTCATCAGTTGCTGGGGCAGCATGGATGTTCTGTCGGTGGTTGGCAAATCCAACAGATGAGCAGAGGGAACTCTTCATGTTCGATCCCCACTTTCAAGTTCAAGCAATGTAAGTATTAATCGTTATTCATGCCATCACCTTATTAAGAAAGATGCTAGAGATCAAAAGTGTTTTGACTTCCATACTGGAGTTCACTGATACGTGTATATCTCTGAAATTCTGGCAAGAACTTTGTGGCACTTTTTTTCTCCAATTTACCAATAATCTTGAGTATTACAATTACAAATACCAAGGTCTAAAGAAAGGACATTACAATAGCCCCAAACTCCTGATATGACGTCAGATCATTCATTGACTCATTGCGCAAACAAATGTGTATGACAATCATCAATATGGTGTTTCAATATCTCAATAGTGAATAGAACTCCTGTTACATAGAAATGAAACATACAGCACTCAAATCTTATCTTGCAGATAATGGATGAAACAGGATGTTCCAACGCAGCTGGGAAAAGAGTGGGAGCAGAGCAATGGGCACCTCGTTGGTTGATGCTGCTTGTGATTGATGGCAAAGGGGGCCCTGAAATGCCCTGAAGATGCTGCGACATTTTATTCAATACAACACACTTAGGAGACACCCATTTGTTACTGTTAGTCTCAGCCATGCGTAGAATTCAACTTGTACACTCAATTTTTTTCCTCACATGGTGTACAATACATATACTATCTGCTTTCCTCACATGTAGCTCATGTAGAACAACATAACATTCAATTGCAGTAACAAAATCAATAGATATTTTAGTGAATGATATGTCTTGTTTCGTATGTATTTGTTATTACATTGTGCTGGTATGGCGAACCTAAATATTGTGTAGCACTTGTGTTACTAACTAATTTAAGTATTGTCAATATGAAGATGTGGTGCATTTCTTTGTTCTATTAATTGAGTTCAGACCAGAAGAGAACAAAACCAAGACGCCCACGAATTGGCTGGGTACGCCAGAGTTCTCGTGTTATTGTAGTCATTTGAAGTTAAACCAGCCCATAAGTGTATATGTTCCTTTCTTTCTTTACGAGGAAAAAATTCCAATGCGTATACTTTTACCATTTCATCTGGCAAATCCATCTGTGTAAAAAAACAAACTGCAGTGTGCTGTTTTCCTGAGGGTTCAGAATAATCACCAGCAAATAGCAGAACTGAAAGTAAACAAAAAGGCAGTATAATTGAAATATAACATAGGAAAAACATTCAGATCTCCTAAATGAACAAAAGCTAAATTATATTTCCTACATTCCTAAGCTACCAATTTGCGGAAAGAACAATTCAATCATTCGATCTAAATTCATCGCAAACATCAGACTGAAACCATTTGTTGATCCACACCACAACGCAACAACCTTAATCGTCGAGGCGTATCGCCGCTTGGTCGGGTGCAGCTGCGCTAGACCATCCCTAGCAGTTGGGAGGTACCACAAAACAGGATATGGATCCTCTGCATTATCCGCTGCAACTGCAGAGGTGCACTTCGGTGCATTACTCCAAATCTGGCAGACTGGTGGCCAGAACGTGGGTGCAGGGAGAGGCTCGGCGACTGAACGTGGGTGCAGGGAGATGCTGACGCTCTGGCAGATTTGGAAGTAACGCAACTCAATGGTTTCCCAGAGTTTTTGGCCGTTTTGGCGTTTTTTGAATCTATATTTACAAAAATGGTAGTCCTCATGGAAAATTAGCAAAAATGATGCGTCTACTGCATGGTAGTAGCCATGCGGCAGTCCTGGAGGGCGACGCGCGGCCTCTCCCGCATGGCCACCCTGCATGAGCCAATTAGTAGGTCATTAGCGCTAATGTATTCCTAATTAGGGAGTTCATTTAGGTGCACTAATTGTACAATTTTTAGATATAGCAAATAAGTTCTAAAAATTACGAAATTTTATGTGGAGCCTTCAAACGCAGCATACTTGATTGTGTAATTTTTCATAATTTTATCCATTCTGAATTTCACTCAAGGATTCATTTAAATAGACTATTTGTAGGAATTTTTTAATGTAGCAAATGAGCTCTAAAAATTACGAATTTTTTACCGATCCTTATACATTACACTTGATTATGTAATTTTTTCAAAGTTTTACCTATTCAAAAATATACATCCGATTAGACATGCTAATTTATGTTAATTTAATCCTCATTAGCGACACACACTGCTCATTTAATTCCTCTTTTAACTCTCTTTGACTCTCTCTTAAGCAAAATCTGCACGGCCACCTTGCGATGGCCATCTTTCCCACCGCCCAGTCTCCCTCGTCCACACATCTGTCGCCCTGTCAATGCCATCCCCTCTTACCCGTAGTGCTGCACCTTGACAACGCCTCCGGAATTCTCAGCGCCAACGCAGTGGCTACCCCTTCGCTAGGCTATAAATGCCGAACTCTCACAGTCGCTCATCTCAACTGTGTTTTACTTCTCGTTTTTGCGCTCGTCGCTGAGAACTTAGGAGCATGACATCATTTTTTTTTGAAGAGTGAAGTTCAGAGTAGTCATCACGATCTTAGCATTTTTTATTTCTTCCCCCGAAGGGCAGGTAGTTATTTGTCAGATATCTTTGTTGTTATTACTGTAGTCGTAGTTAATCAGTGTTAGTTAGCTAGTCGTAATTAATACAACTTGTATTATGAAGTAAATAGGTCACAATAATTTAGCTATACTTCTGTACTGTTTATAATATAGTCTTAGGTACGATATCCGTAATTTATTAGTGCATAAAACTTTGTAGTTCATGTACTAGTAATTAATCAATCGTAATTAGTTTAGTAGCAATAAGTTACGTACCATTAATTAGTTACTGGTAAGTAATTAAGTGCTAATGAATTATTCGTATGTAATCGATCACTTGCATGTTGTTTATCGTTATTATTTGTTGTAACGCGTATCGCGGACCGGGTTGTTGTGGCTTCAAGCAATCTCGAACATGCAAGACTTATTAGTGTTATATGGAGACAGTCTCGTACGGACAGGACCTGATGGGTTGGACCTGTCGACATATCTGACGACACCTAGATATGTCGGATATGTTTTCTTATGCATTGTCCCGCAATGTGTGTGACAAGCCGACGAAGATCATTCAATTCATACACCCATATATCTTGTGTTAAGTACTGTGGCTTTCTATCCTGTAATCTTCGGTGAGATGAATGGCCGTCCAATGCTTGCGCACACTTCTATCTTCAAACAGGGTTAGTACTTGTCATGAATTAGTATGGCTAATAGGATGCATATTTTCAACCACGTAAAACCCTAAAGAAAGTACACAATCAAGTGCACTGTATAAGGATCATTCAAAAAAACATTTGTAATTTTCGGACCACATTTGCTACATTAAAAATTCCTACAAAAAGTCTACTTCAATAAATTCTTGAGTGAAATTCAGAATAGATAAAATTATGAAAAATTACACAATTAAGTACGACACGTCAGAAGGCTCCACATAAAAGTTTGTAATTTTTTAAGCTCATTTGCTATATATAAAAATTCGTACAAACAGTGCACATAAACAAACTCCCTAATTAGAATTACATTACCACTAATGACCCTACTAATTGGTTCATGAAGGGCGGCCATGTGGCAGCCCTCTACCGCATGTGGCCGTGTGGCCTTCACGCTTCTGCACGGTGGCTATGCGGCAGAGGTTACGTGTCGCCCCCTGGGGCTGCCGCATGGCCACCGTATGGTAGATGCGACATTTTGGCTAATTCCCCGTGGTGATTGCCATTCTTATAAATATGGGTTCAAAAAATAGTAAAATGGCCAAAAACTCTCATATTTGGAGTTTTTGGACGTATGGCACTATTTAAACGCGTATTTACAAAAATGTCAGTATGTGTGTGGTATTGGCAAAAATTATCGTTTTGCCTCTGGTCACCGGGTGGCGACGCCATGGCACAGACATGTGCTGCCTACCTACCTGCGGCCAAGGCCTGCCGCCCCGCCACTGGACGGTAGGTGATTAAGGCGCCTAATTAGCCATCTTAATTACCTACCTGAATTAGTATTTTGTATTCGCTCGGCCATAAATATAATTCTCTCGCAGTTGCTCATCGCTCATTTCAGTCGCTCATAGCAGAAGCTCATTCTCGCACTCATCGCATAATAAAGATTTTCTGGAGAGTAAATATCGAAGCAGTCGTCACGACCGTAGCAGTGTTGATTGCTTCTCCCGAAAGATAGGTAATTTTTTATCGTATACTTTCGATGTTATTCTTGTAGTCGTAGTTAATTAGTATTATTCAGTTAATTTTAATTAATATAGTTAGTATTATGAAGAAGTAGATCGTAGTAATTTCATCATAGTTTTGTACTATTTTTGTGTAGGTACGGTACCCATAAGTTGTTATTGTATGGTACTATGTAATTAATCAGTCGTAATTACTATAGTGGCAATTAGTTAGGGTTAAGTAATGAGTTTGTGGTAAGTAATTAATTGGTAAGGACGACGGTAATGAATCACTCGTAATTAATTTTCGGACGAGTAATCAAATTGTTGCTAATTAATGAATTATTCGTATGTAGTTACACACATGTAATCACTAACTTGCATGCTGCTTGTCATCATTTTTGCTATAACACTTATTGTGGATCTAGTTGTTGTGGCTTCAGTTAGTCGCAGATATGGAAGACTTGGTAGTGTTATACGGCGATGGTCTTGTACGGGTAGGACCCAATGGGTTGGAACTATCGACATACCAATACAAGTTGCTCCGGGCGGAGGGGCTCGGCATGATGAATATTAATGAGCTTCGAAGCTGCATCCAGAGAGAGTTCGCCACGGAGGCAATGGTGATGAAACTTGTGATCAAGGGGATCACCTGCACGAATGGCGTGTGGGAGCTCATCAAGGTGAATGGGACCGTAGCATAGAGGCAGTACATACAGATTGCCTCTCAGCCAGAGGTGGCTATTTATGGGAGGCCGATGGCGTACCTAAGTTTCGTGCCCAACACACTAAAAAACGTTGATGAGCTCGGCTCCTCCACACCCGGGCAACCACAGGTTGAGCTTCAAGACGATACACACTGAATATGATGTATCAAAGGGAAAACTCGTCCCTGATTTCGTGCACAATGATAGGGTGGTCATGTGGTAGTCAGCTCGTATTGACTGCCATGAGTATCTACCGGAACAGCGCTTGGGTTGGAGTCTGACGAGGACACCGACCCAAGCTCTGATGATACGAACGATGATGCATAGCAGATGGGTGGTCCACCCAGGGGAATTCTGTCATTGAAGGTGCCCTATATGTCCTCCAGACTCGATGATGCTATGGTACGTTCCCTCATACTACCACAAGAAGAAGAGTCCTAGTGGGGTTTCAAGCAGACACCCTCCTAGTTGGGCAGCGCTTCCCTAGCAAGTGCGTAGTGGAAGGCTGCCCTAGAAAGGTTAGTGTTCAATGAGCAAAAAATTTTGGCTCAGCCTTTTCGGTCAAAGTGATGATCGACCACACCTAGAGCTTAGCGAGCCCCTGCGCCATCATCGGAACGTGACTTCCGCATATGTGGCAAGCATCATCAGCCACCTAGTTGCGGCAGACGTGTCCGTCTCCCCCAAGATGCTCATGTCAGAAGTTGCCAATGTGGTTGGCTATTCGGTTAGCTACAACAAAGTCCAACAAGGAAAGTAGAAGGTCATCGAGTCCATCTACAAGATGTATGAAGAGGTTTGCAACCTAGTGCTGAGATTGCTTCACCAGATAGCCGAATCAAACCCTGACACGTACATAAACAAGCTTAAGTGTGTTGATGCTGACGGAGGGCCTAACTGCTTCATACTGGACCGGTCATTCTAGGTTTTTGTCCTAGGCCATTGAAGGCTTCAAATTTTATCGTCCTGTAATTACTATAGATGGCACTTTCCTCATAGGGAGGTACAAAGGGACCATTCTTATCGCACTGGCAGCCGATGCAAATGACCAGCTTCTCCCAGTGGTATTTGCCATTATGGAGAGCGAGTGTACGTCCAGTTGGCTCTAGTTCCTAGCGAACGTCAAGCAAGCGATGGTTGGCTACCGACCCAATGTTTGCGTCATCACAGACCGTGATGCTGGGTTGATGGCCACGCTGAACACCATGCAGCATGGGACCGAACACCCTCAGTAGTGGAACGACGTGCAAACCCGGTAGCACATGAGGCATATTGCATCTAATTTGTTCACATGGTTTTGTAGCCAAGAAGTTGTGAAGATGTCCAAGACATTGTGTCTACAAAACTAGAGGCGGAAGTTCAATTCCATCTATGCAGAGCTAGAAAGGTGAACTACAGAGGGAGAGTAACCCCGCGGCGCCATAAGTTTCTCAGAGTGGATTCGTCTGCATACTCCTAAATTAGAGAAATGGTCTCTTCTCTATGGCATGGACAGTGTGAGGTGTGGGATTATAATGAATAACATGGCTGAGGTGTACAACAGCGTCTTCAAAGGCGTGCGGTGCCTTCCCATCACCACGATCATGGAGGAGATATGGACTCACACTATCGATTGTTTCATCAATAGAGTTACCGCAACTAGGTGATAAATAGACGAAGATAAGAAGTGGTCTGAGAACATGCGGAGGCACATGGACCAGAAGATGGAGAATGCCCGAATGCATGACATTCAGGTAATCGATGGCCTTTGGAGGAACTATGGGATCAGACTTCGCCAGAAGTATGTCAACAATCATGACAGGGGTGAAATAAAATAGGCATACACCCTGGGTGATGTGGCCACATGCACCTGTAATAAGCCGAAGCTTCTGCACAAGCCATGCTCGTATGTGTATAAAGTATGTGCGCAAATGAGGTAGATGTTCGAGTGATACATCTCTCAGTACTATGACATGCAAAACATTTTCAGTACATGGAGTGCAGAGTTTCACTCGTACGGCTTAGACATAAACTACATGGATCTTTGGCCGGACACGATTGTAAGATCGAGGAGGCCGACTAGAGGGGGGTGAATAGGCGGTTTTTTAAAATTTTCGTCTAATTCTAATTAACAATTTTAAACTTAATGGATATACTAGAGCAAGATAACAATAACACCACTAATCAACCTAGTAAGGCTCAAACAATCACTAGCACAAGTAATCGACTAAGAGCAATATCAAATAGTAGAGATCAACAATTGCTACTCTAACTAAGCAAGCAATCAAGTAATATGAATGAAGAGCGTTACTTGAATGAAAATGATCACAAGAGAGCAAACCACAAATGACACGATTACTTTTTACCGTGGTGATCGGAGACTTGCCGGTCTCCCCTAGTCCACGTTGAGGTAAGCCCGAACAAATCGGACCGGCTCCACGAATGAGCCTAATCACCTCGGTCACTAGCGGTAGCCCTTTCCCTCTCCGGGTAGGTGAGCTCCGAGCCTTCACAATCTTCCGGGCCTTCTCACAATCTTCTTGAGAAGATCACCGGACCTCCGCCAAGCCGTCTAGGTGCCGGCAAGCACCAAGAGAATAGATCACAGCGGCTTGATCTCACTCAAGTGCCTAATGGATCAACTAGATTGCAATGCACTTGAATTTTTGGGTCAACTACCTCAATTGAATGCACAAGTGAGTGAATGAGGTGTGAGAGGTTGCACTAAGCTCAAATGTATTCAATGGAGGTTCAACAACAACTACAAGTTCTGGTGGAGATGTATTTATACCCTCACCAACCTCAAATAGCCGTTACAATAAACAATCCTGAAAAATCAGGAAATCCGGAACTACCGCAGGTATAACCGCGGTACTTCCGGATTGTCGCTGACCGGTCAGAACGGCTATGTCAGAGAGTCAGAAGTGACCGTTGGTCAATGAGTGCGGTACTACCGCCGTTGAAATCGCGGTACTTCCGGAAGACCGGAAGTTCCGCTCCATGACCCGGTACTTCCGATTTCAGCGAGTTTAAGTTTTATTCCCAGCGCTCTTTGGAAATAAAGTTCCGCACGGATATCCGGAACTTCCGCACATGCGGTAGTTCCGCAGGTCAATCCGCGGTACTTCCGTTTTCCGAGAGGCTAAGTTAAACTCCGGGTGCTCTCTGGAAATAAAGTTCCGCTCGGGTGCCCGGTACTACCGGCCATCCGGTAGTTCCGCAGGTCAACCCGCGGTACTTCCGTTTTCCGAGAGACTAAGTCTGAGTCCGGGCGCTCTCTGGAAAAAATGTTCCGCCCGGGCGCTCGGTACTTCCGGCCCTGCGGTAGTTCCGCCCAATTAACACCGGAACTACCGGATTTTCTGACAATGCACAGATTTGATTTGATTTTAATTTCTAAGTGCATGCATGATCCTAAATTGATCCATAGGGCACATTTGAACATGATCAAGCAATCGTCATGATCCCTCTTAATAGTACGGCGTCTATCCTATAATCCGGTCTTCCAACCTATCTCCAAGACCGGCAAAATAAAATAGATACCTAAACTATTTACCTTGTCGCCCTAGAGATCTTTGAATATTCATAGGATATTTTGTGAGCCTCTTTCTTTGCCAATTGAGCTTATCCTTCCAAACACTGAATGCACACATTAGTCCCATATTCACATGATTTCATTAATTACTAAAACCAATATTTTTAGGGGCCTAGATGCTTTCAACGATGCATGGGCCTCCAACAAAGACTTGAAGATAACCACGAAGGGATGTCGATAGACACGGCACTTCCAGAACGATATGGATGTCAGCTAACGTTCCAACATTAGCCACACAGTGAAGTGCAGGATATGCAAAACCAACGAGCACTCAATGAAAGATTGCCCCAACAGACCAAGATCGTTTGATCACAATTCGGTGTCGTGATTTCATGTATATTTTTGTTTATCGAATTAATTCATATTTGTATCAATTCAGTGACTATGAAGGGTGCCTCAATGAAAGATGCCTGCTGCACGGTGGTCATGCGGCCTACGATTTCAATCGCTAATTAAATGAGCATCACATATCACTAGTTAAGATTAAATTAATATAGCAAATTCATAGTACAAAAATTCTCACAAAATTAGACAATTACGTCGACTATGTGGGGAGGCTGCACATAAAATTTTGTAATTTGTGGAGCTCGTTTGCTATATGTAACAACTCCTACAAATATCATAATCATACTAATTGTTTAGTAACATTCACAATGTATAAAATTGTAGAAAAAATTACACAATGAAGTACATTGTATCAGAAATGGACATAAAATTTCGTAATTTTTTAAGCTCATTTGCTATATTTAAAAATTTGAACAATATGTAAATACAAAATACTAATTCAGGTAGGTAATTAAGTCAGTTTAATCACCTGTCATCCGGTGGCGGGGCGGCAGGCACGGCCACACGGTGGCCGGGCGGCAGGCCCCTGCCGCTCGATAGCCGCGTTCCGATTGCCTACGTGTCAGCTGCATGGCCCGTCGCCTGGTGACCGAATGGTACAAGTGCCATTTCTATCATTCTCGTGCTCATACGGCTATTTTTGTAAATACAAATTCAAAACATGTTATATATGCCAGAAACTCTCATATTTGCTCTTGTATTTTCGTATGGACCTAAATGCCCTCAGCACAACCATGCTCGCACCCGAATACCAAATGGGGGATTTCATCATTTGCCCCATCTTACATTGCATTTGATAAAATGACCTGCGATGTGTCACTTACATATGGGCCCTGGACCTATATGTAAATAAGATATCACATGGTATTTTATCAAATGCACATGAAAGATGGGGGCAAATGATCAAATATTTCATACCAAATCGCACCCAATCCACCCCTTCCTACCAGCCGACCAGGGCAGTGATCTCCTCCCAGGCGACCTCTTCGACGGCGACCTCCCCTCCGGCAACCAGGGCGGCGACCTCCTCCCAGGCGACCTCCTCCGCGGTGACCAGGGAGGCCGCCGACTACGGCCCCCGCCCCGGGCTCCGGCAATGCCCGCTGCCACCGCCCCCGCGTAAGGCCAACGCACGGTCTCCGACAACACTCCCGCGCTGTTTCCCTCGCCGCACATTGCTCCACCTCCTTCCTGTCCACCACCGACGCTGCCTAAGGCCACCGCCCCAGTCTTCGCTGACGCCTCCCCGCCATTGCCCTCCCCGCACATCCCTCCACCTCCCTCCTGTCCGCCACTGCCGGCGGCGATTTGGTGGAGATGGAGGCGGCCAAGGAGGTACATTTTTCTGATTTTTTTTGTTAGCTACATTTGGTGAATTATAAGTATGTTGCTCTGGTCGCCATAGTTTGGCTATCAAATTAGCTACATTTTTCTGAAAGTATGGTCCAGTTTTCTGATTCAATGCTAAATCTGATCATTGTGGTTAAACGAATGGTACTCTGTCATCATCTACTACCCAATCCTCAGACAATAAGACGGAATTGATCCGTTCATCAATCATTCCAAGAATCCTTCCATTTGAGATTCAACAATGTAGTACTGTTTTTTACTTCTCCAACTTTCAATAATTTAACAATCATAATCATAGATGCCATGTTCCATGCTCGTTAGAATCACATTTCATAAGAAATGCTCTGATATATGGATTGCACAGCAATTATTCATAGAATATGTGTACAGCAGAGGCAGGCTCCTATGAATCCTTCCATTTGAGCTTCAGAAATGTAGTATTGACTCCGATCGAGAACAATACAAGTTCCAAGCTCTATAAAAAATATGCAGTACAAGATATGAAATTTTGTTCAGAAATATAGGCACAGAAGTCCAATACTCCAATATTGTCCAATGGGTTTTTTTTATTGGAGTCAGTACTACATTTTTCCAATTTTTTGTTAGCTACATTTTTCAGATCCTCAGTGTTGTTGTATTTCCATGTACAGAATGATCTTCACTGCTGTTTTTTTCAAGTGGGAGTGTGAATATGAGGAATTGAATGTGCGGTGCCAAGTGCCAAGTAATGTTGTTTCTTAGTGCCTGTTTCTTGAATGCGCAGAAATGTTCTGAAGCTCGTATGGATTGCTCGGAAGCAACAAATGCGGGTGAATTGACAAAGTGCTTCCAGGTGTTTCCACGTTCAGAAATGCTTGACACCAATGAAAAAGTACGGGATCAAGTGAAAAATGATAAGATTGAAAATCCACTCAAAGAAATGGAAGCAGCCTGTACTCGTTACGAATGGAAAATTTTATCTTTTGTAATTGATTATGATTGTAATTGAATTATGAATGGAAAATTCTCTCTTTTTGTAACTGATCATTGCACTTGAATTATGAATGGAAAATCCTCTCTTTTTGTAACTGATCATGATTGCACTTGAGTTATGAATGGAAAATTCTCTCTTTTTGTAACTGATCATGAATAGAAAATTTATGCACGAGCATTTCTGTCTGTATGTCATATATGGTTGGTATGCAACATCACAAAACAACATCGAATTTTTTTTTATAATATTAACCTTACAGTTTCAGAATGCCTGACACCCGTGCATGCATCTTGTTGGCACAAATAAATGGATAAAAGCAGCAATTAACATAGCACCGAGCTAAAAAAAAATATGTAAAATGAAATGAAATTTGTGTATGTTTATGCAAGGTGAGTACATGTTTGCGATGTTAGTGAGCTGGGAATAAGATGGTTGTTTTTCACTTGGATGAACTGAAGAAAGAAATGTTTGTCTTTGTAGTATTGGAACATATCAAAGAACAGTTTGCAACTCGCGATGAACAGGCACAAGCAGTCAACATATAAGGGAAATTTTGATAAAGCAAGGTTGAGCACTTGAAGCAACTAACCAACCATGTTCAACACTAAACATTACATAACCAGGTTCAACATTTAACAATGTCAGGTCTCAGAAACCCCAACTGGGCAAATAACCGACCGGCAAAAGCATCTTAGTGATCACAGCAAAATCATCACTTAGCAAAAGAAAGTAGGTTCAACACACAGACTGCCAAGTTGGTCCAACACACTGAGGCACTGAGAAAGTAGTAGCTCAGATAGGTTTGTAGTTTTTGTTGTCTTCGATGGAGACGTAGCCACACCCTTCCCCTTGTTGGCTCTCCCTCTGGCTGATGTAGTCCCATTTTTCTTGCTCTTGTTGGCTCACATGGATCATTTGGTCCTAGGGCTTCAATGTTGTCATTGATCTTACTACCAACCGACTCTCGTGCTAACTGTTTTAATCTTGCTTGTGAAGCCCCAATTGTGGAGTTAAGCTATTATTTGCAGGACTGGGTGCATGTTGACTTGGAGTCTAGGGGTATGTCTAGATAGCATTCAACTTACTTTGACCAAGACTATCTAAATTTGTATGCAACTGTGTCTCAACACCATAGATGACTGCTACACCATCATCAAACATAGCCATAATAAGTGTCAACCTCCTGCATGCCATCTTTGTACATTTCAAACATATAAGGAACTTGCGAATCAGATAACAACTTAGCATCCTTCCCTTGTCTTTTGTTATAGTGCCACACTGTATTAGGATGATGTATTAGGATAAAATAAGATGACGTATTAGGATAAAATAGGCTGTGATCCTCTATAATGTCATCTTTCAAAACAACCTAATTTGGTGGAGGCATATTTAGAAGAAGCAATTGAGGAGTGGCATACCTTTAAATCAAGCGTATATCTAATTTTTCCTTAAAAAATTATCTACCACTTATCACTTGATTACGGTTACTATGGGGGTGTTTGGGACTGCTCCACAAACTCTGCTCCACGAATTCTACCGTGGAGCAGCTCCATAAAAAACCTAGAGTTTGTGGAGCACCCCTTTAGGTGCTCTCACAACTCCACATTTTTTTCCTCGAACAGAGTGCGTGGAGCTGAACCTGTTTGGCTAAAAAACATAGAGCGGAGCTGAAAAACGTGAGGTGTAGCAGTCCTAAACACCCCTTATTTCCCCCCCCAAAATGGCAGTTACTTGCCACCGGCCACCATTGTCCCCCACTTTTCCCGGGAAAATGCAGCCATCCAATCCCCTCCTTTCCCTCCCCATTCAAATAAATAGAAAGGCAACAATAAATAATTAACAATTAACCACCTCTCTATTAACGCACGACAGCCTGATTCTAATCTCCATTTCCCTTCCCTTCGGTTCGCACGCCATGAGGCCGCAGCTCCTTGCCTGCCTCCTCATCCTCTTCTTCGCCACCACAGCGCCGCTGGCCACCGCCGTCTGCGTGCCACGTAAGCCCAGGCCAGGCAAGCCTGGGCGCCCCGCCGTCCCCAGCGTCCCTGCCCCGGCGCCGCCGAAGCCGAACCCCACGCCTGTGCCTGCGCCGCCGAAGCCGACGCCGACGCCAGTCGCCCCGGGCGGCGACATCGTGAAGAGGTTGTGCGCCAAGACGGACTACCCGGATGTGTGCCAGGCGTCCATCGCGAAGCAGCCAGCGCCACCAGCGGGGAAGAAGCTGGATGGCGCCGGCGTGCTGAGGCTGGCGATGGGCGCGGTGCGCGCCAAGGCGGCGGAGGCTAAGAAGGCGGCGGGTGCACTCATCGCCGACCCCAAGACGGTGCCGCTGGCGCTGGGCCCGCTCCAGGACTGCCTAGAGTCGTACGACGACATTGCGTATAGCCTCGACCAGGCCGATAAGGCCATGGCTGCCGGCGACAAGGACACCACCGGCACCATGCTCGACACCGTTCGCACCGACGTCGACACCTGCGACCAGGGCTTCGAGGAGCGCAAGGGGCTAACACCGCTCATGTCCAAGCATGACGCCGAGCTCGCCAAGCTCGCGAGCAACTGCCTCGCCATTGCCACCGCCGCCGGCCTGCGCTAGATCGAGCACTAGCACCACCTAAACAACACCGTGTATGCCTATACGTTTCATTAATTGCACCGGAACTGCGTAAACTTGTGTACGTATCCATGGAACAATGCTAGTGGAAGCATTTTGATTTGTGTCTGCTTGTAACATTTTAACCTTGATTATTGCACCTTTTTAATTCTTGTTGTAGATCCGATTGTTGATGGTGATCTAGATGACAATATGTTATTTTCACAAGGATTTTGTTTTGTGAAGAAACACAAATCTTGTTAAATTTTAGTTTACTAACATTTGGTATGATATGATACGTAGCGCTCTTGCGTGTTCTAAAAAAAAAGTTTACTAACATTGGTATATATGGAGATGTCTCGTGATGAAACTGTGCAAGTCTTCTACTTGGCATGGCAATGCACTGCGTGTGACTTCAGGATGATGAGTTTCTCCAGAAAGAAGAAAGAAAGAAAAAGATCATATTTCAGAGGAGTCAATCCTTTGGAGCATGCATGATCTGACCATTTGCTAATTTCTGAAGAGCACTAGCTATATATAGAACATCGCAGTATTATTTGGTCCCTAGTGTTGCCTTACTTTTAAAACTAGCCATATATACCATGAAATTGCAATTTTAGTCTCTTACCGAGTGCGGGAGAATAACGAGCCGATCGGATGACACATATCGCGCCACTCGAGCATGGCAGAAATGCCACACCGACGTCGACCGCGGTAAGCCTAGCCTGGCGTGGGAGGTGACAGGCCTCTTAGGCGCCATTTGGTTGGTGGAACCAAGTGGGATGGGATATGATCGTACTTCTTTTTTTTGGGATGGGATGAAATTGGATGGTCTGAGTAGAGTGTTTAGTTGGGAGGATGCAATAATCCCTGATTTTGTTTGGTTGAGATAATGGGATGGGATGGAATTGACTGTGACCTCAGCCCCGCTCTCCTCGGTGACCTTGGCTCCATCGGCAGTGACCTTGGTTCCATCGACGGTGACCTCAGCCCCGCTCTTCTCGGTGCCTGCCGGTGGATGACGTCGCCCCTCTGCACCGTTCCAACCATGCCAGCGACTTACTCTTGAAGTCGTTTGTGTCACGGCACGTTCCCAGAAGTCCTCCTTCCTCTCCGATTTAATTGCGATCCCATGCCCGGAGCTCACCGCATTGGCCGTCTTCCTCAAGTCTAGCCGACGCCGCCTCTGCTGCTGCCATCTCCTCCTCCACTCCATCTTGGCTCAATTTCCTCCTCCCAAAGCTTCTCCTCGGTGCCCCGGAGCTTCCCTAAATGCCGGCCTAGACTCTTGACCACCCGAGGGCGCCACCACCGTGGCCTCACTCACGCCGCCATTGGCCTCCACCGTCGGCCTTCTCCGGTGCTCCTCCACCTCCATGGTTGCTCAGTAAGCCTTCCCTAAGCTCCCCTCTAGCTCATGCTCTCCCCCACTTTCTTCCCCATTCCAATCGCCCGCCACTGCCCCCATTCGGCCCCAGCTCCGGTAGCTCCACGCCACCGCCCACTCGCCGTTGTGCCGTTCTAGCCGCGACTCGGCCGCCCCCTACTTCCTTGTCCTACCGACGATCCATTTTGCTGCTCGTCGTCTACTCTCTGGCCACCGCTCACTGCCGGCAAGCCTGTTCTGGGCACTACAGTGCCTCCTCTCCTTTGTTTGTGTATATGGGTGGCTGGACTCTCACGAATGGAACGCTGTAGTTCCACCGAGGAGAAGCAAGTTCTTGAGTTAATCTTAACCCTTAATGCATTTGCTGTACTTTTGTCATGTCTGAGGAATAGCACATGCTATCATCCTGTTGCAACCATACAGGATGATGAGTTTCTCCAGAAGAAGAAAGAAAGAAAAAGATCATATTTCAGAGGAGTCAATCCTTTGGAGCATGCATGATCTGATCATTTGCTAATTTCTAAAGAGCACTAGCTGTATATAGAACCTCGCAGTATTTACAATTTTTTATTTATTTGGCCCTATTGTTACTTTACTTTTTAAAACTAGCCACATACACCATGAAATTGCAATTTTAGTCTCTTACCGCGCATGGGAGAATAAGGAGCCGATCGGATGACACGTATCGTTCCACTCGAGCGCGGCAGAACCACTGCACCGACGTCGACCACGGTAAGCCTGGCCTGGTGTGGGAGGTGACAGACCAAGGGAGCTTTCGTCCTACCCGGCCACGGCAGGGAGTCCACCTCCCCTACCATGCGTGCACTACATGTGCTAAGAATGCATGTGTGCCTTGGCTAAAACGACAAACACCAGAACATTACATGATTTAACAGGAGTGCCTCACTACCCACAACCTCTTAGGGGCTGTTTGGTTGGTGGAACCAAGTGAGATGGGATGTGATCGTCCTTCTTTTTTTGGGATGGGATGAAATTGGATGGTCTGAGTAGAGTGTTTGGTTGGGAGGATGAAATAATCCCAGCTTTTGTTTGGTTGAGATAATGGGATGGAATGGAATAGTCCTTTTTCTCTTCCTTTTATTTTCGTTTTCCCTTATCGTTCTCCCGATCCTTCTCCCGATTGGCGGCTCCCTTCCGATCGGCAGCTCCCTCGGCTCCCTTCCACAGCGACTGTGACCCCGCTCCCCTCAGCGGCGACCGCGACCTCAGCTCCATCAATGACGACCTCGGTCTTACTCTCCTCGGCTGTGACCTTGGCTCTATTGACGGTGACCTCAGCCCCGCTCTCCTCGGTGACCTTGGCTCCATTGGCGGTGACCTTGGCTCCATCAACGGTGACCTCGACCCTGCTCTTCTCGGTGCCCGCAGGTGGATGACGTCACCCCTCCGCACCGTTCCAGCCATGCCGACAACTTACTCTCGAAGCCATTTGCGTCACGTCGCGTTCCCAGAAGTCCTCCTCCTCCCCCTTTGATTTAATTGCAGTCCCATGCCTAGAGCTCACCGCATTGGCCGTCTTCCTCAATCTAGCCGACGCCGCCTCTGATGCTGCCATCTCCTCCTCTGCTCCATCTCAGCTCAATTTCCTCCTCCCAGAGCTTCTCCTTGGCGCCCCAGAGCTTCCCCAACTGCCGGCCTAGGCTCTTGACCACTCGAGGCCGCCACCACCGTGGCCTCACTCACGCTACCATTGGCCTTCTCCGGTACTCCTCCACCTCCATGGTTGCTCAGTAAGCCTTCCCGAAGCTCCCCTCTAGCTTATGATCTCCCCGCTTTCTTCCCCATTCCAATCGCCCGCCACTGGCCCCGTTCAGCCCCAGCTCCGGCAGCTCCACGCCGCCGCCCACTCGCCGTTGTGCCGCTCTAGCCGCAACTCGGCAGCCCCCTACTTCCTTTTCCTACCGATGATCCATTTTGCTTCTCGTCGCCTACTCTCCGGCCACCGCTCACTGCCGGCAAGCCTGTTCTGGGCACTACATTGCCTCCTTTCCTTTGTTTGTGTATATGGGTGACTAGAGCCTCACGAATGGAACACTGTGGTTTCACTGAATCTATCGAACCGAGTGATATGGTATACATGACCAGGGAATCATGTAGAGCTATCGGGTTAATTGTCTCTTGTGATGAAAGTGTACAGCCTTTATAGAGTAAAAACTATTCGACCAGTCGTGTCCACGGTTAAGGACAGACTTGGGAACTTACTTGGATATAGTTATATTTCTAAAAACTTTATGGGTGGAAGGTAAAATGCCGGGCAGTGGGTGCCTTGATTTGAATTGTCCTGGGCGTCGTGCCCCAATGTTGATATTAAGCGAATAAGACGTTGAAACACTTGTATATGATATTGTTATTATTACAATCACTTTCACATATTAAAAACCTGATTTGGTTAAAACTGCCAAGTCTCAAGAATTTCTAGTTATTGTAAATATTCAAGGCATTTGGCAAAACAAAATCACTTGAACCCTTCCTTTGTAATCCTTGCATCAATATAATTGCATTTGTGTATTGGCTCGCGGGCTCACCCTTGCTCACTCAATTTATTCAGTATCAGGAGAGTCAAATCATTACACTTGGGTGATGTGCCTGGTGATGAAGATGAAGAGGCCAAGTACTAGGTCGCGAACCCCAGTTGGTTGCTTGTGGACGTGTCCTGAGTATCCCACCTGTGTGAAGTTTTCATTTTCACTGCTGCTTTTTATTGATTTCGACCTGATCAGTCCATGAGTAAGTCCATTATTATATTAATGCTTAACATGTGCTAACATTAATGGGTCGGGTTGGTATAAACAGTGATCTACAGTGATGTTGAAAGATAAAGCTCCATTTAAGTTGGTTTTGGTGTTAATGACAAATACCATTATGACATTATGATATTAATGACGTATACTTTATAATGTTTTGGTGAAAATGATAAATGAATTTTTGAGACTAATATGTTTATTTGAGTTTATCTTTGGTTAGTCTCATTTAGATGAAAAGGTGAAATCAAAGAGGTATGCATTCGAAATCGCTCTCATTTACAAATGCATTCCTTAGATCCAAAATATAGATTGAACTCTTCAATTAGTCTAAAATGAATATGTGCATATGTCTTCACTATATACACTTGTATGCACACATTTAGGGGGAGCTCTCTATATTTTGGAGTTTCATAAGTATTGATCCATACTTCTTTCATATGCATATTTGGGATCTTTACTTTGAAATACATACTTGAGTATATATAGCTTGTGCTATATATATATATATATATATATATATATATATATATATATATATATATATATATATATATATATACACACATATATATACACACACACACACTCATGTGCAATCGGGTTGTAATCTAACTTCTCCATTATGTGTTAATGGTTGGATGACTAATGACAACCGGATAAGTAAGTTTTGTTTAAAGCTTATCTTAGAGTATACATTTGTTGTGTACAAGGTGTATACTCACAAATCAACTTTATATCTCATTAATTATTGAGATTGTCATGAATTACCAAAATGGTAAAGTTTGGTAATCGATGACAATTGTTTTGTGGACTAACGGTTTCCATGAGTTGGATGCAGAGGTTAGGTTCCACAAATGAGAACGACTTGGGATGACTTCATGTGTTGAAGGTCATCAAGTCAAGATTGAGAAGATGATAGCTTCATGAGTTGAAGGCTATCAAGATGAAGAAGGCTTCATGTGTTGAAGGCGGTCGAGAAGAGGACGCATCATGAGTTGATGCATGTCCAAGGCGATCATGTGTTGATCAAGTAAAGACCATCATGTGTTGATGGAGTTGATGAGAATAATGCATCATGAGTTGATGCATATCGAGATGATGACCCAAGGCAAAGGTATGGCTAGCTAGGGCTAAGGATGTGTTCCTAGTATTTTACCGGTCTTGGTGTTTGGTTGGAAGACCGGATTGCTAGTATAGGTTGCCGTACTATTAAGAGGGGTCATGTCTAGTAGTTTAAGTCTCATCATGTATTGATAGCTCAAACCTCACTTGCTCTAGCTCATCTTGACATGATGCTTGCATTTGCGAATGTGTTTTGCAAATGGTCGAAGCTCATGTATTGAATTCTAGTAACATGGAACTATGCATTGCAAATGTGTCTTGCAAGTGCTCGAAGTCCATGTTTCCATTCCTTGTGTATGAGGCTCATATTTGCGAATATGTTTTACAAATAGTTGTAGCTCATATTTAATCTTTGCGTCATGATTTCAAAAGTGTGCAAATATGTTTTGCAATTTGTTGGAAATCATGGTGTGATCCTTGTGGTATGTGACTTAGGTTTGCGAATTTGTTTTGCAAATGTGAGAAGTTCATGTACATACTCCTTATGACTCTTTGGATGTCTTGTGTTTTCTGCATTGATCTAATGTGTTTGAGATCATGCAAATAGATGGGTTGTGTAGCCCTCTGAATAAACTTTCCATAGAGTCCAAGATCATTCAATTCCGACATCGGAGTCAAAAGTTATGACCGTTTTACTGAGTGTCGCATGTGCTGAAAAACTGGAAACGGAAGTACCGCAATTTGTACTGCGGTAGTTCTGCAAAAAACGGAAGTACCGCAATTTGTACTGCGGTAGTTCCGATTTTTGTGGTAGTTCCGATTTTCCGGTAGTTCTGATTTCCGAGCGGAATGTTTTTTCAGAGAGCGACTTTCTGAATGACTTAGCCTCGGGAAAAACGGTAGTTCCGCAATTTGTACTGCGGTAGTTCCGTTTTCGCTGAGAAACGGCTAGTTTTCTGACCGTTGGTGAGGAAAACGGAAGTACCGCAATTTGTACTGCGGTAGTTCCGTTTTTCCTGATTTTTTCAGGGGTTTGGCTCCAACGGCTAGTTTTCTTGTATAGGGTATAAATACCCCCTTGTGGCCGGTTGGAGAGGGTGTTGATTCATTCATTCCTGTGTTCTTGAGCTAGAGTGAGGCTCTCCACTCAATTGTGCATGTGTTGCACTTTGTGAGAAGCGAGAGAGATTCTAGAGTGCATGTGTTGCATCTAGAGGTGGACTTAGTGTCCAATTGAGCTTGTGCGTTCATTGCACGTGGTGAGAGTCAAGTGAGGGACTTGGTTTGTTACTCTTGGAGTTTGCCGACTCCTAGACGGCGTGGGAGGCGTCGTGCGCGGTGATCTTCTCATGAAGCTTGTAAGAAGACCCGGCAAAGTTGTGAAGGTCAGAGCTCACCTATCCGGAGCGGGAAAGAGCTACCACTAGTGGATTGGAGGTGCTTCGGCTTAATTCGTGGAGCCGGTCCGATTTGTTCGGGCTAACCTCAACGTGGACTAGGGGTGACCGGCAAGTCT
Source organism: Dendrocalamus latiflorus (assembly GCA_017311315.1). Classification (NCBI taxonomy): domain Eukaryota; kingdom Viridiplantae; phylum Streptophyta; class Magnoliopsida; order Poales; family Poaceae; genus Dendrocalamus; species Dendrocalamus latiflorus. The sequence continues at coordinate 4,319,825 of CM029650.1, forward strand.
CCGAACACCACGGTAAAAAGAGAACGTGTCAATTGTGGTTTGCTTTCTTGTACTCTATTTACTTTCAAGCAATTTACATACTTAGAACATATTTGATTGCTTGTCAACCTAGGATTGCAAACCTTGACCTAGGATAGAATTGTTGGTGCACTTAGGTGAACTCATTAGTTTTAGGCGCTATTTGTACTAAACCATCTTGTATTTAGCTTCCGCATTGTATACTTGGTTTAGGCAAATAGAAAAGCTCTTTAATTGCTATATTAATTTGTAGAGAATTTTTAGACCGCCTATTCACCCCCCTCTAGTCGGCCACATCGATCTTACAAGTGGTATCAGAGCTTGGTCTCTCATTTATTAGGCTTATCCGCCTCGAGAGTATAAAGGATGGCGACTAGTGAAATTGTGCACCTAGATGACACACCTCTATTTGATGGCACCAATTATGCAAATTGAAAAATCCGCATGACATGCTATTTTAAGGCCATGAGCTCAAAAATATGGCAGATTGTAGATGTTGGCTTTTCTCCTCCATTGGATCCTCTAACTCCAACTATTGAGGAAGAGAAATGCCTACATCTCGACGCTCAAGCAACTAACACTTTATTTAGTGCTTTGAGTGTAGAGGTATTCAATGAAATATGCAATCTCAATAATGCTCATGATATGTGGACAAGAATTCAAGATAAATATGAAGCGTCCACATCAACCGATGATGATTGCATACAAGAGTGGATGTCGGGAGAAGAATGCTCAACCTCTAGCTCCGACGATGAAGAATCCACTATTCCCCCCACATCAACTCGGTGCTTCATGGCAAAAGGTAACAAGAAGGTAAAATTGGATGATAATGATGATGCACCTTCTTATGATGAGTTGATGGACATGCTAGAGGAATTAAATGAATTTCTTGGAAAAGAAAATGCTAAATATAAAATTTTGAAGAATAATCATGTTTCTCTTCAAATTGATTATAACAAGTTAAAAGAAGAACATGAAATTCTTATTCTCAAGGAATATTCAAAACCTAGCATGGATATAGGAATTACATGCAATTTATTAGATGATACGCCATGCGTAGTTCCTAGCTCTAGCAATTCATCTAAAATTAGCGTATCAACATTTTGTGATGATTTGCTAGATTTTCCTTGTTTCTCAAATATGGATGCTTCTACCTCCTCTATGCATTGTGAGACTAACCTTGTAGAGGAAAATAATGTGCTCAAGGCCCAAGTCATAAGTTTGAAAAATGACTTGGAGAAAAGTTACAAAGGGAAAGCCTCTCTTGACAAAATATTAGGAAGTCAAAGAAAATCAAATGACAATAGGGGTATTGGCTTCATCTCCAAGAAGGAGAATAGCAAGACAAGGCACAATGCAAGACACACGAAGAAAGTCAAGTGCCATGGTTGCAACGAAATGGGTCACTTCGCCTCTAAGTGCCCCAACAAGGTGGAAAACAAGAATCATCCATCCAAGAAGAGGCAAACCGGTAATGAGCAAGGCAAGAAGATTAGAAGAGGTAATAATTGCCAAACTTGCTATAATTACCGGGAGAAGGGACATTTGAGTAAGGATTGTCCCAAAGGTACCATTCCTAAGCCATCTCTTGTTAATGAACATTACTTGCTTAGGAAGGATAAAAATGGCAATGTGTTTGCTAGGAATGTTAGTTTACATAAAACCACTCCTAGGGCCATTTGGGTGCCCAAATCTATTGTGACTAACATTTATGGACCCAACCAAGTTTTGGGTACCAAAATGCGCTTCAATGCTTAATAGGTACTTGGAGAAGCATAAGAGGTTTGGCTCATTCATGAAGAGGTGAATCCCACCATATGGACAATGGAAGCCAAGCTTGTGGATGATCTTGCCAAATTATAAACCAATGCCATCTCGGTAACAAGTATCTACTTTTGAAGTATTTAGCCCCTAGCCTTGTGTAGGTTGCATTACATGAAAATCATTTAAAAGGGGTGTTTTGCTCTTGTGCTAAAATTCATTATTATAAATTGTGAGCAAGATATTAGTGGCACATTAAGGGGGAGTGCTAAATCATATTCATGTGTATCACATCTCTATGTGTGCCCATAGTAATTAAGTGCTAGCATTGTCTTTCAAAATTGAGCCATTTAGCCAAAAGTCAAAATTTTGAAGTTATTAGTATATCTTTGAAAAACTAGTTGAAAAATGTATACAAATGCATTTCAAAGGTTTTACAAAGGTTTTGGCTTTAGAAAAACTTATGTCAAGTAAAATTGAGTTTTCAACACAAAACTATCAATTTAGTATCTTGTTTTGGGTTTAACCTCAAAAATTCCCCCAAAACCAATTCTAAAAGTAATTTGAAAATGTGTTCAATACAAAAAACCTAGAGTTGGCTATTTCAAACATTATTGGTATTCAAAAGTTTTCCAAAAGGCCAACCAATCAAAAGTTATTTGGTTTTGAAACTCGCCCAAAAACTTAAGTTGACCTATGTGGTCACAATCTAGCACTTAAAGTGAGTTTTACCATTTGAGCTAAAACTATTGACATATATTGGCTCACAAGGGTATTAACAACTCATACATGCAATTGAATGCTTAATATACCCCCAAATGCTCATTTTTGCAATTTTGAAGGATTTATTGAAAATGAGTTTGTTTTTGAAAATTGAAAGATTAATTTGCTAAAAGCTATGTTAAAAGAGTTTTTAATCTTGGCTTATAGTTGGAAATGCTCCACAAGTGGTTTATGTTCCTTTGTAAAAAATAACTTTGGAGCAATATACAACATTATATCAAACCTCTCCTTGAAAATCAAAATTCTTGGCGTGCTCCCAGAAAAATCGGTACTACCGGCAGTCATTCTGCGGTACTTCCGTTGTCCGGAACCACCGACAGTCATACTGCGGTACTACCGGAATTTCGGAACTACCGGCATTGAAAATGCGGTACTTCCGATATTTCTGGAAGAATGGCTGATTTGTTGCAAAATTTGATTTCCAAATTCTCTCAGCCATTTCCTCTGCTCTTCTCAGTCAAGTTGATCCTTGCTTATCCTTACTAAGCTACCCTCAAGTATTTCTTGACCCCATATGCCATTTTGCTCCAAACTTGATTCTTTTCATTAAAATGGCATCTTTCTAAAAGAGTGGTAGACTTTTGATCATCTTGACATCGGCATGTGCTTCACTCCAATCTTTTCAAGTGATATCAATCATTTCTTTCAAGTGGTATCCTTTAGTTGTGAAACTTAAGTGGTATCCTAATTCTTTTGGACTGATATTTTTTTCGTCTTGACAAGCAAATATTTCTTTACCAAGCTCTTCACATATATGATATCATTGATTTCCAAGTGATGATATCTTTCAAGTGATATCTACTCTTTTATCTTGCCTGGCAAAATCTCTTATCTTAATCAAGCTCCTCACCTATGATATCAACTTCTTCCATATAGTAACCACCCTTACAAGTGGTATCTCTTCTATATGATATCATACTCTTACCTCAAGTGCTATTACCCTTGAGAAATCTCTCAAGTGATATCTAATGTGAAAAGAGAAGAAAAACAAGAAGAGCAGAATCCCCCTTACACAAAAGAGGAGAAAACAATTTCGGGGAGTTTTTCTTTGTGAAAAACATATATAATACTTTTGTGCTTAGTAAAGCAAAAAGGGTAAAATATTACTATTGGGAAAATTATTTTACTTATCTGCCCAATATGGTTTATGGTTCTTGGGAATGAATGTGTTTCATTCTTTTTTGCTATTCATGGAGTAATAATCAAATGATATGCAAGATTACCTTTTCAAAAGAGTCTCTTTGGTCAAAAATCAAAAATCTTATTTAAAAGGTTCAAAGTTGTGAAAAACTAAATAAAAGTACTTAACTATGTATTTCAAATGATTTCAAAGCCTTTTGAGTAAAAATTTCTATTTTAGAAATCAAAAGGAAGATTTGGCCCCAAAAAGATCTTGTATGATCTTGTTTTTGAATTAAACGAGATATTTTCTTATATCAAAATCTATTGATTATTTGAAAAAGTGATCAATACCAAACTCGTATGGTTGGTCATTTCAAACATTTCTCTAGTTCAAAGTTTTTGCAAAAGACCAATCATTGAAAAGTTATATTCATTTGAATCTCATCCAAAAACTTCATTTGACCCAAAGCGACCTAATCTTGCATATAATGAGTTTAGCTATTTGACCAAGATTTCTTTGTGTATCTTGGCTTGAAATAGTATTTATAACTCATATGAAGCTAAGGAAGCAAATAACTCCGTGAAAATCCAATTTGTTTGGATTTTAAACTTAAGATGCAAAATCAACTCACTCTTTTGCTCTCAAAGCGATTTTTAGCATATCTTTTGATTGGAAATGTCTTTTTCAAAAATTCCTGTTGGAAAAGGTCACAAATAGCATAAAGTTCAAATCTGCAAAGTTTGAAAATGTTTCAAGTTAATTTGAAAAAGTTGTGACTTTTTCTCTCTTGGGCAAACTGCTGAAAATTCAGAAACTTCCATGATTCTGAGCCAATTTGTGATTTTTGTATCTTCAAAATGGTTCATATTGAGAGGAATCCACAGTAATAAAAATTGATCCTCTGTTGTTGGTCTTTATTGTCAAATTTTCTCAGAATTTATAAAGAGCATATGATCAATTTTTCAGCTCTCTCTAGAAGGTTATGTGAGATGCAAAAGTCTGAAATTTCAGACTTTCAGATTTCTGCAAATCATGTTGTTGAGCTGATTTATGATTTTTTGTATCTTTAATTAGGCTCATAATCTGAGGAAGATATAATTACGACTTTTGATCCTCAGATATTGAACTATACGGACAATTTTTATCAGATTTATTGGATATTTGTAAGTCAGTTTTTCAGGAAGTTTTTTTAAGGCCACATGGAATGCAAAAATATGGAAATGATCCACATGCTACAAGTGTTTTATATACAAGTGGTATCAACTCAAATGGTAGCATATCAAGTGACATCAAGCCTTCAAGGAGCTCTCATGAGTAAGATTATTTGAATGTGTTTCAAATATCTTTAGTCTTTTTTTAAGTGGTATCAATTGGTCATATGCATTTTGCTTCATATTTCTTTATGACCACATAAAATTGAATCAAATTGGTATCAAGCTCCTCATAATCTTAAAATCAATGATATGCTATTGTTTGGAATCAAAACTCCTCATAATGAAAAATCTCCTTTAATGGCTTAACTTGTATTCTTCCCTTATTTTTAATGCTAATATATGCTATTTAAGTGTTAATCGCCTCTTTTTGGTGCTTAATGCCAAATGGGGGAGAAATTTGTGATAATAGCAAATTGATAATAGGGAAGAGAAATTAAATTTGTGATAATGTTGTGATAGTGCCAAATAGGGGAGAAACAATAGCTTTGCATATTAGAAAATTAGAAATGCTATTGCTAATGGGGGAGAAATGTGATAGTAATTGAATAATGTTAAAAGGGGAGAAATTAAAATTTCTTTAATCTAAATGTTGATAATGCTTTCACCTTCTCTCATATGATTAATTGTTTATCATTTAGTCATTTTCATCCTTATGCTATTATCATAAATGGATTTGTCATCAATCACCAAAAAGGGGGAGATTGAAAGATAAAGCTGCATTTAAGTTGGTTTTGGTGTTAATGACAAATGTCATTATGACATTATGATATTAATGATGTATACTTTATAATGTTTCGGTGAAAATGATAAATGAATTTTTGAGACTAATATGTTTATTTGAGTTTATCTTTGGTTAGTCTCATTTAGATGAATTCTAGTAACATGGGACTATGCATTGCAAATGTGTCTTGCAAGTGCTCGAAGTTCATGTTTCCATTCCTTGTGTATGAGGCTTATATTTGCGAATATGTTTTACAAATAGTTGTAACTCATATTTAATCTTTGCGTCATGATTTCAAAAGTGTGCAAATATGTTTTGCAACTTGTTGGAAATCATGGTGTGATCTTTGTGGTATGTGACTTAGGTTTGCGAATTTGTTTTGCAAATGTGAGAAGTTCATGTACCTACTCCTTATGACTCTTTGGATGTCTTGTGTTTTCTGCATTTATCTAATGTATTTGAGATCATGCAAATAGATGGGTTGTGTAGCCCTCTGAATAAACTTTCCATAGAGTCCAAGATCACTCAATTCCGACATCGGAGTCAAAAGTTATGACCGTTTTACTGAGTGTCGCATGTGCTGAAAAACTGGAAACGGAAGTACCGCAAATTGTACTGCGGTAGTTCCGATTTTTGCGGTAGTTCCGATTTTCCGGTAGTTCCGATTTCCGAGCGGAATGTTTTTTTCAGAGAGCGACTTTTTGAATGACTTAGCCTCGGGAAAAACGGTAGTTCCGCAATTTGTACTGCGGTAGTTCCGTTTTCGCTGAGAAACGGCTAGTTTTCTGACCGTTGGTGAGGAAAACGGAAGTACCGCAATTTGTACTGCGGTAGTTCCGTTTTTCCTGATTTTTTCAGGGGTTTGGCTCCAACGGCTAGTTTTCTTGTATAGGGTATAAATACCCCCTTGTGGCCGGTTGGAGAGGGTGTTGATTCATTCATTCCTGTGTTCTTGAGCTAGAGTGAGGCTCTCCACTCAATTGTGCATGTGTTGCACTTTGTGAGAAGCGAGAGAGATTCTAGAGTGCATGTGTTGCATCCAGAGGTGGACTTAGTGTCCAATTGAGCTTGTGCGTTCATTGCACGTGGTGAGAGTCAAGTGAGGGACTTGGTTTGTTACTCTTGGAGTTTGCCGACTCCTAGACGGCGTGGGAGGCGTCGTGCGCGGTGATCTTCTCATGAAGCTTGTAAGAAGACCCGGCAAAGTTGTGAAGGTCAGAGCTCACCTACCCGGAGCGGGAAAGAGCTACCACTAGTGGATTGGAGGTGCTTCGGCTTAATTCGTGGAGCCGGTCCGATTTGTTCGGGCTAACCTCAACGTGGACTAGGGGTGACCGGCAAGTCTCCGAACACCACGGTAAAAAGAGAACGTGTCAATTGTGGTTTGCTTTCTTGTACTCTATTTACTTTCAAGCAATTTACATACTTAGAACATATTTGATTGCTTGTCAACCTAGGATTGCAAACCTTGACCTAGGATAGAATTGTTGGTGCACTTAGGCGAACTCATTAGTTTTAGGCGCTATTTGTACTAAACCATCTTGTATTTAGCTTCCGCATTGTATACTTAGTTTAGGCAAATAGAAAAGCTCTTTAATTGCTATATTAATTTGTAGAGAATTTTTAGACCGCCTATTCACCCCCCTCTAGTCGGCCACCTCGATCTTACAGATGTGCTCAGCCCAAGGTGGCTTTGGTGTGTTGGTTCACCACTGTGCGGCCCACAGCCCACTCAATACAGTCATCATATTCAATCTTCGGTGCTACAATACTTCTGAGCATTGAATTACGATGGCGAGCGATTGTGACACCGGTGGTGATTCCCGAGGACAACCGAGGGTGCAGAAGGGTTCTAGGGAGTAAGGGGAACCCATTTTGGGGCATGGTAGTGGCCAAAGTTCACTGTAGAGGGTCGATGGTGGGGTAGGTTCTGTGGTGTTTTTCCATGGCACGAGAGCCAACAAAGAGGCTAAACAGCAAAGGCAAGCTCGGATTGAGCGTCTCAGGGCTATGAGGATGGCTACGATGGGGTTGGCTTGAGCTATAGGGTTCTTTGGTGAGCTATCCACGGTGAGGGGCTCAATCTGGTGGAGAAGCTGGTTGTCGGTAGGTAGGGGCTGGGGAGGTTGAGGTGAGGCTTCGGTGGTGTTCATGGGGTCACAATGGAGCTACAGACAGGAGCAAATGAAGAATGATAGAGGATTTAGTGAAAAGTTGAAAATAAGCTTGCTGGCGGTTGGAGAGGACAGCGACGGAGATTGACCGGCATGGGATAGAGGGGAGCAGTGATTGCCATTTTAGGCTAACAGATAGCATGGCATGGCTTATATGGCCTCGGTATGGCGGTTAGGAGCGATAGGCGCTTAGCTTAGGTGGTGGCACGTGGCTGGCGTGAGAGGGCACTGGAGATTTCGGAGGTGGTCAGCAGTCGCAATGGAAGGTATGGCAAGTGATGCTGGCACCTCAACTTTGGAGTTTCCTCGATTAGCGAACTGCAGTGGTCAAGGTTAGCAAGCATGGCTTGTCGACCGAGAGAGGCCCGATTGGCGGCAGTGACGAATTGAGCTCGGCTGCTTTGGCGCATGGCCATGGGGACGTCAGCCCATTTATTGACTGCGCCAAGGTATGCCAAAGGTTGTCAGAAGGGTTACGGTGGTTGTCCAAGTGTGGCAGCGGTGACCGGGAAATGGCGGCAACGAAAAGGAGGGAGCTAGGTGTCGGGAGAGGAACAGGGGAGGTGGTAGGATCCTGAAGGGCGCCAATGACCAGCGAAAATGGAGAAGCCGACATGGGAAAGCGTAAATGATTTGTTCCGATTTTCTGATCCGATGCGATTTTAATAACTGTGATCACAAGACTCACCTAATTACACTTATTCCAATTAAATCATTAATGGTGGTGCTCCAAGTGGCTCATGGTTTAAGTTTTTAGCTGTGGCTTTTGGTTTATAACTGAAATTATACTGTAGTGCATGTTAGCTTTTTCTGATAAAAAATAGTAGAAATAAATAATAAAAAGACGGTTATATCATCACAGACAATATAAAAGAATAAGGGAAAAAAAGAAAAGCCGAAATAAGCTGAAATTAGAAGTCAACGAGTTACAGATGGCTTCTGGATTAAGTAAGCAAAAAACTAAAATAAACTAGAAGCTAAAGCCATTTAGAGCGGTGCCTTTTTATCTCCCCAACAACAAAATGTACAGCTCCCTCCACTAGGGGTGCAAACGGGTCGGATTCGGACGGATATTGTTGTTACCATATCCTAACCCATATTTTTTCTCCGGATTCGGTGCCGGATCGGTCGGGATTAACCCGTTTGTAAGGAATGCATGCAGTACAGCAAATGGAGTAGAAGGACATACTGTCAAGAACTTGATGTTACTACTTAATAGCTGATGGGGAAGATTTTATTTTACCAATGCAAAAGAAAATGAAACGTCAAATAATAGCACTAACCTGAAATCAAACTTGAAGACGTATCGGATTCGGACGGATATTGCTGTTACCATATCCTAACCCATATTTTTTCTCCGGATTCGGTACCAATCAGATTCGGTACCAATCGGATTCGGTGCCGGATCGGTCGGGATTAACCCGACCCGTTTGCACCCCTACCCTCCACGGGTGAGTTTCTAACGGCCGTTTGCAAAAAGCACACCATATACGCAAACCAAGTCCAAAAACGGAATTACAGGGCCACGCAAAAACGAGATGAACACGTAAACTAGTGAATACGTAACACACGGAAGGAACCGAACCGAGCCGTGGACTGGGCCCGTCCGCGAATTCGAGCCCCTTAAAGGGTGTCTCCGCAAAAAGGCCAGACACAAACAATTCGAAGGCTCGGGTCTCTCTCTCGTTTCGTGGCGGCGGCGCAGGTGTCTCTTTCCCCCCTCCTCCGACTCCGGCAAGGTCAGAGCCTCTCCTTCTCTTCCCCCACCGCTCGAATCCGTCCGATTCAATCGATCCCTCTAGACTTTTCCTAGCTCTCGGTTCGCGCTCCTGTACGGATCCTAGAGTTTTGTCCCCCCCCCCCCCCCCCCCCCGGGGGAATTTGTTGAAGAACCGCTTGGATCTGGTTTCTTGGTGCTCGCGTGGTTGATCCATTTCGGTGGGATTGTTTAGGGCCTCTAGGGCTAGAGATTTAGGTTGGGATGCGATTTAGGGGAGCGGGATGCGAAGGAAAATACACCTCCGATGTGATTTACGAGGGGATTTGATTCGTGCGGACGGCAGAGTCGTAACCGTGGGATTTGGTTTCCATCCAGTGCGAAATTGTTTGGTAGTTTTGCTCGTGGCTTGGCGAATAATGCCTGCGCGTCTGTTCTGTTCACGCGTGATTTGAGGGCTATGCGATTTAGATTGGGAAATGGTTTGCAAAGAAGAAAAAAAGAAGGGGTGGGGGGATAGTTTGCTGCAATAAGATGCGGAAATGTAAATGGTGGAGATGCTAATCGATTTTGTCTGATGTCTCGTTTACGTTGACCCTCCCAATCTGTATCAGAAGATAGCTCCGACACATGATAACCCTGTGTGGGGGAATTTGGCAGTAACCTTAGCCATGGAACCATTACCTTCGCCTCTGGATTGCGCGATGCAGCGTAACCCATGTCTGTTGCGACTCTGTATGTTTGTGCCTTAGCTTCTTAGATTCCAGAACGTTTATGAAGAGATCTACTTGCTGAGCTTTTACATCCTATTCCTGGTAGCCTTGTGACCTGTATAGCTTCTCAGACCTATAGTCTTTGCTTGCCATGTGTATCACATACTGTGGTATGACAGTGCTTTCTTTATTATTCCAATTGTTTCATAATTTAGGAGTACCCATAGTTTCTCCGCGACGGTTAGTACATTACAGTTTTATATTCTACTTTTAAATTTGATGTTTGTGTAACTCTTATAAGATTCATCAAGCATCATTGTGATTGCATTATATCTGCACCATATGTGCAATTGCTTAGCTATCAGTAGTGACATTATTGGTCTTATGAAGAATTAGTATTGGAAATCTCCTGCTGAGGGGGTGAGGGCGGCTATAAACTATTGATAGGTAGCTCAGTTAGTGTTCTTGCTGTTGTGGTGGTATCAGTCTTCTGAGGAACGCATCAGGCACAGAAATATAGATGTGTCGGTAGAGTTCAGCTCTGTCAATTACTTGAATTAGCTTCACTGTAAGTGTATGGTAGCTAGCTTCCGGCCCTTTTACTATCCCAAAACAGAGAATTTCCTTGGCTGGGTGAAGATGTAAAATAAGCAACCCCTAATGCAAACTTAGCATAGTCCCAAGTATACCACATATTTCCTCTTCTTTTGGGCTTTGCTTTATTGGCAATCAGTTGTTTGTTATCGATGTAGTTCGTTGAATTTAAGTGAACTTGCTTCGTGAACTTTGTTGGAGCTTGTCAACAACTCCTAAAATCTGCATTAAGTTGAAGAAAAAGACCCACTGCTACTCATTATGGTGGCCTGATACACTAATGATGCTGCCTTGAACAAGTCTGATGTTGTTATCTTGGTTTGACTAAATGCTAGTCGTTATCTGTCTGGTTTGATTAAATTCTTCTTGTTAAGTAATGCTGCGTAATTTTGGAGCTCATTGTTACATATGCCATATGCTAGGATGTTGAGAACTTGAGGTACTTACTGTTGATTTGATGATAGGTGATAGGGGAATTGCTCCAAATAATTTGCTTTGCAGCATTTGTGGCTTTGTGTGACTACGACGGCTGTGTCTTTTGGGCATGAGTGGCAGGTTAGGTGATGGGTACACTGTATACATTTGTTTTTGGGAAAACAAGCAATGATTGATGCTAAGGTTGGAAGCATTTATTGTGTCACATTTTTTTCTGCTCCATCTTAAGATATCGCTTAAAAAAACTTCGATAGTGGAATAGGATGGTGTTAGGAGGTTAGGAGGCAAATGCGGGAATACAGGGGGTTGACTCTTTTGGTAATTATTGTTCTTGACACAGGTTGCTTTGAGCAATCGAGGAATCAGAACCTTTCTAGTCTCTACCGTGTCTGAGTACATACTGATTTTACATAGCTACATTAACTACTTTATATCTTGGAATCTTTAAGTTCATTGAATTTTTGAAGTTCTATCGGTTTCACGTCAGTTATCTATTCAAATTTGATATCGCTTGTGTTTACAATTCGCTCCAGTCACCTTTGGAGGTGTGAAAAATCATAGAATGATGAGCTAAGTGTGTTATGCTGCATGCACATGTCTGCATTTATTAAGAGTATCTTGCTGCCTTGGTGAAAATATGCTGTCTGCCTGTTGCTTCCACTAAATCAGCTCACAGAATCTTCTCATTTGTGCAGGCATTTGGCATCTGAGCTCAACAGCAAGCAAATGGCAGGTGGCAGGGTTGCACATGCTACCCTCAAGGGGCCAAGCGTGGTGAAGGAGATCTGCATTGGATTCACCCTTGGGCTGTTTGCTGGTGGTCTGTGGAAGATGCATCACTGGAACGAGCAGAGGAAGACTAGGTCCTTCTACGACATGCTTGAGAAGGGGCAAATCAGCGTTGTCGTTGAGGAGTAGTTTTGATGTTTCAGATCTGAAGCTCTATATCTCAAGTCTTTCCGTCTTTGTTTTTGCCAGTTCTTTCCTAACTCTCTGGCGAGCATGACAAAGTGAGTGCCGTGGAGATTGTCATGAAAATAAACACAGCCATTTGAGAACATTGGATCTTGTTGAATTTGCTTCTTTCCTTGTCTTGAATATCCCAACTCATATCTGTCGTAAACAACTTCAGGGATTGGATGGCTTCCCTCTGACATTACTATGATTTAGATTTCCTTGTATTCTTGTCATCATTTTGAGAGTCAGTTTCATCCTTTTGTGTGAATGCAATTGTGGGATACCTAATAGCTCATTTTAAAATTTGTTCGATATCAGTTTGTATGGATCAAGCACCATCACTCTGACCTATAACTGGTGCTCTTTTATTTGGTGATGTCATTGGTTAGGTCGAGATAAGTTTCAAGGTTTTCATGTGCCTTTCACCATCGTTTTCCCATGCGTCATGGATGTAATTGCTTCATTGTTTGATGACAATTTCGTTTTGCTTGCATACATTGCAGACATTAACAGTTACTAGTTGAATGCCTGTGCGTTGCTATGGATTTTTAAAATTTGTCATACTACATATTTTAAAACTCACGAGTGGTAAAAATTTTTAGAATATGTATACAAACATGTTCTAAAAGTTTTTAAATCGTCAAGGAAGTCGAAAGCCGTCGATCACACCTTGTGGTCATAAGTCGGAAGACATCACTACACCTCGCGGTCGTAGGTTGGGAGCCCACGAGCACATCTCGTCGTTGTAAGTCGGAAGCCGTCGATCATCGCACATGATCGTAGGGCAGGAGCGATCGACCATCACTGGTGGTCGTAAGTTGGTAGCGGTCAAAGATCGATCGATCGTGGTCCTAAATTGGGAACCTTCAACAAGTGCTCATGGTCATACATCAGAAGCCGACGACCACTGTTCGTGGTTGTAAGTCGAAAGTCATCGAGGATGGAACACATCGACCAGCGCTCATGTTCGTAAGTCGGAAAACATCGACCACACCTCGTAGTCGTAAGTCGAAACACATCGACTGGTGCTCATGGTTGTAAATTAGAAGCAGTCAATCACACTTCGTGGTCGTAAGTTAGAAGCCATCGACCATCGCGCGTGATCATAGGTCGGGAGCAGTTGATCATTGCTAGTGGTTGTACGTTGGCAAGCCTCCGGTGCGCTTATGCCCTGTCGCCCAACTGCCGGCGCTAGTCTGCTCGGCCCTAACTTTGACTACGGCCCCTTCGACCATGGTCCCCTTCAACCACGGCTCCAACTTCGACCACAGCCTCGACTTCGACCACGGCCCCAACTTCGATCACTACCCCCTTCAACTTCGACCACTGCCCACTTCAACTTCGACCATTGTCCCCTTCAACCACTATCCCCTTCGACTATGACCCTTCGACGTCGACCACCCCCTCTTCGACCACGACCCCTTTCGATCATGGCTTCGACTTCGACCAACGCTTGTGGTCGTAAGTTGGAACACATTGACCCGTGCTCGTGGTCGTAAATCGGAAGCCATCGATCACACCTCGTGGTCAAAAACATGTTACAATCCATGGAGAGTACGAGACCTTGTGGGTCTTGCTGTCGACCTTGTGGCCCCCTTCAACTTCGACCACTACCCCCCTCGATCACTGTCCCCTTCGACCACGGACCTTCGACGTCGACCACTTTCTCCTTTGACAACGACTTCGACTTCGATCAAGGATCTTTGACTTTGACCACAAATTTTTGACTTCGACCACTGCCCCCTTCGACCACTATCCCCTTCAACCATGACCCTTCAACGTCGACCACTTCCCCCTTCGACCACGTCCCCCTTCGACCACGGATCTTCGACTTCAACCACGGTTTTGTGACTTCCACCACGGCCCTTCGACGTCAACCACTTCCCTATTCGACCACTATCCCCTTCAACCATGGCCTTTTGACGTCGACCACTTCCCCTTTCGACTACGACCCCCTTTAACCACGGCTTCGACTTCGACTTCGACTTCGACTTCGACCACTGCCCCCTTCGACCACTGTCCACTTCGACCATAGCACTTCGACGACCACGACCCTTCGACGTCGACCACTTCCCCTTTGACCACCGTCCCCTTCAACCACTGTCTCTTTCGACCACAACCCTTCGATGTCGACCATTGTCCCCTTCGACCACAGCCCTTCGATGTCGACCACGGCTTCAACTTCGACCACTATCCTCTTCGATGACTACGACCCTTCGATGTCGACCACTTCCCCCTTCGACCACTGCCCCCTTCGACCATGGCATCAACTTTGACTATGGATCTTCGACCTCGGCCACGACCCCTCAACCATAGTCCCCTTTGACCACAGCTCTGATGTCGACCACGCCCCCCTTCAACCATAGCCCCGACGTCGACTACGGGCCTTCGACTTTGATCACAGACCGACTTCGTCCACGTCCCTTTGACTTCGACTACTGCCCCTTCGACCACTGTCCCCTTCGACCACGGCTTGAATTTCGACCACGGCCCTTCGACTTCACCGTGGACCGACCTCATCCACGACCCTTCGACGTTGACCACTACCCCCTTCGACCACTGTTCCCTTCGACAACGGTTTGAACTTCGACATTACCCTTCGACTTCGACCATAGCCTGACATCGACCACAGCCCTTTGACTTCGACCGCAGATCTACTTCATCCACAGCCCTTCGATTTCGACCACTGCCACCTTTGACCACTGCCCCCTTCGACTACGGCTTAGACTTCGACCACGGCCCTTTGACTTCGACCACCGCCACTTTGACCATGACTTCGACTTCAACTATGGATCTTTGATTTCGGCCATGGCCTCCTTCAACTATAGTTTTGATTTCGACCACGGCCTCTCGACTTCAGCCACGGCCCCCTTCAACCATAGTTTCGACTTCGACCACGGCCCCTCAACTTCGGCCATAGCCCCTCGACCATGACCCCATTCGACCATGGCACTGACTTCGACGACCATCTTGGGAGACCAAAATCGCAGGACAGTGCGACGGGCTCCGAGCAAAGAGCAGGAGGAGGTGGAGAGGCTCATCGGGCGAGCGACCGCTAGGCGGCGGTGAGGGGAGAGCCACATGGGCGGGCATAGTAAGAGGAAGCTGCCACCGCCATCGTCGAGTGTCGTTCTCTGATCCACCGACCGCTGCACCGAGCGCCATTCTCTTCGATCCACCAACCACTATTGCCGAGCGTCGTACCGCTGGTTGGAGTGCGATGGGAGATGGAACTAGTGGCGGCGTCTTGGGGAAAGTTGGGGGACTACGACCAGACGCTGTCGCGCAGGGAAAGAATTGGTGGCAGCGCTGAGGAGGAGGAGGCACGGCATGAGGGTTCGCGGGATAAGAAGGCGGTGATTGCGGGAGGTGGAGGTGGGGAGGCGGCGGCAGGCAGATGGGGAGAGGAGGCGACAGGCAAATGCGTTGGGGAGGCGGCGACGGGGGATGCGATACTGCTGGGGCAAGTTGGGGGACTACGACCAGACGCTGCCGCACGGGCAAGGAATTGGTGGCGGTGCTAAGGAGGAGACGCGGCACGAGGGTTCGGGTGAGAGAAGGAGACGGCGGTTGCGGAAGGTGGAGTGGTTGTAGGAGGCGGAGGATGCGGGGAAGAGAAGAGGAGTGCGGTTGAGCAGTGGAAGAACTACCTACATACAAATCTGAACGGCTGATCTTTAATTGGACGGCTAAGAAAAGAGAAAGGAGAACGGACCGATAACCACCAACTCATATCTAAACTAATAAAGCACCAGTTAAAATTATCCTACATCCACCCAACAATTACCTGCTCCACAGTCATAACCTTAACTACGTCCACACCACAATATGCACCCAGAATTACACCATCCTAAAAACGTCCGCACCAGATTAACTCTTCTCTATTCTCTCTCCTTACTCAACCATATCCGACGATCATCCTTTAATGGATCTGCAGTACCCCTCCCCCGAAGGCCGCCGCATCCGCCCATCTCCTCCTCGCCCATCTGCCCCCAAACTCTCCATCCCCTCGTCACCGCCTCCCCTGACCACGCCGCCCCTGTCCTCACGTCGACCGCGCCCCCTCCATCCTCTTGGCGACGATGGCGCCGCTCCCGTCCTCTCGCTAACTCCGCCAACGTCGCCGCCGTAGACTCTGACGCGGCAGCGTCCCGACCTCCTCTCCTCGCCATCCAATCGCTGCCATCGGGGTTGAAGCGGAAGCCGGAGTCGCCGGCGCCGACGCCCTAGAAGCTCCCGTTCCGGGCTCCCGAGAAGGCGGCGGCGCGGAGCCGGTTCAGGTTGGTCCCACCTCCTCCCCTCCTCACACGCCGCCCTCACCAGTCTGCCGTCCGCCTCGCCTCCTCCTCCTCCCACCCCGCGCCGCTGCCTCCTTCGCCCCCACTCCTCCCCTCCTCACGCGCCACCCTCACCCGTCTGCCGTCCGCGTTGCCTCCTCCTCCTCCCACCAAGTGCCCCAGCTGGCTCGCCCTCGGCGGCGCCGAGGGTGAGACGGCCGTGTTCCTGCAGTGCGGGCTGGCGGTGGGGTCGGCGGTGACTATGGTGGGGACGGCGCGGGCGGGGCGGCCGGAGTATGCGGAGGCGCTGGAGCGGAGCGGGGTTGGGAACGGGACAGTGATGGTGGCGCAGTTCGCGGTGGAGCTGCGTGGCGTGCGCACCGCCGACCGCGAGGAGCCGCCGAGGATCCTCCACCTCAACCCGCGGCTGCGCAGCGACTGGAGCCAGCGACCCGTGCTGGAGATGAACACCTGCTTCCGCATGCAGTGGGGCAAGGCGCAGCGCTGCGACGGCACTCCCTCCAAGGACGACGACCATGGTGCGTGCCCTCTACCCGTTCTTGCTTCGCATTCGTAACTATAATTGAAAACCTTAAATTGCCTTGCATTGCAATTAGTTCTACGCAAGCTTATTTAATTGCTGGCTTTCTGCTTCAGACGCGAGATCAATGCAATTTTGCTGGTTCTTCAGAAATGCTAAGTAACTGGTAGTCTGTATGGATCAAGATACCATTGATATGATGATGTGGTAGGGTTTGAAGGAGGCAACAGGGCGCAGATCGCCTCTGACCCTTGCGGTCAGGGCTCTGATTAGGCCGTAATTTTTTAGGAATAGATCTTTTATTGCCTTCTCAAAATCAACCGGTACCCTTTATATACTCAGGGTCCTTCCTAACAAGCTGATGCTAAATATAGATATCATAGTATAACTCTATCATACGAAGGAACTGCTAACGAAACATTAGCCATCCAGTACTTATTTCTTCCTTAAGTAGCGGTCGGGTTGCCTGCTGCCGCCTCTGCTGAACTGGAGCCAACGTCCCCTGGTGCCACAGCCTTTGTTGCTGGGCCGCTCTCCATAGCGTGTCCAGCAGTTGTCGCTGCTGCTGTGCTGTTCTCAGCGATCTGCCGTGGCCGGCATAGCTCGTAGACTTTTCCCACAAAAGCGTTCACAACATATGCATCCTTTTATATTTCGGTTCATGTTAATTAGTTACTGGTTATTTTGATTGGTTGAAGTAATGATGCTTGTTCCTGATTGTTGTATAATTGTGTTTGTTTACAATGGTGGTTGCTATGGTATTGAGTGAGCCCACATTGTAAGCTAAAAGGGGAGACTTTGCCTGCAAGACTAGCAAAGGTTGCTAAATTGATACTGTGTAATTGCCTCACGCTCCAGAATTTCCAATTTTATGAATCATATTGTAATGTACTGTCTGCATCATTTTTTGCCAATATGTCTCCCCAAATGCTAACTGTTACTACATTATGGCTGCATCGCATGTACCTACTCTTACAGTTTTGTTTTGTCATTATGTGCAGTTGATGGGTTTAAAAAATGTGAGAAATGGGAGCGGGGCAACACTGTTGATTCAAAACAAACAAAGACAAGCTCATGGTTGAACAGGTTCATCGGCCGGGCAAAGAAACCAGAAATGAGATGGCCGTACCCATTTTCGGAGGGGAAAATGTTTGTTCTCACTATCCAAGCCGGTGTTGAAGGATACCATATCAATGTGGGAGGTCATCATGTCGCCTCATTTCCTCATAGGATGGTTAGTTTTTTGTTCCTTTGACAAAGATTTCATTCCACTGTACAGAACTACAAATGTTGTACAGTTCTGTGAATGAAATTACCGAGTACTTCTTTTGGTTGTCAATGTTTATCAGGGATTCGCTCTCGAAGACGCAATGAGTTTAGCTGTTACAGGGGGCATAGAGTTTAGCTCATGTGGAGGAACAAGCATTTGATCCCCCGGCCCAAGGGTGATTACTTCGACTTCATCATGGATCAGGTTTGCATCTCAGAACCTCTTGCTCCTTTTCATAGGCTTCTTTAGGACTGTGCAACTGCAAGTCCTGTGATGTTAGAAAGTAGCAAGTGAAGGTATGAAGTCATCACGGTGAAGCAAAGTACAAGCTCTCTATGCTCATGAAGATTTCTTTCTTGTGATCAGTGATGTGCTCCTTTATGCTCCATTTTACACTGCAATCGCAGTCAGCATAGTTATGTTTTCATTGTACTGATATGCACCTAAATGCTAACGCTTTCAGATTATACTAAATTGTGCTGGAATTAGATTTGGAATTTCGTGGTCCAAAGCCAAACTTGTGATCTAAAATTCTGAATCAGGATAAATTGTTAAGTGTTGTTTGCTGAGCAACTACATTCGTGATTTCAGGAGTAAATTAGGATTTCTGAAAAGGCTGAGAACATCAAGTTCTAGATCATGATATTGATGTCTATATGAAGGTGAGGTCGCTATCACATAAGAGCACTCTATGTTGCTTAGACATATTTATCTAACTAGCATAGCACTGAACAGAAACATTTCAAGGGGACTTCTCAGATGTACTGTATTTTTTATTGGAAAAATAACAGATAGTTAATTCTTTATTTTACTCTTGTAGGTTTCAGCTATGGCAGGACAAGAATCCAGTGTTGTTATGGAGTACATATTGAAGGTACAGTAGTCTGCTAGCTATGGATCTAATTCTAGCACTGCAAGGATGGTTTTTCATGGGATATTTGTTTATTAATCAGCTCTCGTGTCTGCTACTCTGCTACATATCTGCAGATTTTAGGATTGGATATTTGTGCTGACATGGTGGTAGGAAATGAGATGTTAAGGGGTGTGTCTGATGGGTGTGAGTGCTGCCTGATGGATGTGTTAGTGGGGGAGAAAAACTGGAGGATACATAGAAGGTGATATTACCATTTCAGGCTATCCAAAGAAGCAAGAGAGCTTTGCACATATATCAGGATACTGTGAGCAAAATGATATTCATTCTCCACATGTAACAGTTTATGAGTCACTTGTGTTTTCTGCATGGCTGTGGCTTCCTTCAGAGTTCAGAGGTTGATTCAGAAACAAGAAAGGTTAGTTAACTAGATTATAAGCACCTTCTGCGTCGTTTCCCCTTTCTGATGCTGATATTTATGAAGATGCAATATAGCTAGATAAACCATTATTACATGGGAGCCAAAATTGCTCTCTGGATAATCTTCTCCATCTAATAACTGAGCTGATTATGGACATGTGGAGCTCTAATCTGAATTTAAGATGCAACAGAAGTTTGCGAGCTCTGATATATGAAGTGCTTTATTGACCTGGTTGTATGCATGCTTAATAGTTGATCCCAATTGTGTGCTTACAGATGACGAGTCCTCGGAAATGGAGAATCTCTTAAAGAGGGCTATGCCTTGGCTCAGTTAGGAGATATGCATAAAGGACCCTAAGACTCAGGGAATACTAATTTTGTCTTAATAAGCCCATTCTAATGAATCATTTGCTACGAACTTTCGACTTGCATTATTTGATCAATCTGTCATTGATAATACTAAGTTATTGCAAACATAGTTGACATGTTATTTTGTGTGTCATCTTCAGTGTGCACTTCTTTACACCACGGTATATGGGCAAAGAAGGATACGGGTCATAAACCTCTCACTTCCTTGCACAAATATGCTAAGCAACCTTTTCCGTTATGCTGATCTGGAAACACAATTTACATATGTTGTGAAGCAAGGTAAACCAGCTATTCACTTTCATTTATTTATGTCTACTTTTGTTATTAATGCAATTATTCAACTCAATAAACTGATCTATTGAGGAAAAATATATTGAGGTAGTTGTTTTAAATTGTTAGTATCATAGGAAATGTTTTGGTAGGCTGACTTTTTTTTTTCTCTTCACAATACATAGCTGCAAACAGCATTCCATCAACTCCTCTATCCCAAGTTAGGGACCAGGTAACAAGTACATGTATCAACATCCTCCAGTCCTACCGAAAGTATTGTGCATCTGTAAGTTCTTCTGGGCTGTAACAGAAAGTATTGTCCCATTTCAATTGAGGCAGTCCTGTTATGTTTCTTAGCTCTGATGTGGAAGCGTCTTGAATCTTGTTTGTTCCCTCGACTTGATGTTGCCTGGTTATGCGTTGTTTAGTAATTTGTTCTTTGGAAGAACATATTGGGAAGCACTGCATCTAGATTCCTGCATGGATATGACATAGGCTGCTTGACTCATTTGCAGTAGTGTGCGGTCATATACATATAAACTGTAAGGTTCTTTTATTGGTTCCTTTCAGCACAATGCGGCACATTTGTGAAGTAGTGGACCATTTGCATTGAAAATATTTAGCTTATAAATGACTCTTTCTTTTCCCTACAAAACAATGCAGTTTGTGTTAGTACATTATGTACATTATGCTGACAAGTGGTGATTCTAAGAACTAAGCTAATCCTTACTGCCATGGTTGATGATATGTAGATGAAAAATAGATACAGCCTGTGGGGCGATTAATGCTTCTGAGAACCAAAATAAGCTTTTTGTAGTCCGATGACCGTGTGTGAAATACTGAAATTCATATTGCCGCACTTGCAGTGACTGCATATTTTTAAAATTCAACCCCATGTTTCTTCCTTCTGATACTTCAATCAAAATTTTCCAGTCATTTTATAATCTTATATAGGTCCTACATGTGTACAGGCTAAATAATGAACTGAACAATTCATTTACCTAATATGCAATGGAACCACAATTAAGCTATCTAGATACAGTTACCCTGAAGAGTGATGACAATGGTAATTATTTGTTTTGCAAAATTTTTATTCAGATTCACTCACTGACAGTTGTTGAATTACGCGTTTCCTTTCCAGATCTTAAGCTCTTCCAGGAGCTTCTTTGGTGTGGAGGACTTTGTGGACGAAGACAACAGCAGACTATACACATACAAGAAGGAGAAGAGATCAAAGAACCCACACAAGCACATTTCTTTCAAGCAGCGCACCATCGCATACATGGAGCCCTTCACGCTTGACGTCTTCATTTCCAAGCGCTTTGTCTCAGCATCCCTCACGCACCGTACAACGTGCAGGCAGGTCGCGGTTGCCAGGACCGCCTTGAAGGATATCAAAGAAGCCCTCAAGTCGAGGTCCGACATACCGGCCTGCCTGGCTGTCAGCCGTTTCCTGGCAGAGAGAGCGAAGGAGGCCGATGTCTACACTTGCACATACACGCATGGTCGTAAAAAGGGTGATGTGGTCATGAGTTCGTTCACGTGGTCGGAATGACCGCGTGGTCGTAAATGACCATTACACGACCATGTCTCTTTTATGTCCATGAATCCTGGCTGTAACAGTGCTTTTACGACCGCGTGCTACGACTTGCTTGTTCGTTTTATTTTTTACAAATTTTATCTTATTTTGTATTTTACCGTAGCGTTAGCACGAGCACACTACTAGTTTTTATAATAGTAAAGATTACTTGTTTACGGGGTAAAGGGAAAAGAGCGGCAGTGTATGTTGATGCTTCATTGAGTAATAAATCTTGTCTTTGCCGTCAGAAATCCTCTTGGTAGTTGTTGCAGCCCAGTCGATTTGATCCTCTTTCACCTTGTTTCTGTCTGGAGGTCAGCTGTCATCAGGCAGAATCCAGGAGGAACTTTGAAACTGAAGATTTGTCTCTGCTTTGGGCACTTTCATGTTGCTTTGCACCTTTCACCTTGTGTTTCTGATTTGATATGAACTCTCAGCTTTTGTGATTTGATATGAGCTCATAAAATCATCCAACAACTCCATGAAGTCATGAACATAGCATCATCTGATGAAACACATGAATTGGAAGACACAGTTTTACATTGAACACTGGAAATAACATGATTACATGACACGGTTCACCAAATTACAATACATAAACCACAAACACAGTTCACCAAATTACAGTACATAAACCACAAACAAACATGGAAGTAAACCTTACAGAGCACTTGGGACTAAAGATGACAACACTCATTGAAAACACAAGCATAGCATAGAGCAGCAAATTAAGCCTTGCAATCCACAAAGCAGCCAAGCCAAGTAGAGAGCAATTATTCTTCTCTTCTTGCCAAGAACACCTTGGCTCCTACAGCATAGGAAATCCTGATCCACCAATGGATGCCGATGCCGACGGAGGCGGCATCAGTACTGGAGCATGTGCGCGGCGGTGGCGACGATGGGCATAGCTGCGGCGGGGCAGGGGATCTGCCAGGGGCGGAGCAGCGGGTCGTCGGGCGGGCACTCCTCCTGAATGTCCATGGCGACGCCGCTGAACTCCTCGACGACGCGGAGCACCTCGTTGACGGAGCGCAGGCGGTCGCCGAGCTCAGCGGCGCGCGCCCGGAGCACCGTGTTCTCCTGCTCGACGCGCACGTACTGGCCGGCGATGTCGTTGGCGCGCGCCAGGACGCGCGCGTTCTCCTCCTTGAGCCGCGCCGCCTCCTGCACCAGCTCGTCCAGGTGCTGCTGCTTCCGCAGCCGTGACCGCCGCGCCGACTCCCGGTTCGACAGCCGCCGCTTCTCCCGCCGGTGGTCCGCCACCATCACATCCGCCGAGTCCCCGTCCGACCCCGACAGCCTCCCCGCCGGCGACAGCGACGACGACGACATCTTTGCACCAAATCTACTTGGATTTCTTTCCGATTTGCTACTGCTGCTGCTACTATTATTTATCACTCCTCCAAGAAAGAAGCAAACGAAGAAGAAGTAAAACAAGAAGCGACTGCTACTACTAGTAATGGCGGATTGCAGTGGGGATTAGGGCAAATTATGATATCACATAAAACCAGTAGAGGAAGACGACCGAGAAGGAGTGGAGGAAGCAGGAGCGGCGCAGGTGAGTGGCGATCTTCATAAAGCTCAGAGATTTCGCCTCTGCTCGCTTTGACAAACCATGGCCAGCGAGAACAAAACCTCCCTCCAGTGCAGCAAAACCGGGAAGATTTCACGCAGAATTCAACAAAAAAAAGCCTCGACCTTTCGCCCAGATCTAGCAAGATTACCAGCTCCAGGAACCCAAAGAACCGGTTCTTGGACGGGGGAATTGGGGGCTAATCACGCGACGAGGCGGGGATTCGCGGTATGGGTTTCGAAGATCGGGGGAAGCTGATCTGCCCAAAATCGAGGGAATCGAGCGTAAATCTGAGCTAATGGAGGAGGAATTGGGCGAGGAATGGATTGGAAGCTCGGGTTGGTTAGAGACGAAGGGCAGCCACCCAATCGGAGAAGGAAGAGAGGGGAAGGGGGGGAAGGGATCAGGTCGGGCTGGAGGGGTTATTTATGGGCGAAGCGAGGGTATTGTGGTAATTTTTCATGCAGGGGCGTTTTGGTAATTTAATTTGTGTTTTGGGGTTGCCATAGTATTGTTGAAAGGTGAAGGAATCTCTACTAGTGTGGTCATGGGCGGCTTTCAATGGGTCCATAGGATGGGACAAGGGTTCTTTGTATATATTTTTTTTGATTTATAGCTTATATTTAAAGAAGTTAGGAGTTAATATAAATACCTGATTTTTAAGTAGTTTTTTTACTATTATTTTTATCTTGCTCCGAGTATAAGGGGTCACGAGAGCATCATACATCTCCACTACTCTCGCTTTGACATTTCTCACTTATTTTTCTTCCTATTCGCCTTCTCATTCTAAAAGTCACTTTTTTAGCTACTATTATTTATTTTCAGCCAAAAACCATCAGCTACAGCCAATACGAACATTAGGGGTGGAAAAATAGCTTGAGGCTCGTGGCTCGGCTCGAGCTCGTTAAATTTCAAGCCGAGCCAAGCCTGCTTTCTAGCTCGTGAAAAAAAACGAGCCGAGCTCGAGCCGCTCGCGAGCCAGCTCACGAGCTATTTGGCTCGCATCTTCCGTCCATCTCCCACCCACTCCTGCGGTCCTGCGACTCCTGCCTGGTGCCTGCTGCCTCCTACTTCATGAATCCCCAGATTCCCTACTGCTTCGCCGGGAATCTCACCTCACCTCCCCTCCCATCTCCAATTCCCTCTCCCCATCCCCCTCCGCCGCCGCCATGACCCCCACCTCCAGCGCCGTGGCCTCCCCGCTCACCTCCACCAGCTCGGCCTCCGCCTCCTCCCCCACCTCCCCTCCCGGCTCCCGCTCCCACTCCCACCCCAAACCCCTAACCCTAGCCCCCACCGCCACTGCTCGCCGCCTCCTCTCGCCCGTCTCCGCGGCGGCAGCGGCGTCTTCCCCCGCGGTGGCAACATCTTCCCCGCGCTTGCGTCACCACCACCGAAGCCGGCGCTGTAGGGCGCTGCCATCAAGCCTCTGCTGGCCTCCATCTCCACGGGGGTGCTCCGCGAATGGCTGAATGCTCCCTGTGAAGTGTGAATGCTCTCTGCTGCTCTGCCTGCGATTGCTGAAGTTCAAGCCAAAATGGCTCGTTTGGGCTCATTCAAGCCAAAATGGTTCGTTTGGGCTCATTCAAGCCATTTTGGCTCATTCAAGCACAACACTGTTATATCAGCTGTTAAAAGCCATTCAAGCTGTTAAATCTGATATGCTATTAATATTACATCTAAAATGCACTATTATTTATTTCTGCTGTGCTGCTCCTGCTCTGTGTGAATCTGTGATGGGTATATGTGAGCGGCGAACCAAAATGGCTCGTTCGGGCATCTGCGAGCCATTTTGGCTCGGTCGGCAACGGCAACCCGTTTTGGCTCGGTCGGGCTCGCGAGCTGGCTCGAGCCGACAGTCGAGCCGAGCCAAGCCTCCCGCGTAGCTCGTTTCCAAAACGAGCCGAGCCGCGTCTTTGACCGAGCTCGGCCGAGCCTAGCTCGAGCCGGCTCGGCTCGTTTCCGGCCCTAACGAACATCCCTTAAGGGTTGTTCCTATTGACTGTAGCCGATGGCTTTTGGCCATGGATGATGTTTTTTAGCTTAAAATGAATAGTAGTTGCTGAAAGAGATAGCTTTTAAAACAAGGGCATAAGTGACAGGGAAAATGAGATAGAAATACTGCACGAGACAGAAGCGAGAAGAGTGGATGCGTGATATATCTATGACTTTGCCTTATTTCTGAAGCGAGAGGAGTAAAGAAGCTGTTTTAAAAAGCTAAGTGTCTATATTAACTTGTGGTTTCTCCGATCAAAAGTAAGAAGTAGACAGTAATATAAACAAACCCAAAGAATTGCGTTCGTTCATAGGCGCCCCTAAATTTGCTAGCTATACATACGATGGGTGGCGTACCAGTGTGATGCGTTGTTTGGTGGCTAGTGTGATGTGCCTGATTGACAGATTGTAGTATTGTATCATGTTTTGAGTAGTTTGTGTTTAGATTTCTGGACATACGCCACTTTGAGCGTTCATGTGTGTTTACTTTTACTTTAGGTTAAGTGATTGGTTAACAAAGTTTATTTGCGAGAGTTTCTCCGTGGTATGAAGTTGATGTGTTGCCTTGTATTCTTGCAAATTAAGCTCTTCTTGAGTGGATGCATATATTCTCAGACAAAACATCGTCAGAAGTCATATGCATATAGTTCGTCTTACGTCCCACTCATTTCGATTTGAGCTTCTGACTTATTTTTTACTATTTATAAATTTCATCTTTTCTGCCTTTTTAGCTTTTTTTAGATTTTTGCCGTTTGTTTTTTCCCCGTATTTGTTTGCATTATACGAAATGGGCTAACATGTTTTTCTATTTTTAATTTTTTTAAATTTAATTATGATAAATAAGCCACTATCAACTACAGTAAAAATAAGCCATAAGCTAAGTTTATTCAGCCCAAATGAGCACCTTATTTTTCTCTTTTTTCCTTTAGCTTGAGGCCAAAAGTAAATTAGTGTAAAATTAAACTGCCTTTTAGTTGAAACAATTTTATGCTACTCAGCATTTCAAAAAAAATTGTACAAGCATAATAAGAATACAATCTCGCTCAAATTCTTTATCCAAGGTGCACGACCGATCACTTTTAATATACACTCAGTTTACACGTACCACTTGTTTCATGGAATCTGCAGGGAATCTTGCGCTTTTCCAAAAGGGCAATCGGAACGAACAAACCCAAATCACAAAAGGCGATTTCTCTTGTACTTGATTGATATTTTTTTCTTTTCTCTTTGAGGTTAAGTTACCTCGCACGAACGGTGGTGACTATCAATTTAGGTATCGGTTATACTGGCTTCTGTTTTTATGTTTTATTTAGAAAAATTAAAAGCTAATATAAATATTCGGTTTCTCGAAATGACTTCTCTGCTTCTCTCGCTATTACAGTGTGCACTATAATTAATTTGTAGACTCTGTCTTTAAAAATATTATATTTAAAAGTTATTTACTATAAAAAAATCAAAAAACAATTTTTAGATGCTAAAAAAAATAGACCTACAACAGTTAGCAGGCATCTTATAGGCTCTTCCAAATTGTAAGAACACATTTGGTACAGGAACCAAGCACTGCATTCCAACATCTAAGAGCATCTGCAATGGGTCTATAGCAGCTCTCTACAAGAGAGTCCATGTCATCAGCTGTCCTACATGAAAGATATTAAATGAAGAAAGAGAATACAACTCTCTACAGCTCTAGCGATAGTCGATAGCAAAAAATGAGGTGACTATCGATCAGCTAGCGACGCGCAATCGACGCAGCCGTCGTTGCGTGGATCTAATGTTCCTCCCGCGTCGCTCCCCATCTTTTCCCCACCCGCGCGCCAAAAAATCCCTAGCTCCCGCGAGCCCGCGCGCCAAATCTCCTCCCCCTCGCCGTGCACGCGCGCCAAATCCTTCTCCCCGCCGCCGCCCCTCCTCCCCCCGTCCCATTCCTCTCCCCCGCCGCCCCCCCGTCCCCCTCCTCTCCCCCCGTTCCCCTCCTCGCCTCCCCCCCGCCGCCGCACCTCTCTCCCGCCCCCCGCCCCCGTCCCCTTCCTCTCCCCGCCGCCGCCCCTCCTCCCCCCGTCCCCCTCCTCGCCCTCCCCCCGCCGCCCCTCCTCTCCGCCGCCGACACCGCCCCTCCTCTCCCCCCGTTCCCCGCCGCCGCCCCCCGTCCCCTTCCTCTCCACCGCCCCCCCCGTCCCCCTCCCCGCCCCTCCCCCCGGCCGCCCCTCGTCCCCTTCCTCTCCCCCACCCCCCCGTCCCCCTCCTCGCCCCCCGCCGCCGCCACTCCTCTCCCCCGCCGCCGGCGCCTCTCCTCCCCCCGGCGCAGTTGCTCCTCCAGCACGTCAAACTCCGGCAGCTAGTGTTCCATTCCCACGGCCTGGAGAAGCCATGGTCCCGCCTCTAGGTAACACCAGTGATCCCCAAGGTCTTCAAGTACGAAATATTTTACTGAGATGAATGATATATACATGACAATAGAGTTTCTTGCTACCATCCATCGATGGAATAACTTAGCAGCATTGTTGTCCATGCCCAAGTTATTAGTATTTCATCGATGACAATAGAGTTTCTTGCTCCGAGTTATATGTAGCATTCTTTGAGGAAACAAGATTACCACTGCTATGATGGTTATATTCATATTTGTATAAGCTAATGTTGTTTTGGTTTCTACATAAGATTGCATGCTTCTCATCTTGATTATGAAATTGAGATGAGAGGTTCATCAGAGGTTAGGATTTCATCTACGCTCATCTGCCATTAGACTGAGGAATAGGGTCAGTGACATTGAGTCCAGTGAAACCTTAATAGACATTGAGAATGTGTTGCATCACACTTCCCATAGAATACCTCAAAGGTGCTTTGTAGCCTTTCTATGTGGAAGCAAAACGGGCAGTGGGTTAAAATGACAAAGCAACCAGTTTCCAAAAGCCATTAACATTAGTAATTGAGAGCATCACAATTGAGAAAAAAGTGAAGAGGGTTTTTGATGTCGCACAAGAATCTTTGGTAAAACTGAATTCTTGCTGCATATAATGCTGAGTATAGCAGCATGGCACTTATCTTATTGTGTTGTTTCATCAAAGGGGATAACATTGTTTTTTTTTACTTTTTGGATATACCTATTTGATAGTTAGGCTCCACATTTCTACTATATTTTATTTTAGCAGGTTTTATGAGGCATGTTAGAGTCATTTTCCTTTTTTTCTTCCTATTCCTCCCTGTATTCTCTTGAGGCATGTAGAATTGTAACTGGCGATTCATGCTTGCTGTGTGGTACTTGTATTACTTCTTAGTCTTGCCTTTAGTGTCATGACACACAAGATATTCCATTTGGATAACATTGTCTAGTTGTGTCACTAAGAAAATTTTCAGGTGGTTTATACTAGCTTTCTATCTTTAAAAACAATTCATTTCATTGCATTATCCTTTCCTAGTTTTTAAAATTTCTTCTTGATTTTGTGCAGAGGACCAGGCTTACAGGAAGGTCAGACTTCGTGCAGAGGATGTGCAAGGAAAGAATGTGCTCACTTGTTGGTTTCTCAAAACAAATCAAGGAACTTGTTGGCACTTTGCAATTTCACTGCTAGTTCTTTTTTAATCCACTTGAATTACTAGTATATAATCCTAAAATATTCACTATGATGTGCTGGTTCTGTCATTACGCCTTGTTTATTATGTTGCTGATGATGAGTTCAAGTTGAGCAATTGTATCTTCGGTTCTTCAGTGAGGATTGCATGTTTATGATGTGATAAGAATTCTGGTGCCTGTACCTAATTACTGCCTTATTTGTAATGCAAAATTCAATGCCAATGTATTTGATGGCCTTTTGATGTTGCAAATACTCATTCCACAGCATCTGAGATGTAAACAATTAGTTTGATTATGTACATGTGACATGATTAGTTTGATTATGTGTTACATGTAAGGCTCCAGTCACTTCGCAGCTATATTCTTGATTTTGCTTGATTCAAGTAACAATTAGTTCTATTTCTAAGTTTATTATTTTGAAGTGGTGAAGTCTTGTTTCATGTGTTTATTTTCCTACAGCCACATGTATGGTTACAGTAATGATGTTCATGATGGATCATGGTCATTCAGATGTACATTCAAGCATTAAAAGTAGCTATAGACAGCTGTGTAGACACGCCATTAAGATGGTTTACTATAGTTACAATCTATAGATGACATGGAGCTTGCTGTAGAGAGTGATTGACTATTACCATTGTGGATGCCCTAAGAACACATTTAATGCATGAACCGAGTGCTGCTCGGTTGGCGTGCCATCAAGCACCTCCCTCCTCACTGCGGGCTGAACCCGAGTGTCTACTTTTGTTTTACAATGGATGGTGCTGACATTAGTGCATTGTAAGAGCCCAGATATTAACATCTGGATTCCTCTGTGATTTACTGCACTATTCCCTGGATCAGTAGATAGTGCTCACAATTTACAGTTCTGAATATCAAAATACATATCATGCGGAAGCGTAAATATAATAGTAGACTTACTCATGGGCCGGTTAGGCCGAAATCATGAAATTGCAGCAGCGGAAGAACAAAGCACGCAAGTGGGACCTTCAGGACGTGCCCACAGGCAGCCAATTGGAGGTTCGCGACCTAGCCCTTGACTTCTTCATCTTCTCGGCCAGCTTGTCCACTCTTGTTGCTGAAGCGAGGTGATTTGACTCCTGATTCTGAATTTTGTCGCAAAAGCGAGCATAAGCACTCCGACCCCGTGCTCCGCGAGCCAATACACAGAATGCAATTAAATAGTATGCATGGCTTATCAAAGGAAGGCTCGGGTTATTTTATTTTTGCGTAGAGTGCTTTTGAATACAATTACTTAAAAATCCCTAAGACCTAGCAGTTTGAACCAAATCATAATGTACAAGGAAATGCATTATTAATATCGATTCAGATTCCATCCACCGTTACATGGCATCTGCACCATATAGCAATTTCTTCAGCGTTATAGCCGCTTAACTTACCACCGGGACGACACCCAAGACAATTCCAAACCAGGGCAGTCCTTCGCCCTTCAAGTTTCCATTCCCAGTTTCCAATGTTTTTAAAACAGAACTATATCCAGTTAAGTTCCCATGTCTGCCCTTGACCGTGGGCACGGCTATTCGAATAGTTTTGACTTTGCAGAGTTTGTACACTTTCACCACAAGAGACAGTCAACTCATTGCCCCACACGATTCCTTAGAAGTGTGGTTGAGCAGACCATCACAGTGACTTTTCAAAGTATCTAGTCCATTCTCCCATCTCACATTATGGGTGACCGCCCATTTGCGATGGGTCCCATCTGTGCGCAGGATGTTTTCCCCAGACTCTAACGCAGCTCGGGCTCCTACTTCCCGCAACATTAGGAAAGCGGGAAAACTTCACCCTCCACTGGTGTCCCTTCAGGCCCCCTTGCCATAGCATAACCCCATCAATCCACTACCAGTGAGATGAGTCCGGGATTTCGATAAGTCTACTTAGCCAAGTTGTATTTTACAGACTTGTGGTTGCACTGTTTTACACGGGTTGACATGACAAGATTCAGTCCTTAAGGTTACCCGGATGGTTCTACCACATTTCACATTCTGTGCATCCACTGCACCACATACCAGCCCCGAAACCATCCATCCAGGTATTTAAGCAAGTTGGGATTTTTGAGAGCATAAAATAATCATATCCAACATACACCAGTCACTACCACCATGACTGCCCAACCAATTTTTCTCAGGATTAAAAGTGATGCTTGGGCGCTCTCGCACCCATGAGTATCTAAACAATACTACGCATGGCATATAATTACAGACTTATTTTTGAAAGGTTACTATTATAATTTGTGCTAGGGCGACAATGTTCACATGTTCAAATATTTCAAAGGAGGGGTAAT
This sequence comes from Dendrocalamus latiflorus, assembly GCA_017311315.1. NCBI lineage: Eukaryota > Viridiplantae > Streptophyta > Magnoliopsida > Poales > Poaceae > Dendrocalamus > Dendrocalamus latiflorus. The sequence goes on from CM029650.1 coordinate 4,351,067, forward strand.
ATTAACCAAGTACACAATGGGATATAACTAGAATCTTAAATTAACATGTATTTGCATATAACATAACAGCATGCAATTTGATAATTTAAACAAACGTAATTTGCAGAAAACGTAGGTTCAACATGATCAAAGTATTGGCTCGCCTGGCGCGGTTTACCGCGGTCTTGAGCTCACTCAAGGCTATATCATTTGATGGTCTTGAGCTTCCAGTCTTTATCGTCAACTTGATCTTGATCTCGCTTGATCCATTCATTCTTCGGGACTCCAGTTTCTAACTACGCGATAAACGAATGAATCCAAATAGAAGCAAATAACTCAAAAAGATCCAAGTAAATCCGAATAAACTCAATTTAGTTTTATTACGAGTTAATGGGTGATTCGGTGATTTGAGGCAAGGTTGGTAATAGCATATGATAACTTGATCTTTTTATTAATAATCTCTTTTTATTATTTTGTTATTTATCAAGGAAGTTCCATGAGTCGGGTTAGACCTATAGACTGGTGTAGGAGTTTAGTGTACAAATTTTATCTCTAGGGTATGCATTCCTTGCAACTCAGGTTATGATAAAGGCAAACTGGACTGATGGATGAGATCTGTACTTATTCTATAAATCTTTTAGTCGAAGGTATTATAATACTTGGATATCTTTATTAAGTTTTTAGAATAATCTCTGATATAGGCTTTTACTTATTAATTAGATTAAGATAAATAGCAAGGACTCAATATTTATTCTTATATGGTAATTAATTAGAATTTAAATCTCTAATAATCCTATTATCATATTTTATGTATCTTCATTTATCGCTAGCTTAAGTTTAATTCGAATTAGGATCCTTTGGTACGGGTCCCAGCTTGATTTATATACAATTGTACTAAATTTTATTATGTACCAAAGCTAGTGTTAGGATTTAGTTAATGGCACTATTATTAGCTTGCTCATACTTTAGCTACTATTAGGCTTAGCTCCACTTCTAACTCTAGTTTAAACTTAGCTACCGGAGCAAGGCGTAGTATGTATCATTTTATGTGAAATGTTAATCTAAATACCAATTGTCATTATTAACTAAATCTAGCTTCTGATATTTATTTATCGGGGATGTACTAAGGGTGGGATCTGCATTATGAATCCTGACTTTCCAATTTAAATATGTATGTCATTTAATTTGGTGTTAACATGAATCAATAACTATTTAAAGCTTAACCATAAGTCAGTTGCATACAAGGCAGCCTCTATTTCAATTTGAATATCATGGCCTAAAGGTTTGTTTATTAATGTTCACATTATTTAATAGTCAAAAGGATTCTCCTAACTGCTAGGGTATAAAGACAAGGGTTTATGGTTTAAACTTTACAGAGATTAATTTTATAACATTTACTAATATGCAAGGTTTTAGGCTTCATTGATTAATCACATTTCATTTGCTAAGTTGTCATTCCAGGAGAGCATACACCTAACAACATCCCTACTAAGACTTTAATTAATAGTTAGGATTTAATTAATGGCACCACTACCATTTTTTCTATAGCTCGATTATTATTAGGCTTAGCGTTGATTTCAATTTAAATTCTATTCATCTATCATGGGTTCATGTTTTGACATAGCTATTAATTAAATCTACAAAAGGGAATTTGTTGAAATGACGGTAGGATAAAGGTTAAAGCTTACATTTTAATTTCATGCAAGGGTAATCTTTATTTAAACTTGGATATTTTAACCAAAGGCACTTTTCTTTATCTATGTCCTTAATTAGTATTTAGTCAAATTTATATTTACCTAGGGTCGAATTTGTTATACAGAACTAGGTCCCACTATCATTATTATCTAAGTACACCACTGAGATTTATTTATCGGCAAGGTATTAATGGCGGGGTATATTTAAATTATGCCTTTCTACTTTACACATGTAGTTTATTTTAAATGGTTATGACATACTTTTTAATAAGATTTACGGAGCAACTTGATTTGTTATTCACCTTGCTACTTTGGTTGGGCTTTTATTAAATCTTGTAAAGTCCATCTTTTGTTAATAATTAGATTTGGAATAAACAACCAAGCCATATTAGTTACTCATATTTGATAGCTAATCCATCATTGAATCTCTAATGATCTTACCTTGCACAATGTTTTATTCCATTTCTATACTTAAATTCTTATCCTATATTGTCAATCATAGTATCAAATTTATTTTCTTTAAGTTTAATTTGGATGTCTTTTTGATTGGGATCTTCACTAAATTTTGGTCATGTACCTAAGTCCCCTGTTTATGAATGCGTTAATTAAAATTTAGACTTTAACTATATGTTCCACATTACATTGGCTACTCATGTAGGTCATTTAATCTAGAGACGCTATGGGAATGACTGATATTGATATTTTATGCTTTTACTTAGCTTCTATCATGCTTTTAATCCTAATTAAATTTCATTCACATAGGGCCGAGCTTGCTGTACCCAAATGTTGTTCCACTAAATTTATCATTAAGATTTATTTTATGCCGGCATGACAAAGAGTATGGCATTTATTTATTTATAATTAAGGATGATCTTTTAACTTAAAGATTTGTTCGTCTAGCAAGGTTATATCCCAACATTTGCTAATTAGCAAAACTAACAGTAGGATTTATTTCATGACGGCACGATAAATATTAGGGCATAAACGTTTATATTTTAATTAGGGGTAATCTTTATTAAATGCGGACATTTATCCAAGGCCACTTTTCCTTACTAATGACTTTAGTAAATAATTAGATTTAAAATTAGATACTAAAGGCACACTAATTATTTATCATGATAACTAATCAACATTTAAATACTAAATATTCTTGTTTTTTTATCCTAATTAAACTTATTAGTTTTCCCCAGATTACTTCACATTTTTCCTAAACAGGAATAGATTAAAAAAATAGGAAAAACATGTGCGGCCAACCAGATTCGAACTCAGATCTGTGTGTTTACGCATGACGCTGCTGACCAACTGGGAAGCGGCCTCTCTGTGACTGTAAAGGGTGGCTAAATTAAAAGAGGCAAACGCAAAGGCAGAGCTCTAGACAGAGCACCCAACCAACGAAATAGGGGAGGCGGCAGCGCATGGCTAACGGCGATGACGCCGGTGAGGGGCGACCGGGGAGGCTGCACGGGCCGGCAAAATGGAACCGCGAGGAGGCCGGGATGCTATTGGGGAGGGGGCACGGCCCGGAACGGCGACGAGGCGGGCGGACGGCAGCCCGGAGCGGCCGACTGCGGGATGGCTACGGAGCGGCGGCGCCGGCGTGGAGGAAGAAAGAAAGTGGGGCGTGCATGAGCTACAAGGGACCCATAGGAGACTCACCATGCATTGGGCCGAGCCGGAGCAAGCCCGAGAGGAGCCAGCGGCGTGAGCCTGCGGCGGCGCGGAGGGGTCTCGCGGTGGCGGCGAGCTGTGGCGTGGGAAAAGCCGGGGCGGAGGTTGGCGAAGATACAGGGTCCCGTGGTGATGCTCCACACGCCAAGAATCGAGCTGGCGCCGACCGTGGAGGAGACGGCGGTAGAAATGGCGGTTTCGGCCGGAGGCGGGGGAGAACACTGCTGCGGCGAGCTCGAGCCACCAGAGTCTAATTACTCACGAGGGAAGGCGTACTGGGAGCAGGGACATGTGGTGACGCAGCCACCTTGGCCGGCGCTCCGCCGGAGAGGCGCGAACGGCGAGGAGGCTACGGCGGGAGCTGACAGAGCTGGGCGGAAGGAAGACAGAGGAGCAAGGGAGTGGCGTGCGGGGAGCTACTTATGCTCACGGGGAGGCTACGGAAAACGGTGGGCGGCGCGAGGAAAACCGTGGGCGGAGCAGGCGCGGCGCGGTGCATGTCCGCCACGGGGCGGAGGAAATCTGGGCGCGGCAGAGAAGAGAGAAAGCAGGCGCGCGCACAGGGGAGAGAGAGGGAGGAGGAGAAGTGCGGGTGGGGCGAGGGCCCGCGGGGCAGTGAGAGGAGCCGACGCTCTGGCCACGCGGCGGTAGGGGAAGGAGAGGCGCGGGAGGAAGGGGGCCCGCTGTCAGCGGCGGCACGCGAGGGAGCGGGCTGGCGTGCGCGCGCAGGAGCTGGGCCGGGGTGATGGCCGGCCTGGCTCCAATTTCCCCTTTTTTATATATTTATTTTTCCTTTTTATTTTGGTATTTGTGTGTACATATATATTTCTGGATTTATTTATTCCCCTCCTTGCTACCCTAGCTTTTATATTTATATGTATATATTTTTTTGTCATTAAATTTGTAGGTACAAGATTTTTAATATGCATCTATTCATATATGTATATACATATATGTGGGTATTTATTTGATTGCTTTCATGGGTGTTCATGGTATTATTTTTAGAAAATGAGATTTTATGTTTAAACCCAATTCTCTCCCTGTCTTTTATGGATCATCTTTTCAGATTCTTATTTTAAATTTTAATTCTCTATTATTTAAACATGTTGATTTCTTTCTTGACCTTATAACTTTTTGGAACCTTCACCAAATTTTTAAGAAACACCATAAACTCCAAATTCCAATAAAACATATTGCAAAATAATTCAAAAGCTTCACATTTTTCAAATTTCATATTTCAGGATGTTACATGCATGTATCAAGAAAAGCAATAAAGTATCAAGCATAGAGGAGATAAATCGGCTGAGCCCATGAAAGGAAGAAGAGTTGTGCAGCCGAGAGGAGAAGAGGGAAAGCATGTGTGGAAAGAAGGAAGAAAAGAGAAGAAAAATGGAGATGCCTAAGAATCCAAAGCCTAAGTTTTGGATAAGAGTTTCAAACCCAATTTGGATTTTCCTCAAACCCAACCAAAATCAGAATTAGAATCAACTCGGTACTTAATTTGGATTCAATTCGGGATAGCTCACATAGTCCATAATAAAAAAAGCCATAACTTTCACAAACGGAGTCTAACTCGGGTGCTCTTGTGCTTATTAGAAAGATTATTCCAAGGCCCATGTAATGGATATGATGTCAGCCTCATAAACCTTGCGGTCGCACGGCTATGACTGAAACAATATGACGATTGTAAATTTGTGTTTCTTTTTTTGTGTGAGTTTGAGTCTAGTAAATGTAGGGATGAGTTTGACTCAGTTTGGATACCTTGTGACCGACCATATGGGTCATATACACTCATGTATTTGTTCTTTTTGGCTTAGACCATGTTTAATGAAAAGAAATACCAGATTGTTTCATTAGTTGTTCTAGGGTTTTGCGCACAGCTGCCATTACTCTTTAGAATTGGGTATTCTCTATCCTTTGGTTCTTGCTTTTCCTTCGGCGATTGCAGGATCAAGTCTTTTACTTCCTTGTGGTCGGGGTGGAAAAAACTTCAAGCATGCGGTTGGGTCAGTTCATATATCACAGGCCATTGTATGGGCAGCGGTTGGCCACACCAGACTTATCAAGTTACACAAAGTTATTCTTAACCATACGTCGAGAAGATCCCCCGCATCAGGTAAAGCTCATAACCTAATTTCAGAAAAGAACACATCTAGTGCTTATCGTTTTGTAGGATAAGTACCAAACCATTATTCAATAGATAAAAAAAATCCGTAACATCTACTCCCCCTCTTTCCAGTGACTCAAAGAACCCATAGTTACAATTTTGAAAACAAATACTGCATTTTGTTGTGAAAAAAATGAAGCATTCGAAAGCAGCAACATTTCTCTATGCATAGTGACACGTGTTAGCCCACAAGATACACGGGATACGGAATATTTCGAGCAACAATAGTCACATCAAAAGGTTAACTAAAAATAAATAAATATTTTATTGCTGTCATGTATAAAAAACCAGAGGACATTTTTAATTGACTTTTTTGGCCAATAGTCCTAGTATACTAATCATTCTCAACCAAGGTAGAAGAAATTTCTACCAAAAGCCATATAAAGAAGAAACAAAACATCACACTCACTATATCCAAAATATTTTAGTAACGCTTTGATAACGAGTTCAAGAACAAAAGAAAACTACATCGAATATCTCTCTCAGTTCATGACCATTTGGAAAATATTATGTGGGGAGGATGAATCCAAACTATACTAGACCACAGACAAATGTGTGAGCTGGAAAGTTTTTCTTTTATTTAACATTTCTTATAGGCAAAAAAGAAGACAAGGAACAGGAGACAAACGTGGCTACCTCAATTATCATTATGCAGGGTCCTTGTAATGTTTGGACCTAACATTATATTGTGGTCTCCACCTCTCTTGAATGTGCTCCTTGCATGATTATTGGCCGTAAAAATGAGCATTTTGTACATCACTTGTGTTTTATATGGTTTTCATTCAGCGAAATTGTTAGTTTGGAGCTTGGGAAAGAAAGAAAAAGATTTAGCCCAACCTGACTTATATATTTGTATTGTTTTGGTATTATACATTTCACATGCGTTTAAAATTTTGTGGATTTATCAGTTATGATCCTTGGATTTAAATTGGTGTAAATTATCACTGGTACTTCTATTTTTCACCCCAACTAAAATTATAAGAGTAATTAGCCCCAATACAGATATCTAGATGGTGGATTTCTTTAAAATTAATAGTATAATACGAAACATTAGTTTTGTAGAATATTGATGGGTTGTAGCTTCAGAGGGAATTTCCTAGTACTTTGTATAAAATAATATACACTGGTCCGCTAACAGCACTTCGTATAATTAGGAACCAGAATTACGTTGTCGTAGTATTCTTCTTAATTAGTAAATTTTGATATAGATAATAATAAACTTGTAAAGTCGGTGGGCATCCACCAATGCACATGCATACGGCCACTCGTTCCTGTTAAAAAAATGCTATGTATTACACTGTTATAAGATTGAGAGGTACCTGGTATATTCTTTTTTACTATGGCTAATAAGTTTTGTCTATATTTTTCAAGACGATAACGAACGTTGGAAACGCTGATATAGATAACGTATACAGAAGCCGTTTAGAGAATCTACTTTAAGAAGATGTCATCTTTATTTTAACTTTTGGAGAAGTCATAAGACCAAAATAACGGATAATATTGGCACTGTTCTTTTCAGTTTCTAAAAGCTGCTTTTCGACTTTTCTACAGTAACTAGCTTTTAAACGTAGTATCTTTTCAAGATAATGTCTACTAGTTAATTGCAGTACATACTGTACTGACTTCATTTATATCGGTAAAAACTGCACGTGAGTTTCTATTACTCTGTAATCTCTCGCACGAACAGCCCAAAAGTCATAAACCGCAGCCAAAAAGATCAGGCCCATTATTAAATCAAACATTTGTTTTCTGTGCCTCTCAGGAAAGTATGTGTCCTCAGGTGATTAGCCAATTGATTGGTCCACACAAGAATGGGGCACTAAAACCCCCAAAGGAGATTTGATGTTAACATGGCAACAAAAGCTATCACCTTTCAGGATTGTATCTTGTCATGTATTTTATAGCATGATTGCAAAATTTTAGTATGGTAAAACATATATTAGGTATGTACAGTGCGATCTGACTATGAGAGAGTGAATTGGTGGTCTATTAATGAAACAACTAAAACATTGGTGCTATTGTGGTAAGACTAAGAACCCACTATAACCTTAATAAGATTTCTAGAGGTTATGTCATTATGCCCTTTTTTATTTGATTCGAATATGCTGTGAGTTGAGACGTTGGGTCACAACCATTTTGAGAAGAAATAGGCACTGTTCTTTTCAGCTTCTAAAAGTTGATTTTCATCTTTTCTACAGTAACTAGCTTTTAAACGGAGTATTTTTTCAAGATAGGGTCTACTAGTTAATTATAGTACATACTTTACTAACTTTATTTATATTGTTAAAAACCGCACGTGAGTTTTTGTTACTCTATAATCTCTCGTACAAACAGTCCAAAAGCCACAAGCCGCAGCCAAAAGCCACAAGCCACGACCAAAAAGAACAGGCCCTATAGCCCTACATCTCAAGTCTCAGAAAGAGACACCTTCCAAGTTGTTTGGTAGATGACACGTATTTCACCATCTTTAACATAACATGACCAAAAAATCCAATCATATATATTGCACTGTAGTGATTTCGTTTGCCAAAGAACTGCTTAATTTTTCCATACATTTATATTGTATGATAAATGGCGTGTCTAAAACGGAGTGCTTACTTGTCAAAAGCTGGTAATTTTCCCTTTGGCAATGACACTGACAGATTTGTATTTGACTGTTGGTGTAAACGTTCGCAAATTACAATCTTCTTAAACCTACATATATGTAATTTGTGTACGATCATTTTGTATAGAAAGAATAATATAAGAAAACCTAACGGATTTTCCTGTTGTAAGCTCTTATGTTATTCCTTTATGAGTCATTTGCCGCTTGGTTCTTGCATGCTTAGTGACGGCCATACCGGTCAACCCAAACCAGTTTCATGTTAGAAAAGGATAAGACTAAGAAGAGAGAAAATGTGTAGAACAAATAGAGGTAAAGCCAGAAAAATTACACATGAGAAGGAGTGTCCTAATTGAGCTCTTCTTTCTCTATAAAATACTAGTAGGGTCTTCAAACACAATGGGAGCTTTTTTCCCTGGCCATTTGTGCTTGCTTGGATGGGCCCATAATACATCAAATTATTGAGTTTTATGTACCAGCCAGTTCACCTAAAAGCTTAAGCTGATAAGAAAAGATGAGCAATTCACTTATACTTCAACACTCCCCCTCACGTGTAGGCTCCCTTAGACCTAATACGTGGAATAGAAGTGGATTGCAATTAATTTTTTTTATTGCATCAACCAGGTCTTAAACTCGAGACCTCTTAGCTCTGATACCATATTGAGTTTCATGCACTAGCCAGTTCACCCAAAAGCTTAAGCTAATAAGGAAAGATGGGCAATTCGCTTATACTTCAACAAAAATAACACTAAATTTTAAGAGGGTTATCCAGCATTAATTAAGTAAATGAAGTGTTTGGCAACACATGTGGACTTGGAAATTTCTCAGCAAGCAGTGTGTGCCACCTCTTTATCCTTTGCTGGTACATGTTTTTTGACTTAAATTTTCTCATGGTACATCCATCACTCTAAAGTAAAAAAAAAAAGCGTGCACCTCTCTTTTGATGGTGCAAAAAGGAGCTTTCCTAAGCTGCCACTTAAACACTAAGGCGAGCTCTCTTTTTTTCGCCGCCTCCGCAAACTACTTTCTACATTCTTTCCAAATGGCATTCTTAATTCTGAGCACTAAATAAAGAGGAAAACCTAACAAAATTAGGATCAAATGCCAAGAGCACAAAATAATTATCACAGTCGCCATGAACCAAAAGAGGAAACAAACAAATTTGCATAAAATAAATACATAACACAAGATCAAGAAACTAGCCTTTTTAATTAACAGACTATGAAGAAACTAGTTATGCATGGAAAGATGTGATTGATAACCTAATGCATCAAAAGGAAATGTTCTACTAAAAAAGGCATGCATGACTAGCTTTACTAGTTAGAGCTTAATTAGAAATGGCTAAGTAGAGCTTAATTAGAAATGGCTCAGAAAGCCATGTGGATGTGGGCCATGGCTTGTCTCACAAAAGAGCACCACAATCGTGCTTGAATCCAGTGGCCACTTCGGCATGTTCCCATCCCCTGGTTGGCGCAACCTCTTTCTTTTCCGGCCACGTTTACTTTTAACCCTTATTTTTAGCTTATAATTTATGATTTTTTTTAGCAAATAAAAAGATGATTTCCCATGATCTACTTAAAACGACTTAGGGTGCCTTTGGTTGAGCTTTTAGGAGCTGCTTTTACTTTCAAAAAGCCAAAAGCCAACCAAAGGGGTGTAAACCAGAAGCTGCTTTTTCAGAAGCAGCTACTTTTGGGTAGTACAGTTTTGAAAGCACCTTGGACCCTGCTTTTGGCTTTCAGCTTTTTGAAATGGTGAAAATAGAGAGCTGTTTCACAGTTGTTTCAAGGAAAATAGAGATAAGAGGTAAGTTTTATACTTGTTTGAACCAAACAGCTTACAGCTTTTCCACAGCCCACAACCTACAGCAACTTTTCCACAGCCCACAGCTCACAGCAGCTTTTTCAGAAGCCACAGCTCAACCAAACACACCCTTATCAAGACAGTGTTTTTGAAACAACTCATTGACATTCGGTTCATTTGCACAAGTATTTATGCTTGAGGTAAAAGTCATCAGCTGTAGCCATCAGCCGCAGCCGAAAACAATATAGGATTAACTTCAGTTGCAACCATCAGCTGCAGCCGAAAAGAATATAGGATTAACTTGAGAGAAGGGTCGCCACTTTGGTACAATGTAGTGCTGGCCAAACAGGCGACATAGCCTAGCATGGCATGGGCCTATTATGGGGTCGTTAGACATGACCCACCTAGCTCATCAGTCTAAAAAGGCTGTGACTTACCGGTCTATGGCCCAAGCCGTATACCCAGGCATGGCTTACCGAACTAACAGGGCACGTCGTGTCGCCCTGGGCCTATTTAGCCTGACGGGCCAAGGAGGACGGTGTAGCCCATTTCAGCCCGTCTAGCCTATTTCGGCCCGAAAATTTGAAAATTTTTAAATGTGGAATTCAAAAAATACAAAAATTATATAAATATAATAATAAGCTTTATTAATATTTGAATAGCTGTCTCGTTAAAAACTTTGCTAGGTACAAACTTAACTTGAGAAAACCTTGGCAAATAAAAAAGAGTACACCTTATAGCTCTGCAGTACATGTAAAAAATAAGAAAAAGTACAATATACATCGATGCTCTAAGTGTCGTCGTCTGGCTATAGATTGTTGAACATGGTTGCCAACTCTATATTCTCTACAGGGTGTTGAGCTCGCGAATCAGGTTATTCCTAGTCTTTCATTGTTACGAGTACTTCCACCATCTCACTCATGAGACTTGTTTTTCTCTCCTCCAATATTCTTCTAGAAAAACTGAAAGCAAACTCGGAAGAAACCATCGAGACATGAACAGTTAGCACATCTAACATGGATAACACTGGATATATTATCTTATGCTCGTGCCACCATTCCAAAATATTTAAGTCCTCTTTCCGGTGATCTACAGGATCACTATCCAAAAAGGCAGATAGTTTCCCACTGCTACGATAGCTATGTATTGTTGCAATATTTGACGTTGTAGAACTTGATCTTCTGGAGAAACCAAGTGCACCAAAAGATTTTGCCCTATATATTTGTCTTCGTACATGTGGTGGGTGCTATTGGATGTTGTTGCAAGTGAACTCATTGAAACTTTAGTTCATACTTTTGATAAATATCGAATGATTTAATATGAACCTCTGAAAAATAGTTAGAATAATTTATCCCTGCAACATCACTCAGAAGTGCAAAAATGAATCCTTGAATTTTAGCTCTTGGATCTAAAATAAATGTAAATGTATATAAATACGGAATCTCTTTATAATATTTCAAATATTTAGTTTTCATAGGATAAACAACCTCTCGTAACACTATCTCATTTTCATTAGCTTTCAAGTGACCCACAATCGTAAGAATATAACGCATAATTAAAGGAGATATTGGATAAAACACTCTAGATAATGTGTTGTCGTCATGGCTACGATAGTGTGTGTGAATAAAAATAGAAAATTTTCTCTTGTAGGGTAAAATATTCTGTAGCATTATATAAGTAGAGTTCTACTTTACCGACATGTCTAAATTAAATTTTTTTTGGATGTACATCCATCACAATATAGAAATTCTTATATGATGCTATTCGTTGGTTAGAATGATTTACAAAAAGATATTGCGTCGTGAAAAGCTTGAATATACGAATTCAACCTCTTTAAACAACATTTAACTATAGGATTAATAATATGACAGGTGCACCGCTGTACTCTTTTTCTTTGCCAAGGTTTTCTCAAGTTGAGTTTTTACCTAGCAAAGATCAACAAAGCTCATTATTATATTTCTATAATTTATTTTATAATTTTTGAATTCTACACATTTTTAGAATTATCATATTTTTTCTGAATTTCTAGGCCAAAAACAAGCTAGACGAGCCTCCATGACTTGTCGAATTAAATATGCCCGCGCCACTCGGCACGGCCCACTAGCTCTCTGGGCTGTGTCTAGGTCAACTGTTCGGTCTATATGCTGACACAACATGACTCGTTTAGGCTAACAGGCTAAGTAGGCTGTGTCTAATGGGTCCGTACCATGCTGTGACATGCCACCCATTTGGCCACCACTCTTCTCTTCGGCCCGCCTAGCAAGCACGGCTCATTTGGCCAGCACTAATACAATGTATGACCGTGCCATCAGCTCTGACAGGTGGGTCCCATGTTTGGGAAGTTCGGGGCCAACGGGTGGTGATTGATGATCTTCCAAGTGCATGCACCCATGTATGGCATCTAGGTTTTTTAAACCCTTTTTCTGGTTGGTTTTGACAAACCAATGCACCAACTAACCCTACTTGATTTTATTGGATTCCTGGATGGATAATCGAGTTAGACCGAAAGATGAAGTTGACAAAACGTGGTCATTGGTTTTTAATCGAACGGTCAAAACGAAGCATGCCTCTCGGGGCTAAATCGCTTGTAATGCAGATTCTCCATAGTCGATGCGTGTTAGGCTGTTAGCTCTTTTAGGTCATGCTCAAAAGAGTTTTTCTTGAGTAGCTGTAACTAAAAAACACTGTAGCTGACAGGGGTTTATTAGACATAATTAAATTTAAAAAATTAGAAATAGAAAAAACATGTTAGCCTATCATGTATAATGCAAACAAATACGAGCAAAAAGAACGAACAAAAAAGCTCAAAAAAGCCAAAAGTATAAAAAAAGACGAAATTTATAAATAATACAAAATAAGGCAGAAACCAGAAACTCAAACCGAAACGAGAGACTTACTCATTCTCGTTAAGAAATTTGCATACCAGATCTATAAAGACTTCATTATGGGAGCAAACAATTAATTTTCTTGGCGTCGAAGAGAACTCGTGTAAACCAGACAGGGGAAACAAAATTGCCTAGCATATTTAAAATATAAACCATAAAAAGCTAAATAATGCGTTTTTTTCAACTACGTCTTATGTTTTTTTAACTATGATAAATAGTTTTTGACCTTAGCGTGGGCTCTTATACGAATGAACCGAATACCAATAAGTTGTTTCGAAAAGACTATCCCGATAAACCGCTTCGAAACGACGATGAAGAAACCGTCCCATTTATTTATTCGGAGAAGTCATAAATCATAAACCAAAAAGAACAGTAACATAACCAAAAGCAGCTATATACAGCCCGGCTCTATTGGTTTTTGCTTCTGACTTCTACTTAGAAAAATCAAAAACCAATATAAACAACCAGTTTCTCGAAACGGCTTCTCCTCTTTTCTCGCTACCATCTCGTTACGGGAATAAGTCAAAGGTCATGGATATATCATCCACTCCACTCCTCTTGTTCCCATTACACACACATATCTCTTTTATTTTTTTTACACCGCTTATTTCTACTTCTAAAAACCATTATTATTTATTTTTCAGTAAAACTAAAAGCCAGCTAAAAGTTATCATCTACAGCTATTACAACGGCACCTACGTCGCTGCACTGCTCTGCGCAAGCTCACCACACTTCCAGGGCACAAAAGCCCAAACCCGGCCCACTTATCTCGACCCACATAAGTTTCCCGCTGAGCCGCGCCCTCCATTCGCGCCAAAACCCCTCTTCTTCCCGCAATTGCCCCCGAACCCTGCCATTTCCCTTCCCTTTTCCGTCTCTCGCCTCCTCGTCCCCGCCGCCGCCGCCGGGATGAAAACCGCGGATTTCACCGCCGACAGAGGTATGTGTTTCATGCGCGCACGCCCTCCAGGAACTTCTGGAACCGTCTCTCGCGGGCTCTTACCCGCGTTCTTGGAAGCTTCTAGAACAGTCTTGTGACGCCGTTGCGGCTGTTTGTTCCTGCAGCGCTCGCCAAAGACTTCCTGACCAACTTCGCCGGCCCGCACGGCGAGCCCAAGTACCTGAATATCCTGGTAACGATCTCCATCTCGTGTTCTAGGGCCTTAAAGATCTTTCTTTTTTTGGTTATTTCGCATTGATTTGTTGATCTCTAAGCATCGGTCCTTCCTTCTCTCCAATTCCAGCAAGATGTTGCCAACCGGAAGATCCGGGCGGTCCAGATCGAGCTGGACGACCTGTTCCACGTACGAATTTCTCGCCTCGACAAGATCTAATTTTCATTTGAGCTAATCTGCGGATGCAAGGTCTAATTTTGGGTGTGAAATTGGGTGCGTTCCGCAGTACAAGGATGTGGACGAGGAGTTCTTGCAGAGGGTCACGGAGAACACGAGGCGCTACATCGGGATGTTCGCGGAGGCCATGGACGAGCTCATGCCGGAGCCCACGGAGGCGTTCGCCGTCGATGAGGACCGGGACATCCTGATGACGCAGCGTGTGGACGAGGGGGCCGATGGCGGCGCTGACGGCACGGACCCTCTCCAGAGGATGCCGCCGGAGATCAAACGGTTCTTGTGAGTGCACTGCCCCTAAAAATCTCTCATGGCGCTTAGTTTCAGGAAAATTTGTTAGCAAAATGTTCTGGTGGCTGAGATTCACATGGGAGGAAAAGAGTCTTAGCATGTCATGAAGTTAAGCAAGCAAATTATTGCTGATATTACAGAATTTTAAACGGTTCTTTGAAAGATGACGTGCGATGTGTGGATAAGAAGCTTTAGCCATGTCTGGCTTGGTAGACCATGTCAACAATAGTAGCATCCCCCAGCTGACAGGTGCAAAGAATTCGAACATGTCCTGCAATAGTTTGTGTTTCCATGGATATTGTAATAGTGTAATGTGATAAGATATTCCGATGTGATCTGAGCATTTACCGTCGAATGTTCTTGCCAAAACTTTCTTGGCGCTCTTACATATGCTTTTTCTTATTTATGGGGATGTGTTTATCTTTTATCTAAATATGAAGTGGTTTTGACATTACAGTGAGGTCTACATCAAGGCATTCTCAAAGGTGACTCCTCTCACCATTAGGCAAGTGAAGGCATCCAACATTGGGCAGCTTGTCAAAATATCTGGAATTGTGACTCGTTGCTCAGATGTGAAGCCCTTAATGCAAGTTGCTGTTTATACATGTGAAGAATGTGGTTTTGAGATATACCAGGTATTTCATCTCTTTTCCAGGTTCTCTTTTTAATAACCTTCTTGACGCCTCTGTGTTGACCTTGTATTACAGTCATCCCATACTAGTTTAGAATGTATTTCCTGTGAGCATTTTGGATGATATTTTTAGTACATGGTAGAATTGATGTACTATTGTCTTTACTGAGCTGATGAACTAGTAGTATGTTTGTATTCTGAGGTTTATTTATAGGAGGCTCCTGGAGGAAAACTTATAGAATGATCGTTCAAAAACTATTGTTTTGAATTTGACAGGAAGTGACTGCCAGAGTCTTTATGCCTCTCTTTGAATGCCCATCTCAAAGATGCAAGCTGAACAAAACAAAGGGGAATCTAATCCTTCAGTTGCGTGCATCAAAATTTCTGAAATTTCAGGAGGTAATAACCTTTCTCCACAATCTGGTTAATAGGACTATCTATCTTCAAGGGAAAAAAGTAAAACAGGTCCAAATTTAAGCATTTCAGATTCCACTCAATCGTAAAACTGCAACATTTTCTTGCAGGTGAAGCTCCAAGAGTTAGCAGAGCATGTACCAAAGGGCCACATCCCACGTTCTCTGACTGTTCATCTTAGAGGAGAGCTGACTAGAAAGGTAAAGCAAACTGCAACTTTACTTTTGCTTTGAGCAGTTCTCTGTGTTGCTTTGGGGCCATATAAATTACTATTTTTCCATTAGATCCAAGGGTATGTTTGAAAGAAAGTTGCATTAAGATTTCTGTTTTTGGTTTACTAAATGTTCAGTAACTAAATGCTGATATTCGGTAATCTTTCCAAGTACTAAATGTTGTCATTAACAGGTTGCACCTGGAGATGTGGTTGAGATGTCAGGCATTTTCCTTCCCATGCCTTACTATGGATTCCGAGCCATGCGTGCAGGATTGGTTGCTGATACCTACTTGGAAGCAATGTCTGTTACCCATTTCAAGAAAAAATATGAAGAGTAAAGCATCTCAACCTCTTGCCGTGCAACCTACTCACCTTATTTTCAGGTGCCATTTGACATTAACAATTTGTGTAAACTATTGCAGATATGAACTTAAAGGCGATGAACAAGAACAAATTGACCGGTTGGCTGAGGATGGTGATATTTACAATAAGTTGTCGAGATCCTTGGCTCCTGAAATATTTGGCCATGAAGACGTCAAGAAAGCACTGCTGTTGCTACTTGTTGGCGCACCTCACCGGAAGCTCACAGATGGCATGAAGGTATGCATACTGCTGGGAATTGGAATGACTTGCATTCCACAATAAAGCTTTGCTTTCTCCAAACTGCTCACATATTCAACATTACTCTGTGAACGTACAGATCAGAGGAGACCTGCACATATGCCTAATGGGAGATCCTGGTGTTGCAAAGAGTCAACTTCTAAAGCATATCATCAATGTTGCTCCAAGAGGAGTGTATACCACAGGGCGTGGGAGCAGTGGTGTTGGTCTTACTGCTGCCGTTCAGAAAGATCCAGTTACAAATGAGTTTGTCCTTGAGGGAGGAGCACTGGTAGGATTCAGATCTTATGATGATGATATTTGCACTGTATTTCTTTTAGTTGCCAGTCTACTGTAAGCAAGTCTACCTGTCTGTTTACAAGTCCTGACTTGACCTGTCCAGCAAATCTGTTGATAAAAGTTGCTTAGACACCAGTTAAGATTTCAGCCATGTATCTTACTGGTAGTAAACATTTCATTCCAATCATGTGTATAATTGCCTCCTAACACTATAGCTGCACTTAGGCTACAAAATTCATAATGCAGTCGTGCCATCCTACTAATGATTAATCTCATAATGCAAGCTCTTGGGTTTCAGGTGCTGGCAGATATGGGTATTTGCGCAATAGATGAGTTTGACAAGATGGAAGAGTCAGACAGGACAGCGATTCATGAGGTGATGGAGCAGCAAACAGTCAGCATTGCCAAGGCTGGCATAACCACCTCTCTTAATGCAAGAACTGCAATTCTGGCTGCTGCAAATCCAGCATGGTAAGATTTGATCTGAACATTTTCTATTTAATGGACAACTAGGAATATTATGTTGATTGTTACAAAGGCAAGTTTTTTTAACCTTTCAGGGGAAGGTATTGATATGAGGAGGACACCAGCTGAAAACATAAATCTTCCTCCAGCGCTTCTGTCACGTTTCGACCTCCTTTGGTTGATCCTGGATCGTGCAGACATGGAAAGTGATCTCGAGATGGCAAGACATGTTGTTCACGTACATCAAAATCTTGAATCACCGGCACTTGGATTCACACCACTTGAACCATCTGTTCTTAGGCAAGTATACTCTTCCTAGGACTCTGTTACTTGAATTGCCCTAATCTAGAAAAACGTTGCATTCCATACGCATTAGTTCAGGGGTGGAACCAGCGATAGACCAAGCCCTAGGCTGGGCCAACTGTTATTGGACCGAACCTATATTTTTGGTGATTTTTCAAGAGAATCTTTGTGGGCTTTTGATCGTAGGCCTTAGGCTATAGCTCAGGTAGTCCGAGGCCTGGTTTCACCCCTGCCTTAGTTGCAGGAAGCTTTTATGCTCCTGAGGGTTGAAATAGTTTGGGAAATTATAGAAGCTAACAGGCCAAAATAAAAGCGTTGGGCAGTGTTTACTATCTTTGTATTCTCTAGTAGTTTATGATTTAACAATCTTGATCTGATCACAGAGCATACATATCTGCTGCAAGAAGAGTTGTTCCTTCTGTTCCTCCAGAGCTTGAGGAATACATTGCAACTGCCTATTCCAGCATCCGCCAAGAGGAAGCAAAATCGAATGCACCACATTCCTACACAACTATCAGGACACTTTTGAGCATACTGCGTATTTCTATTGTAAGTAAACTTAAACTGTGTTTGTGTGTAAACACTACCGTATAAAAGTCTCTCTTACTCTTTGTAAACATGATTCTCCTTGCTTGTTTCAGGCGTTGGCAAGGCTTAGATTTTCGGAAAACGTCGCTCAGAGCGACGTCGATGAAGCACTACGGCTGATGCAGATGTCAAAGTACTCGTTATACTCAGATGACCGCCAGCGGTCTGGCCTCGATGCGATTTCTGACATATACTCCATCCTGAGAGACGAAGCTGCAAGGACGAACAGCATGGATGTGAGATATGCTAACGCTCTTAACTTGATCTCCAGAAAGGTACAGTTTCTACATACACCAACTGGTATCAATGCTGCAACTCACTCTGATTAGATTACTAACCAGATGATCTGTATGTAAAAACAGGGATATAGCGAGGCTCAACTGAAGGAATGCTTGGAGGAGTATGCATCCCTGAACGTGTGGCAGATCCATCCAAACACCTTCGACATCCACTTCATCGACGCCTGATGCGGGAATCTATCACCGTCTAGCATTCCATCATGAGCACAGGATATGGAAGAACATCGAGAGTTTGAAGCTCCATGATTTGTGACCAGGGTGAGGGACGCCATTGATCGAGGCCTAACAAGATTGGAACAAGTTCTAGCGATAGTGAACAAACTCTTTCATGATGTCAAATGATGTTATGCTGGGTAGAAGCTTGTGAAAATTGTACTAGTAGAGGGAGCCACTATTCTTGTCCACCTTAGGAGGAGCCTTCCCGTTTTATTTTTTAGCAATCTCCTTGTTGATACTTGACACTTAAGTGTATGTAGGCTTGTTCTTTTTAGCTAAAGTTTATGGTTTTTGGCTGTGACTTGTAACTTTTAGGCTGTTCGCGTGAGAGATTACATAGTAACAGAAACTCATGTGCGGTTTTTATCGATATAAATAAAGTTGGTATAGTATGTACTATAATTAATTAGTAGATCTTACTGTAAAAAAGTTAAAAGCTGAAAAAGAACATGGCTGTATTCTGTTGTGTTCAATTACCCTTTAGTTGTAAGTTTTCAGACTGGGAATTTCTGCCGTCTTGCTGGTGTTGAAAGGCGATCCAGTAGATGACACCGACCCTCCGGTGTTCCATTAATCAGCGGAAAGATGAAAGCTTTATTGATATTTGCAGTAGGGTTTTGGGCGATTTACATACTCTTAATAATGAAGATATATAGTAAATGCGACAAAAAGGCGAAATATATTCTGTCATGTCTCCCAATTTTGGCGCCAACACATCTACAAACCAAACCAGTCTCAGAAGTGATGCTTGGCGCTGCCGGCGTGCATGCCATCCGCTGGGCTCGACACTAGTCTTATTTTCGGAGGTATACCTTCTAGAGTACATACCTAAGCGTGTGTTCATTTTCGGGGCACTTCTCATATAAACAACAGTACTCTCTACGTACTATTTATGTAAATAGTATCTATCGAAATACACACCGGCGAGGCAGATAGATAATTTTAAGAAATCAAGATTGGCATCCACATATTTTCGTACTAGTATCCAACAACTCAACACAATTTCAAGGAAATAGTCAGACAAATTGTTCTACGGTCAGAAGAAGAGACAGTTAGCTCTCTTCAAAGCTGAAACATCCTATAGAAGTCACTTACAGAACTTGACTAGTATAAACAGAGATCACATAAGCACACATCATACAACCCTAGATTGTGACCTATATTGATGCCTAAGTTTTTCAGTAATTTCAGCCAAGAAAACACCACAGCTAATTTAGCCTGCAAGAACTGAAAATTACAACAAAGGGAAGAATGGCATCACATCTTTTGGTTGCCCTCCTCGGACTCATCATGCTGGTCTGTAGCACCACCATTTGGTACAGCACCTGCTCTTTTTGCACTGATGTCACTGAATGGCCTCTTCCTTGATGACGGTTCAGACCCATCCATCTCCTTGCTCTTCTCACCCTCCTCTACAGCCATGTTTCCTTCTTTATCGCGGTGAGCACCAGATGTTGAAGGCGGAGGTGGCATCATGTCAATTCCGCTGAGCCGGTAGAAGACTTTCTCAACTGTCTCAGTGATCTCTTTCCCTAGTCCGCCACTGTCAAGTATCAGCTCCCAAACCGCCTTCGAAGCTTTCTCAAGGACTGGAGTTCTGCATTCCATAAACGAGTCAGCACTGCTTTATAGGTTTGATAAATTATTTCTTCTGCTTGAGGCTAAGTTGGGAAAAAAAAACCTATCGAAAGAAAGTTGAGAAAAAAAGCAGGAAACAATGGTAAAATGTAGTTTAGTGACAAATGCATCTTCTGAGGTGCTGTAATATCCCAAATTTGGGAAATGTTGAAATTATGGTAAATTTAAATCTTTTATTGCATTTCGGTGTTATTCGAATTTTCCTGGATTTTCGATTTTGTTTTGCCAAACTAATTCAATTAGCAAATATAAAAATAAAAATCGAGGATCGAGGAGCAAAGCAGTTGGAAATCGAACCGAGCAAAATTTTGAATTTGAAATTCAAGTCAGAAAAACGAAATTTAAAATCAAATTTTGATTAAAGGCAAAAGCAAAGCAAGATTAAAACCTGCCACTTCCCCTCGCCGTTCTGGCCACTCTAGTGAACTTTTCCCAAACCGCCTGCGTCATCCCGTGTCCCACCTGCAATTGCATGATTCCTTCACCCGGTGCCACCGAACCATCTTTTTCCTCCATCTCGACAAAAACTGCTGCCGCCTACGCCGCTCGAGCTCTGATGAGCCTCCCCTCGATTCAGCCCTCCAGGAGCTTCTCTGCGACACTCTCATCCTTCCCCCGACCACTAAACTAAGCTCCCCTTTGCCTGAGCACTGCCCCGCTACCTCAGCCTCACGTCGCCGGCCCTCCCCGACGCCTCCCTGGCTTGCTCAGTCTCCCCCAACCTCACTCGTGCCTATGTGCACCTCCCCTTCTTCTCCCTTACCTCCGGCAGTCACCGCCCCCGTTCTTCCCCACGCCCGACCGCCTAAGCCATCGCCGAGCCACCTCTGGTCCACCTCGGCTCATGTTGTCTCCCTTAGTAGCTTCCTTGCCATCCCCGTGCTCCATTTTGTCGCTTGTCACCCTCCCTCCGACCGCACCTCGCCGTCACCACTGCTGCTCGACCGTGCGCCCCTGCGTCCTCTATTCGACCAACCACCCCTGTTTTCCTTGGTTGCCCTCTCTGGCTCCCTCTCTCTTAACTAACAGGTGGGCTCAACCCAAGTAGATGGCAGCCAAAGAACTAGTGTGTCTCTATGTCCAATTCCCATACGATCAACTTTAGAATTCAAAGTTTAAGTCTTTAAGAAATATTCAAATAAGGAATTTGATAAAACATAATTTATAAATAAAAATAAGAAGAAAATTTAATTATGAAGTTAGAATAAAATATTAGAGATTTAATCTTGGTCAATTGCATGGATTAGCAAATTAACACTCAATGTTCAAGAAGACGCTAGACGGGTGACGAGGTGGGGCCTAGCGCCTAGAGGGCCTAGGCTAGGCTGCGGAATTAAAAATGAGATTTATCAACTTCTATTTTATTTTCTTCCCAACATATTTAGTCTTTGGGCCTATTTATGCGTATAGCTGGCCCACCAGCCCATTTACCTCCCCCCTTATCTCCTTTCTCTCCATTATCATCGCACACCCCTTATCTCTTCTCTCTCTTTCTCCCCGTTCACTTCTCACTGCACACGCACGCCTCACCCCTTATCTCTTCTCTCTTTCTCTCTCTCTCTCTCCCCGTTCTCATTTCTCACCGCACACGCATGCCTCGCCTTCGCTCTCTCCCCAGCTCACCTTCTCCCCTCTGGCATCTGTCGTCGCCTTCCTCTCCCACGAGCCGACGCCTTCCCTCATCGGCTCGCCTGCCACTCCCGCAGATCCGTGGCATCGAGGGGAGGTGAGGCCATGAGGCCGGCGGAGGGGAGATGACGGAGGGAGCTCAAGGGAGACGACGAAGGGGGGAGGAGTAGGAGGCGGAACGAACCTCGGTTGCGACGTGGTGAATTCCGGTGAGGCAGAGGCAGCGTGGCGGATTCCGACGAGGTGGAGGCTTCGATAGCGTTCAGTCCCAATGGGTTTGGCGTGGCAACGGCTCCGCCTTTGACCGCCGATGGCCGCTTACGCGGGCTGGCCGCCTAGTCGGCCAATTTTGGCCAAGGCGCGGCGACGAGGCTCCACCCAGTGCTTAGGCCCGCATTAGTGCCTATTTCTAAAACTTTGTGGGTGGGATGAAAAACTCGTCGGATGGATGTAACTCTGGATTTGGATTGCCCTAGATGAATGTAACCCAGTGATATTAAGGTAGATGTAACCCTGATAATAAAACTAACATATTATGGATGGAACCATGCCCTGTAATAGGTGGATGGAACCTATACTACTATTATTACTGTACACTATTACAATCTTTAAAAATATGATTTAGTAAAAATGCTAAGTCTCAGAAATTTCTTATAATTGTATATCAAAATAATGGTATTTTCGCAACTAAAAGAACATCAAGACTCCCTTAACAGCCTTGCATCTATTATTATTGCATTCTGTATAGTGGCTTGCTGAGTATCTCTGTATTCATTCTTACTCAATTACTATTATTCAATAAGTAGGAGAAAGTCAAGTCCTTCGGTCATCTAAAGGAGTCAACAGAATTAGAAGACGATGAGGCCAAGAATTAGGTCGCGAACCCCAGTTGGCTACCTGTGGGCAAGTCCTGAGGGTCCCACTTATGTGAAGTTTCTATTTCCACTGCTGCTTCTTAATGATTTCGGCCAGATCGGTCTATATGTAAGTCCACCATTATATTTACACTTCCGTAAGATATGTATTTGATGTACAATAATGTATCTGTAGGCACCATTCACTGATTTAGGGAATAGTGCGATGGAATCATACAAAATTCTGGATTGGCTAAATCCGGATCCGACAGGTGCAAAGTTACAACTGTGTCAAACTGAATGCAGAATATGTAAGTTTTAAACTTCCAATAATACAAAAGGTACAGCAGAACAATATCAAGTACGACCTGTCTATTCCACTATTATCATATCATCGGGAGCTAAATCAGAACTACATTCGGAGCAAGCAACAGTCAGTAAAAGATATGCTTGGAAAATGTGTTGTCTTGAAGGATTATGTGTGCTCAGAAAGTCAAACTTATATACAGTTCTTTTTTGTATGTAGCATCCAAAAATTAGCACCATTTAGAGAAAAGCTGTCTAAACGCTAAAGACAAAACTCCAGTCCACACAATGTCCTTTTCCTGTGAAGATTTTATTGAGCATACCCTGTTTGCTCAATGCAATAACACATTGGTAATTTATACAGAAGGGAAAAGTGCTTACTCCAATTCTTGCCGAAGTGCGTCAAACAACTCCCTTTTGGTCTTTTTCTCAGCTCCAGGAGTGTTTAGAACTTTGCTTTGCTCCACCATCATCATAGTGTTTTTCTTCATATCCTCCTGAAATCAAATTAGAAAGGTTAATGCCAAGTTCCCACGACTCCATCAATCGTGAATCCCACATAGAGCAATGTAAAGAAACCGTTAGCAACGAAATGCCTACAACATAAGGCACTTCTCAAAGGCCTATATTCTACATTGTTCAGAACTATCCTGTCATACTAGGTAGAAAATTTCCACGTGTTAATTGGAAAAAGAAAGATGCTAGAAAATAGAAAATTTCATGTTGATCAGGGGGAAAAGACATTGCAAGCAATGAGGCAAACAATTAACAACATCAAAGGATAAGTGGGCATTCTAATTCAAACCAACCGCAGTGATGTTCTAAATTCCTCCATTAAAAGTCCTCAAGGGAAACACAACACTGACTCACATGAATCGAAACAACAATAACTTAAAACACCTAAGCAACTCAATTGGAGCAATTTAGTCAGAGATCCTACAATTCCATCAGTTTTATGCAGTGAAGCCAACCAGGATAGTAAAGCATGAACGTGGTTGCTTCGCAAAGGAACAAAGTTACATACAATGATTATATCTCCTAAACAGGGTTTACCGCCTTTAGCAAAGAAGTGGTTTCTAACCAGGCAATGCTTCAATATCACACAACAATAAGTGATTTTTTTTTAACATAAGAGTAGCACAAAAGGCTCGAAAGAATCCATAGCCATGGACCCATGGTCACTCCACCACCTCACCATTGCCACCCTCGTCACGAGGGATCACAGATCCCACAATTCCATCAGTTTTATGCAGTGAAGCCAACCAGGATAGTAAAGCATGAACGCGGCTGTGTCAGATCCCCTGGAAGGGAGATCCGAATCGAAGGTGCATTCCACTGGTTTTGACAGGCTGCTTCGCAAAGGAACAGAGTTACATACACGATTATATCTCCTAAACAGGGTTTACCGCCTTTAGCAAGAAGTGGTTTCTAAACATGCAATGCTTCAATATCACACAACAAGAAGTGATTTTGTAACATAAGAGTAGCACAAAAGGCTCGAAAGAATCCATAGCCATGGCCACTCCACTCTACCACTTCCCCATCGCCGCCCTCCGCACGAGGGAACAGGGAACTGGCCACCGCCGCCGAGACGCAAGAACCAGGTCGCAAGCAGCCCGGCAGGAGAGGGAGATTGGAAGAGGAAGAAGGGAGGGAGGTGCGCGTACGTTGGCCTTGAGCTGGGCGATGATCTTCATGCGGAGCGCATCGATGGTGCCGTCGTTCTTGAGCGACTCCAGCACCTCCTCCGGCCGCACCACCTTCGACGACGATCCCATCCTCCTCCCTTTCCCCCCAAATCGCCCACCACCACCACCACCACCTCAGCGCTCGGGCTTCAGATTCGCCGGCAATCGCTCGCCACAGAAGAGAGCGTACGGGGTACACGCCGGAGTTGTAGGAGGGTCGCCGGAGACGGCGGCGACGGCGATGGAGGCTAGGGTTGGTTGGGTTTCGCCCTCTTGCTGGGGAGAAGAGGAAGAGAACACGAGATGCTACTAGTGTGTTTTATTGGGCTCGGCCTCCTCATGGGTGGAAATGACGAGACTACCCCTCTCCTCCTCCTCCTCTTGCCTCGCGCCGCCCCCCGCCCCAAGCCCTGCCACCACCCGGTGCCGCCTCGCCGCTGCCGCAGCCGCAGGCTCAGGCAGCCAAGCCCCGGCGATGTCAGCGGCCGGGGAGTACCCGTGCCCGGTGTCCCCTCCCTACCCGGCCGCCTTCAAGGACGTCGAGCTCCGGCGCGCCATGACGGCCTCCGCCCACTCCACCGCCCTTGTGTTCGAGGACGAGTGGATCGCCGTCAACGACAAGCCCGCCACCCAAAAGTTGGCTCTCTTGAGCTCTAGAAAGTTCGCGCCTTTAGGTGGCAATGGCGCTGCGAAATCTTGCCGATGCGATGCTGCAGAGCCCGTTGCTGGTGATTTCATGAGTTGTTCGTGATGGTGAAGTCAGATTTGATTACTACTGCAGCTTGCTGTCTTGAGATATCCAGTGATAGCAATGCCAAAAGATTGCTCATTTAGTTGGTTCAGTTTGGACTTCAGAACAAACAGGATTGCGAATTCATGCAGAGGAAGAGCAAAAACTCGCCCCCTCCTCTTGAATCGTAGGTGCAAATCCTGGAGGTCATTACTCTATGAGCTGTGATGTCTCGTGGTTGTCGTTAGGACTTGTTCATCGCATTCATAGGATACTGATGTATTCACTTTGAACTGAATTTCTGTAAGTGGGGTTTCTTGGTTAGTGTTGATTGTCATTCTTTCCCAAATGGTCCTCCTCAGCAGTGGAATGATGTGCGAACCCGGTGGTGCATGAGGCATCTTGCATCTAACTTGTTCACACGATTCTGCAGTCAGGAAGTTTTGAAAATGTTCAAGGCATTGTATTTGCAAAATTAGAGACAGAAGTTTGAGTCCATCTGGACAAAGCTAAAAAGACGAATTACGGAGGGAGAGCAACCCCGCAGTGCCATAAGTTTCTCGGAGTGGATTTGTCGGCATGCTCTTGAATTAGAGAAATGGTCCCTTCTCTATGATATGGACGGTGCGGGGTATGGAATTATGACGATCAACATATTCGAGGTGTACAACAACGTCCTAAAAGGCGTACGATGCCTCTCCATCATTGCGATCATGGAGGAGACATGAACTCGCACTGTCGATTATTTCATCAATAGAGCCACCGCAGCCAGGCATCAAATAGACAAATGTAAGAAATGGTCCGAGAACATACAGAGGCACATGGACCATAAGATGGAGAAGGCCAGAATGCACGACATCCGGGTAATCAATGGCCTTCAGAGGAAGTATGAGATCAGGCTTCGACAGAAATATGTGAACAATCATGCCAGGGTTAAAATAAAATAGGTATACACCCTAGGTGATGTGTTAACATGCACCTGCAACAAGCCGAAGCTCCTGCACAAGCCATGCTCGCATGTGTACAAGGCACGTGCGTAAATGAGGCAAATGTCCGAGCCAAACATCTCAGAGTACTATGACATGCAACACCTTTTCAGCACGTGGAGCGCAGAGTTTCACTCCTACGGCTTGGACATGAATTATAGGGATCTTTGGTCGAACATGCTGTAAATGGACCCCAACAAGGAGTTGAAGATAACTGCCAAGGGACGTCGGCAGACGCGGTGTTTCCAGAACGACATGGATGTGAGCCAATGTACTAGCATTACCCGCACAGTGAAATGCAGAATATGCAAGACCTCCGGGCACTCAATAAAGGATTGACCCCAATAGACTGAGGTCGTCTGGTCGCCATTCAGTGTCATAATTTCATGTATCTTTTTAGTGTATCACATTAATTCATATTTATATCAATATGAGATATAATTGGCAATTAATCAATTGATTACTTGAATGATTTACTCCATAATCTATTATCGCACATGATGTCTGTAATATTGTTGTGTTCTTATTTATACTCCTTTGTATGATATATGTTTATTCAATGTATATTGACCCCTCTAGCTTAATACACACAACACAGTGTTTGAACAGTTCACTCAATAAATATCAACTACAACAACGCGTATACCATTCAGTTACATGCTTTAGGGGATTGAACATAACCGCAAACTACAGAGGAGAGTACCGTGCTACAAGCTTCTCTCTGTGTGTGCCTACTGATAGAAGGTGTCTCGCGCTACCCACATGGAGTATTGCAGTGGGGGTGCCTCAGACATGGCTGGCCGTCGTTGTAGTGGAACGTACATATGTAGCTAGGATTCGCACAGTAACATGTGGGATCATAGGAATTTCCTATGTTGACGACCTTCTCGTTGCCCTTCTCGCGTTGCATCTGTTGGCGGAGGTCATCGTTTTCCTCATTGAGACTGTTAATCCGCACCTCCATCTCTAAGATTCTCTCCTACAGTGTATCCACATGTCTCACAACATAGCGTTCATGGGGAAGATCGATCCAGCTGACGAAATCGCATATCGTCATCTACTGGAAAGGAGGGTTAACATGGAAGCTCTATGAATAATAAGAGAAAATAAACTATCGGCTAATTGTACCCCAGAGTGTGGGCATCAAAGAAACGTTGCCCACCATCAAAATGGCCTTCGACGACCTGTACGACCGCGTCCTTCTTGTGTCTGCATTTCAGCCATATCGGTTAAGCCTGCCTATTTGGCATCAAGCAGTAGTTAGGGCCGAAGTCCTCCCTTCTTTCCAGGGGAATGTCTTTTTTTGGTGACCCTGCTATGACTGGCCCCTCGGCGTCTGCCATGCTATGTTACTATATGATGGAGAAGGTTCTTCTTACTACAAGAAGCGAAACACAGTTTAGATGAGCGATTGCAAGAGCTCTGTATATCCATGCTTATACTATAGTAGACAATTGCATATTGACTGTTTTAGCGCTGCATCATGTGCATTAACCTAGAGGCGTCCATATGCATTGAACAAACGTAGATCATACAAACAAAGAGGATTGCATGGCACGTAGCCTAATGACACGCATGTCTTTAGAGAATTACAACTACATGGGACATATGGACGAAGAGGGTGCGGAATGACAGGGCGTCGAACAAGGCAAGACCTAGGGTACTAAATGAGAGATTGCCCCAACAAACCAAGCTTGTCTGGTCATCATTTTGTGTCGTGATTTCATGTATCTTTTTATTTATTAAATTAATTCATGTTCATATCAATTTCGCAATGACGCGTCAACCATTTAGTTACAATAGGGGACAACCATTGTACAAGCATATCCACATATGCGCATGAGAGAGCGGGCGAGGAGGACGACACGGACATAGTGACAAGTGTGCGTACGAGGGAGTAGGTGAGGGAGGACAGCATGGACACAAACAAGTGTGCGCAGAGGGAGCGTGCGAGGGGGGACGGCACGTACACAGTGACAAGTGTGTGCATGAAGGAGCGGGCCAGCGGGGACAGCATGGATAGAGTGATAAGTGTGCGTAGGAGGGAGTGGGTGAGGGGAACGGCATGGACAGAGTGATAAATGTGCGCACGAGGGAATGGGTCAGGGGGCACGGCACAGACAGAGTGACAAGTGTGCACACAAGGGAGTAGGCGAGGGGGGACGACATGAACAGAGTGACAAATGTGCGCATGAGGGAGCAAGGCAGGGGACAACATGAACAGAGTGACAAGCGTGCCTACGAGGGAGCGAGCGAGGGGGATGACACGTACAGAGTGACAAATATGCACATGAGGGAGCAGGCCAGGGGGATGACATGGACAAAGTGACAAGTGTACGCACGAGGGAGCATGCGAGGGGGATGGCACAAACACACAGACAAGTGTGCGTAGTGGGAGTGGGCAAGGGTGGATGGCATGGACACAACACAACACTCTGCCCTGCAGGGTAGTGACATGAAATTAACCACACCACACCAACACTATGGCTTATAAAAAGAGATGGAAGAGATCTGGGAGAGAACACTACACAACCAAACCCAGCACTACACTAGAGTTTCCTTCACTACATTGGGATGGACAAGATGCAGAAAAAGCAATGAGAAAAAATGATGAAGCAATGACAGGAGACCCGTGAACTAGTAAGATCTGCTGCAGCCCGTGACGAACAAGTAAGGGCTGTTGCGGCATGGGACAAACAAGTAGAGTGTGCCAAGAGGTTACCTCCCCACAATGACACCCCCCCGTAGGAGCATGTCCATCCTGAACGTTTCAACCGAGCATTCGCCGCAACACCCGCCTGAGGGGGAGACGCCGCTCCTCTCTTGGTGCAAGGACCCATGTAAGTTCTTTAAGTCTACACAGTGCCTCAGTCTGGGCATGCATTATTGGGGTTGCGCGAACTACTCCTGTGACTATCCAAACGCCATCAGGACACGAGCAGTTATCGACAGTCGGTAAGGACCAGTTATAGTGTGTTCTCTGCTACTATTTCTCTTTTAAAGTATGCACTAACAATCTCTCCCAACTACTCATAGTCCCCAAAACCGTTATATGGCTACCGCAAGTGGATCGAAATAGAGATCCACTCACATGTCTAGTGGACTCTCGACTACAAGGAGTGGAATGTAAAAAGAGGCTGCGAGATCTGAGACGAGAAGCGCCACAATGATGAGCAAACTGAACATATATATTGAGAGATGAAAGCTCATCTCAAGGCGTGTACGTGCAGGGAACACGAGGTTCGCGAGAGAGCGCGAGAAAAAGAGAGAAATAGCGGCCAAGGCTAAAGAGGCCATTGAGGAGTTCAACACCGAGCTCACAAGGAAGAAAAAATGGTCCCAGTCTACGCAGTAGGTCGAGCCATTCCGAACTAATCCTCAAAGGTCGAATTTATTTCCATTCCAAAAAGGCGTATATGTATCGTAGGAATACTTTGGTTTGTTCTATCATGCATGATGTTATTTCTTATGCACGTAACTAAATCCTGCACATCATGTTATTTTTAGGTTTATTATAAAGTCTATTTTAATTCACAACATCAAATGTCGTCGTCTTTTCGCATTCAATTCTTTAAAAGAAAGTCCCTTTGTTACCATCTTACTACCAAATCCTAATGTTCCAAATCCATAAATCAATTTTGAACTAAATTAAACCATTATATTAATTTATAATTTACAAACCAACTACAATCACGCATGCATACTAATTAAATGAGCATCACATATCGCTAATTATGATTAAATTAATATAAATTAACATTTGAAGTACATAAAATTCCCAAAAATCATATAATTAGATCAACTATGTCGAAAGTCTTCACATAAAATTTTATAATTTTTGGAGCTCGTTTACTATATGTAACAACTCCTACAAATATCAAAATTGTATAAATTTTTGAGAAACATTTAGAGTGGATAAAATTATCAAAAAATTACATAATAAAGTATGTTGTGTCAAGAGGCTGTGCCTAGAATTTCGTAATTTTTTGAGTTCATTTACTATATTTAAAAATCCAAATAAATATGATATATAAATTACAAATTTAGGCACTGCCGTTTTGTGGAGGGGCGACAGGCCACCTGCCGCGTGGTGGCCAGGCTATAGGCGCGTGGCCGTCCGGCGGCCGAGCTCCAATAGAAGTGATATTTTTGTCATTGTCATACGAATACGGCTATTTTTATAAATACAAATTGAAAAGGTACTATATATACCAAAAATTTGAAAGGTTGGGCCACAAGTTGAAACTTGTGAGCAAATAACTCATTCAGTAAGTACGACATGATGCTATGATTATGATGTTAGAACGTGTAAGATGCGATAACAGGAAATACAATTGCAATGTAGATTTGAGCAATAGAACAAGACAAATTTTGAATCCATTCCACCATTTCCCATATGTACTGTAAGTATATCATACATACTGTAAGTATATAACTAGAGCTTATGTATAGCAGATGAAAAAGCAGAAGGGTGGTGTACGTATCATCATTGTCTAAGCTATAGATACTTCTGCAGTGCGAGACAGTTGACTTTAGCCAATCGATTCTATGGAAAGCGTCAACACAATCTAATGGGGGTATAGGAATAGGATCAAAGTTGACCATTTTTCTACTGAATATAGATTGGAATAAATGGACAATATTATATCTATCTTTGTGCAACTGTGCATTCTAGTATTCTTGCATGAAATACAATAGTCACTCCATGGCATTTTGCTATATTTTGTCATCTAGATCTTCACAATTTAAAGTCGTGACTCTAGTGTGTCTTTGAGTTCTTATTATTGTTGCTTTGCTATTTGTAAATAAAGGCAAATCTTTCTATGACCTGCAGGGGATCCAGCCACTAAGCCTAACCTTCACCTTGCCAACAGGCTAAATCGTGATACCAGTGGGCTCATGGTCATTACCAAATGCAACAAGGTTGCAGGGAAGCTAGCGAAGGCCTTCACTGAGCACAAAGTTAAGAAAACATATCTAACTCTTTATGTAGGTTATCCACCAACGTGGGAGAAGATTAAGATATGTTCTGGTCATGGGCAATCGAAGCACGGTGCTTGGCGTGTATACGCTATGTCTGATGTTGGCCGAACACTACCAGGGGGTTCCGTTATAAGGGACATGAGCACAAAATTTGAAGTGTTAGAAACCAATGGTAAGGGATAGTTTAGAGAACCATCTAATTTGGATATTGATGAAATAGAGTCGATTACTATACAAGAAAAAGGCAGCTGACCATACTTCAAATGATGATGTGAAGAACAGCATCATTTTGGTTAGAGCCTATCCTCAAAGTGGACGAACACATCAGATTCGTCTACACTGTTAGTTTCTTGGGTTCTCTATCAGAGGTGATGTGAAGTATGGTGGAGTGATTGAGTGGAACGGTGTAGATTGTGATGGCCATGTGTTGCACGCAGAGAGCCTGTCATTTGTACACCCGGTCACTGGATTGCCCGTCACCTTCCGGGCACCTCTCCCTTCATGGGCAAAAGAATTCATTTGAACAATGGGATAAATTCCCTTGATCTTATTGTGATGCACAGCCCTCCAGTTGGTGCTGATGGCTGCTCCTTATGCTTGTGAGACCTGACCTGTCTGCTCAGTCGATGCCTGCCTGCCTGCTTCCGTCAGATCTTATTCTTGATGGTTTCCAGTAGTGGAGCTGACCTGAATCCTATTCCTATCCCTTTTGCAAGAAAGGGTTTAGATGCTATTCTGGATGGAGGTCAGAGGAGGTGAGAAACAAGTCCAGAGGAACAAACCTTTCAGGGCTCTGAGAAGTCGAAGAAGTAGCCACAGCACTAGCCATAGTAGATTAAACTTTGCTAGTTGTTACAGCACTGAATAGTAATAACTGCACTGCTGTTTTTACCGCAGTGCAGTCTTTTCATGTAAGATCTTCTGACGTATTAAATTGATGCTGTCAGATTTCAGATCTGGTGTTCATCTGCAATCCTGGCTACCTGTTGCCAAGATCACAGTACTTGATGAAAAAAAAGCTGAATTGTGGAACAACCACTGTGCATACTGAAACTGTTCATTTTGGGCTATTGTGCTCTTCATCTAACTCATTCTTCTATTCTAAGACTGGTTTCACCACTAATCAAATGGCTGATATCTTTCTAGATAATCAAGTGCCATGATTTAAGCCATGAGGTTTGGTATCTTAGGTTATGGAAACCTGGCCCAAGAATGATGCTACAAAACAAGCACATAAACCCAAAATGGATGTTCAGACAGGCCCACAGTATGATCTCAGAAGAATACTGCACCATGCACAGTATCCACAGCATCTTGGTCGCTGGTATGTATTTCTTGCACAGCTCCTAGCTGTTGTCTGTTCTTGGACAGCTTGGTGTAGTAGCATCTCAGCTAGAGAAGAAGAAAAGTTCTGAACTTTCTCGCCCTTTTGCAACCAGCTTGGAAACCTCCGACCAATGGAGAAGAAGCTGCAGCGATTTACAGGCTGTCCAAAAGAGGCACGCAGCCACACGGAATGGGAGGATCTAGACTCTTAAAGAGGGTTTGAAAGAAAGAAAAGAACGATGCTGCCTTGTGCCTTCCCATGGAGGCCTGTCAAGATTTGTCAACTCTGTAGAAATTTCACAGACCAGTCAAACCAGCCGGTTGATTACTTCGTTTGTGGTCTTTTTCAGACTTCAGGTTCAATTACGACTTGATCATACGATTATGTTCACACATATCGAAGTGCTCAATTAATCGACAAGCACAACATAGCCTAGAAAATTCTGATGCTCCTTCGTAGAAACGGAGGAGAACCCACAGAAAAAAGCCAAATGTATTCAAAACTAAAAGTGTTATGTTTTCGACTGAAATGATATAACAGTGTTTATTATTATTTTTTAAAATATTCAAATAAAAAAGAAAAAAATACTATTACATATCTACGGATAATATAAAGAAAAAAAGGCTATGTAGGTAGTGCTCCAACCGGCTTTTAAGCCTAGGTTTCTGCCTATTTTACACTGAAACGATTGAAAATGTATTGTAGTGGCCGGTAGCTTTTTCTAATTACTTCAATTAAAAAATAGAATAAAATAAAAATAAAAACACCATTATATATTTATAAACAATATAAAAAATAAATGAAAAATAAAAATAATTAAATTTAAGAAACCGACGTGTTTCGAAAGCTTCCCGACACCCGGGTTCCAGCGGGATTTTGGCTTCGCTGTGTGAAACGTGCGTGTACATAAAAACGAATGGGAAATCCTCGAGCTACTGGTCCACCGTATTTTCCCAAACCAACCAACCCCCCACCTGCCCCTTTGACCGCCGGTCCCCACATGTCATACTCCAGGCGCCACCCCTACTAACCCCGCTGCAGCGGCGGGATTGGCCGCCACGTCACCATTTGCTCCCCCCTCCTTAGCGGGTCCGCGTCAAGATCCGTCCTCCTCTCGTCGTCGTCGTCGTCTCCGAGAGAGAGAGAGAGAGAGAGGGAGGCCACCGGCGGCCGGCGATCGGAGCGGAGATGTTCCTGGTGGACTGGTTCTACGGGGTGCTGGCGTCGCTGGGGCTGTGGCAGAAGGAGGCCAAGATCCTCTTCCTAGGCCTCGACAACGCCGGCAAGACCACGCTCCTCCACATGCTCAAGGACGAGGTCGGGGAAAAAAATCGCTGCCTTTTTATTTTCTAATGTTTTTTTTTATAAACTCTCTCGGGGTGGTAGATTAGGCGATCTGGATTGGATGGCTGGGGTGGTTTGTCCGGGAATTTTTGTGGGAGTTGTCGAGTTCTGGCCCGGTTCGAGGCGCCTTTCCTTTCTGAGGTGTCTTTGTGGGGGGTAAAGATTGGTAATTTGACGAGGTTTGAAGGAATTGTGAGGATTTCTGGATCGGGATGGGTTACGTCCGTGTAGATTTAGGAGTAATCTCTTGTGTGATTCCTGTCCTTTCTGCTGATGCTGATAGATGTTCGTGTGCAATATCTGTGCATGTGTGAGTGTTTAGATTGAATTTGAAGGGTGCTGTTTCCATTCGAATTTTGAAATTGGAAATGTTTATGCTAGTAGATGTTCACCCGAAGGGTTGAGTGTTCTTGAGGATTTTTCATGTAGCATTTCAACAAAAAAAAATCATCGTGGAATTTCAGTGTATGCGTTGCAAAAATTTCCCCTTTCTTTAGATTGAGGAGGCTTCGATCATGTCCCCATTTCCCCCATTTTTGTAGGAGTTGGTGGACAAGTACCATAGACAGTCTTTGTTTCCTGTTGAGGATAACAGTGGGTAGATTTTATTTCTGTGAGGACTGGATTGCTTGCTAGATCTGGATAAGTTCCATATAGTACAGCAGAGACTTTGCTTCTTTCAGTCTTGTGTGCATAAGAAGATTCCATGTTGATCTCTGGAATGATAGGATGCTAATTCTAGGGCTTTCAATTTAGATCTGGTGCACATGCTCCTCTGCACAATTTACATTCTATTGTAACTTCAATTAGTTTGATACTTTGATGTTTGAACAGTTTTCAATATAACAATATGAAGGATCATTTTTGTTATTCAACTTGATTTGCTAATCAGTCTTTTAGTTACTGTATATACTGAACTTAAACATAGAAAACAAATGAAAACTCTATGGTTTCGTGTTTTTGCCTCTGTTTGCTGAATTAGCTTGTACTTGGGTTTGTGTTCCTTCTGGCAGAGATTGGTTCAGCATCAGCCTACGCAGTATCCGACTTCTGAAGAGCTGAGCATTGGGAAGATCAAGTTCAAGGCATTTGATTTAGGAGGCCATCAGATTGCTCGTCGTGTGTGGAAGGATTACTATGCCAAGGTATCATCTTCCTCTTTTAATGTCTGATATTTAGTAGTTCCATTCATAAGTAGCCTAGTCCTATATGCTATCCAACGTTGATGTACTATCAAGATTCATAATATATCACCGATACATAAAAATGGAAAAGGTGCTTCAAATTGAGTTTGCTCTCACTACCATCTTTCAAAATATTAGTGGTCATTTGGTATTGTCTCTTTTTCTTAGCATACACCTTCCTGTCACTAGCATTTTGTCTGCCATTTTATTCTTCTCATCTTCCATCTTAAATGTTCCCCCCCTCAAAATAGCTCTGTACTATTTCATGAGGTAGTGGTGTTGGCTTAGTGGTTCGAGTGGTGGATATACCTCACTGACGTGATAGAATATGCTGGATGAAGAGACTGGTGATGGCAACATAGAGAAACATCTTGCATTAGAATGTTGCAGCAGGATAGATATGCTGAAATCAATGAGCTCTGAGAGTGTACAGGGTTGTTAGTGCCAGACCAGTAGGTGAGCGGAGTTTGGTGTAAGGGGGATGAAATCAGGAATATTGCCAGCAAAAGAGATGAAAGATTAAAAAGAAGGGTTCAATTATGGGAATGGGTACAAAGAGGGAGTCTAAGGATGGCTAAGGGCCAGTTAGAAACTTCAACTAATCAGGGTGCAAACTCATGGGTTTCGTATGATCGTATCATTTGTTGATTGAAATCTATTATTGCTTCTGTAGATTATCGCCATGCCATAACTTGTAGCCATATAAATGAGACAAATTCAACAACCAACCTGATTAGACTGGAGATGCAAAGAGACAGTAATATGGATAATACATAAAACTAGGAATGAACTAAAGTCTAAACAACATCTAGCCATTCTTTCACCATTGTTGCATTGTCTGGGAGGCTAGCAATGCCACTTTCTATGTGATATGCATCTTTACATGGCATGTGATGTTGTTAGTTTCCTTATCTTACCACTTACCAGCAGATGGCTTGCAAGCTGCTGTAACTGAAAATGCTGCCTTTTGTTCCTGTTCAGAATTTCAGATAGCAGTTTTTTTTAATGTCTTGCCTTATATAATTCTGGTATGAATATTAGATGCAGTTGGTTCTTACTAAGCTAAAGGAGGTCTTTCAGTTGTACTATTTGCATAGGTCATAGACGTCTGATATGAATATCTACTATGTTCTATACCTGATATTTTTGCTTCTTGAGCCTTTGCTGTTTATTATTTGATCTGTTAAATGGTGTAGTTGCCCTTTCGTTAGCATCAGGATTAATTTGAAACAAAAAGAGCATAGAAAAGGAAGTAATCAAACAATGTTTCGCTGCTTAAGGTTCAACCTTAGGGCAGACTCTTTTCTAGTTTGGTTTTTATATATGATTATGAAGGCAGCCTTGTATAGATCTTGTAAGTACTACGGTCCACAGAAAGCTATGTGATCTTTTCATGCATGTCCACTTCTGTTGTTCCAGACCATCTGATTCTGACTTCTTAGTTCTGTTCCATGATCTTGAATGCTGGTGCACCAAAAAGTATTTGTTTTCTGCTTCTGTTTGATGTGTCTTCCAATTTTCATTTGATCAGGTTGACGCAGTGGTGTACCTCGTGGACGCATACGACAAAGAGAGGTTGGCTGAATCCAAGAAGGAACTCGACGCCCTCCTCTCGGATGATTCCCTGGCCAACGTCCCCTTCCTGATCCTGGGAAACAAGATAGACATCCCCTACGCTGCGTCCGAGGAGGAGCTCCGCTACCACATGGGGCTGAGCAACTTCACGACCGGCAAGGGCAAGGTGAACCTCGGTGAATCCAATGTGCGCCCCTTGGAGGTGTTCATGTGCAGCATTGTCCGCAAGATGGGCTATGGCGACGGGTTCAAGTGGCTGTCACAGTACATCAAGTAGGGCCAGTGTGTGGGATAAAAAGAAAAAAGTTTTAAGCAGTCCTGATGATACTCCTGTTTTACCTTACCTTGCCACGAGACAAGTGTGTTAGGGAGCTAACTGGTCATGGTTATTCATGGTGCCAGTACATATGTGATGGAAGTAGTGCGAGTTTGGATATCTTGTGCTAGATTTTTGGTCAGTTACAGTGTGATCTTAAAGAAGGAACATCCTTTAAACTTCATTGCTACAGCTCTTCAATTCTCCCTCTGACTCAGTTACCTCTCTCCCTGCGTTCCTCCAGGGAATTCTGAAGGATGAACATAGAAGTCTCAAGTCTGATGCATACAAAATTACTGACGTTTTTTTTTCCTGAAAACTTTGTCTGATGAAGCTGATGAGTTTGTGCGTTATGCTTTTCTGCTGGTGCTGATCATCTCAGCTATGCGTGTTCTCGCCGAATTTTCGCTCCTACAAATGAATAGGTATAATTTAGGATCTAATCTAGAGATATTAGTGGCTCAGACATGCTCCAGCAAATCGTCAAGATGGTTTGTCTATTTACGCTTGTAGCCACAAAGGAAATTTTGCGACTTTCCCCACTATATAACCGCATGTTAGAGCATCTCTAGTAGGAGCCCTCAAATCAGAGCCCCTACTTTTGATTTGAGGGCTCCCCCTATTTTTGAGGGCCCTGTTTTTTGAGTTAAACTCCAGCAGAAGCCCTCAAATCAGGGCCCTCAAATTCATTCCAACTGAGAATGACATGTAGGGCCCACTCGTCATTCTCAAATTTCTCTACCCCTCGCTCTCCGCAGCCCGGGGAAGAAGCAGACGAGGGAGGAGGCCGGGGCCGGGGCAGAGAGGAGCCAGCGGAGGCAGGGGCCGAGGAGGCCGCACGCGTCCGCTCTCCGCCGCCGGATCCGGCGACCACGCATCAGATCCGGCCGCCTCCGCTCTCCGCAGCCCGGGGAAGAAGCAGACGAGGGAGGAGGCCGCGCCCGGGGAAGAAGGAGGCCCCACAGGGGCCGGGGCCGAGGAGGCCGCGCGTCCGTCCCGAGAGGAGCCAGAGGAGGCCGGGGCCGGGGCAGAGAGGAGCCAGCGGAGGCAGGGGCCGAGGAGGCCGCGCGCGTCCGCTCTCTGCCGCCGAATCCGGCGACCACGCACCAGATCCGGCCGCCTCCGCTCTCCGCTGCCGGATCCGGCAACCCCGCACCAGATCCGGCCCTTCCCGCCCGGATCCGTTCGCCGCTGCGCCTTCGCAGCTCGGATCCGGACGCGCGACGAAGAGGCGGGTGGGGGAAGAGGCGGGCGGAGGAGAGCGGGGAGGCGGGCGTCGGCGAGCGCAGGCGGGGAAAGAGGCGGGCGGGGAGGGGAAAGAGGCAGGCGGGGAAAATGGCAGCGCGCACGGGAGGGGAAAGAGCCAGGTGGGGCGCGCAGAAAACTGCTCCAACTGTGATTTGGGGGCTTGGTCTAGAGCCCCCAGGAATGAGGGCTGAGGGGGGATTTGAGGGGCCCCTCAAATTTGAGGGCTCTAGTAGGGGTCTTGCTGGAGCTCTATTTTTGTCTCAAGCCCCTAAATTTGGTTTTGGGGGCTCAAGTAGGGGTCATACTGGAGATGCTCTTAGGTGAGTTTATCCTTGGATTTTCATGAGTCCACCATATGACTTCTTGTTGAGAATAATGGAGATAACTAATTGCACCCCTCTTCAAAAACCAAAGTTGACAGCAAACTCGAAGTATGCTGCTCCTAACATAATACTCCTACTTCTGAGCCAGGATTTTAACGTTCAGTTGTCCAAAAGTTAGGCCCAAACATTCTGAACACAGGAATTTCGTAAGAAGCAGTTTAGATTTTACAAAAATCAGAAAAAAAAATTCTGGTGTTCCAAGCGGTGGAACATAGTGCTAGAAACTTAAAAGCCTATTCTTTTTATTTTTTTCAGCTATTTTTGTCTTTTAATTTCTTTCAATAATTACTATTTATTAAGGTAATAAGTGGTAGCCCAAAATTATTAAGAAACCTGGATCTAAGCTTGAAGCATTAGCTCATGGTGGGCCTCACCACTAGGCTATAAATAGGAAGTACTATTGGCTATTTTATATACGGAATCAGAAAAGAAAGCAATAAAAAAAGATGAATTCTTTCTATCTCTGAGTTTCAATCTACTATTTCTATCTTCTATGATTGATCTAATTTTACATAATAAAAGAATCAACCGGACTTGTCGGCAGACGGCTGCTCAACAAAAATAACTACTACTTCACGTGGTTTCCGAAAGGCAACTCTCACCTGAACCCTTAAACCCTGCAAGAGAAGAAGAGTAGAAGACACCACGCCAAAAAAAAAAAAAAGAGTGAATTTCCTCCCTCGCAGTCGAAGCAGATGAGGAGCAGGAGGCTCCCCACTCTCCTCCGCCGCTTCCGCACCAATCTCTCCGGCCAAATACCACCAAGATCCAGCCTTTCCACCAAATCCGGCCGGAATCCTGCCGAACCCGCCGACCCGGCCCGAGCGGTGTCGATCTTGGCCGAGGAGGACTGGTTCCCGCGGCTCAACTCGGAGTTCGCCGCCGCCCTGCCGCGTCTGGGCCCGCGCTTCGTCGTCCGCGCGCTGCGCGCTGCGTCCCACGAGCCATTCCTCTGCGTCCGCCTCTACGTGTGGGCTTCGCGGTTCGGGCGCCACTTCGCGCGGGACAGCTCGGTGTGGCGTGCCCTCGGCGACGCGCTGTGGCGGCGCGGGCCGGTGGTGTTGTCCGCGGCGCTGGTGGCGGAGGTCAGGGCGTGCGGGTGCGAGGTCTCCGAGGAGCTGCTCTGCGCCCTGATCGGCAGCTGGGGCAGGCTGGGCCTCGCGACGTACGCCCACGAGGTGTTCGTGCAAATGCCGCGGCTGGGGCTGAGGCCCAGCACCTCGGTGTACAACGCGGTGATCGCGGCTTCGGTGAGGGCCGGCGCCGTCGACGCCGCGTACCTCAGGTTCCAGCAGATGCCCGCGGACGGGTGTCGGCCGGACTGCTTCACTTACAACGCGCTCATCCACGGTGCCTGCCGGCGCGGGATCGTCGACGAGGCGCTCCGGCTGGTGAGGCAGATGGAGGGCGCGGGGATCAGGCCGAATGTGTTCACGTACACAATGCTGGTCAATGGGTTCTTCAATGCTGGTAGGGTGGAGGATGCAGTTCGTGTGCTGGATAAGATGAAGGAGAAGGGTGTGGCGCCAAGCGAGGCTACGTACAGGACGTTGGTTCATGGAGTGTTTCGGTGCTTGGGAAGAGACAGGGCGTATGGGATGTTGAGTGAGTGGTTAGGATGTGAGCCGGCTCTGCACCCAAGTGCATGGCATACTGTGCTGTATTGCTTATCGAAGAACGAGATGGCCAAAGAGGCGATCGAGGTCGTGAAGAAGATGAACACTAGGGGGTATCTCCTTGACAATTCGACATTTGGCATTGTGATCTCTTGTGCCATGAAATACGTAGAGTTGAGCATTTTGTGTGAGTTGCTAGATGATTTCATTAAGAAAGGTGGGAATCCAGGATCTGATGTCTATATTGTGATCATCAAATCCTTACTGAACCACAAGAGTTTTTCAAAGGCAGATCACTATTTGGAGTGCATGTTTTTGGATGGGCTCTTGTCTAGTGTGACAACTTACAACATGGTGATAGATTGCCTCGTCAAGGCAGGTGCAGTGGATAGGGCAGTGGAGATTGTCAAGGAGATGCGAGAGAAAGGTTTTGTCCCTAACCTTGTTACCTTTAACACACTGATAAGTGGATATTCAAAATTAGGGGATGTCCATAATGCTAAGGCTGTTCTTAAGATGCTTATGGAACACGGGTTCATTCCAGATATCATTACTTTTACCTCCCTCATTGACGGGCTATGTCACACCCACCAACTGGATGATGCTTTTGATTGCTTCAGTGAGATGGCAGAGTGGGGTGTTAGACCGAATGCTCATACTTACAATGTACTAGTGCGTGCGCTTTGTTTAGCAGGGCATGTTAATAAGGCCATTGATCTTCTTCATAAAATGAAAATAGATGGCATTGCTCCTGATGCATATTCCTTCAATGCTCCCATTATGAGTTTCTGCAGGATGAAAAAGGTAGATAAAGCTCGAAATATTTTTAATGTCATGTTGAGATCTGGTGTGGTTCCGGATGGTTACACATACAATACCCTGATAAAAGCTCTTTGTGATGAAAGAAGAGTTGATGAGGTCAAAGAAATTCTACTTGCAATGGAGTCCAGTGGCTACAATGTGAGCAATCATCACTCATATTTGCCAATTGTTTGTGCACTTACTAAAATGGGTCGATTTAGTGAGGCAGGAGGGTTGATGAATAAATGCCACAGTAGAAATTCTCAGTTCGGTTGCAGTTCTAATCTGATCATAGAGTCTGAAATTGCTGTCCGGGTTGTCAATGTGTGAATTGTGGTTTGTTAATTACATGCTATTTGATACATGAGCGTTGCCCTCTCCTGCTGTGAAGGGTGCAAAATAGCCTCATCTTTGCTAAGGTACGTGAAACAACATCAGTATCAATTATTGCTTCAGACCATCTGTTTTGGTGATGTTTTATTTTCCTATTCTTTGTTTTTTATTGAGCCATGCATATTAGTGTTGCCAAATGTATCTATGTAATGTTCTTTCTGTTAATGGTGTTTCCAGATGAAGCATTTGGACCTTCTCAACGCTCGGAGATTATGTTCACTGGCATGAATTGCATTTCAAGAATGATGTGTATTTGTGCTTTTCCCTCTGAAAAACTTTGCAGAACAAATACGTATGTTTCCTTTATCTTCTTTTTATGTTTTTGGTAAATTTGCTTGTAATATAAAGTGATAAACTTCATAAAATTTATATTGGCTTTGAACTTTTGCGTACTGGCAAGGAAAAGAGCGCAAGCTAAGAAAAAGTTAAGCACTGTATTTGTAGTCTTACTTCTATTTGATTCAGTTAACTATCCATGAAAAGATAGCATGATTTTTACGTTAGCTTGCCAAGTCTAACACATATGAACATTCAAAATAAAAAGGATCAGAAAACCCAGTCCAGCAGTCCTCATTTCTTGTTGCAGTCATTGTCCTTTGTAATGTTCTCAACTGGCATTGATCTATTATTTTGGTTTCCACATTTGTCTTCTTGTTTTTACAGGCAGCCAACTCTTGAAAGGATTCTCACAATTAAGTGCAAACGCTGTTCTCTTGGAAAATAAACATTCCACATCATGCAGAAACAAAAATAGTCCTTTGCCTAGGACGACAAGTGCTTTCAAGCCCTCCTTGCTTCCCCAGTGTTTCAATGCGCACCATCGAGCCGCTCAACGAGTCAATTTTCGGTTACGTGAGTTCTTTGTGAACTGTCATCAGTGGGTGCAATCTCCCTATACAGTGGCTCCAAAGTTCAACCTAATGGGGCCGAGTTTGGTTGGAATTTCAGCCGGCTTATGTTTGTACAGGCTACAGTAACTAGCTTTTAAGCGATGTGGTTTTTTAAGACGGGTCAACGGAAAATTGTAGTAAAAAGTATACTGAGTTCAGTTGTACTGGTCAAAGTCAATGGCCTGTTGAAGATGAGTTGCCTCCCCCTTGTCCTGAGATCCCTGTGATTGTAGATTTGAGTGGTCTGGAGATGAAGAGCTCTGATTGGCCACTGTTGTTGTACCTAATTGTTGCAGATTGTTCATGTAGTTGCTACAATAAAATTCATCATTCTACAAATTAAATTTGTTGCTCATACAAGGGTATATGTAGCTTTATTGGTCAGAGCTCACCTGGAGTTGACCACCAAATCCACCCATGGATTGAAGCAAATCTGGGCCCTTAATTCTTTTTGTATGGACTTGGTCGAGGCACGTCATCATTTTCTTTACCTTTACTTCTCTCCCGTTCTCCTCCATGTATCAGATCTGAAGCAGTGGGTAACTTCCCTCCATATTAAGGGTGTGTTTGGTTGAACTGTGGCTTCTAAAAAAGCTGCTGTGAGCTGTGGACTATGGAAAAGCTGCTGTAGGTTGTGGGCTGTGGAAAAACTGTAAGCTGTTTGGTTCAAACAAGTATAAAACTTACCTCCTATCTCTATTTT
Organism: Dendrocalamus latiflorus; assembly: GCA_017311315.1. Classification (NCBI taxonomy): domain Eukaryota; kingdom Viridiplantae; phylum Streptophyta; class Magnoliopsida; order Poales; family Poaceae; genus Dendrocalamus; species Dendrocalamus latiflorus. The sequence continues at coordinate 4,394,129 of CM029650.1, forward strand.
CCTTGAAACAACTGTGAAACAGCTCTCTATTTTCACCATTTCAAAAAGTAGAAAGCTAAAAGCCAAAAGCAGGGTCCAATGTGCTTTCAAAACTGTACTACCTAAAAGTAGCTGCTTCTGAAAAAGCAGCTTCTGGTTTCCACCCCATTGGTTGACTTTTGATTTTTTGGAAGCAAAAGTAGCTCCCAAAAACTCAACCAAAGGCACCCTAAAGCCCTCAGCAATCAAAGCTCTGCCTCTAAAAAAACAATCAAAATTCCGGACACAATGAAGTTTTTTTTAAAAAAAAACTCTGGACACAATGCACCGAGTCTTCTTCCGACTGCCGCCTTTCCGATCCTCCGCGATTCGTGGAAACAGAGTAAGGTTGCTGCTGCTGATCTGCAGGTCGCCGCCGCCAGCAACTGCTGTCTTCGTGTCCGTCCGTACTGCCCTAGAGCTCGATGCAATAAAGCTAAGAGTTTCTTATTTAAAAATGATTTTAAAATAGTAATGATAGATAAAACCTTATTCACTCTCACATGTTTCAGTGACTTTCTACCTGTTCAGATTTATATGGATATCATTATTTTCTATGGCTCTTCTACCTGTTCAGATTTATATGGATATCATTATTTTCTATGGCTCTTCTCGTACTTATATGTCTAGATTTTCATAGTATATAAACAGGGAATTCGAGATAAATATGATGGGTTAGCTAACTTTCTTACTTGGTCTTCAAATCAAACAACTGAAGGAAGGAATATTTATTCATTAAAGCAATTACACAAAGGACCTTCTTCGGCGCTTCGACATGGAAAGCGGCAAGCCAATGCCTACTTTAAATGCTATTTCTACTGTGCTGGATCCTGATGAGAATGAAGAGCCCGTTGACCAGAAGGAGTAACACAGCATGATCGGCTCTCCTCTACCCCATGGTGTTGAGGCAAGACGTACATTTTGTTATGCGTATGTGCTCTCGATTTTAGACTTCCCCTTGTGTCTCACATTGTCAGATAGTATATCACATCTTCAAGTGCCTTCAGGATACTTTTAACTTTAGACTCTGGTATTATTTTGACTCAGCACTTTTCTCTTCGTGCTTTTTTGATGCAGATTTTGCAAGGTATAGAATAGATAGAAAGAGTGCTTCTAGCCCTCTTCATTTTCTAGGCATATCTTTTATTTCTTGGTCATCTAGAAAGTAGTCTGTTGTAGGGGTGGTCCAAACCCCCACGACTGGGCCGTGCAACTAGTCCAACATGTAATAGGCCCAATAGTGTAGAGGAATATACCAGTGTAAATATACCAATGTATCCTCATCCTTTGTAAATACTAAGGGGTAGAATGGGGATTTCCCATTCTACCCCACTCATATATATAAACCCCCAGGAGGGGCAAAGGGGGGGACATCTCCCTCATTCTTACTCAACTCCCCCACACAGACCTGGCTCCTCTCCTCCTCTCCTTCTACCAGTCCCCTTCATTCCTGTTTAGCCCGTAGCTACAACAGATGGCGCCATCCGTGGGGACGACTAGAAGTTACGTGTGCAAGAAATTTCTCCAACATGCTGCTTCGGGTCATCAGCTACAGATAAGTAGTTTGCTCACTAAAAATTTAAGTATGCTTCGCCACGTTTCGTAGGAAGAATGTTGAGTAGATCTACTCGAATCGCCCGCTCGTAGGTGGAATATTAACCAGATCTAGTCGAGATGTCCATTTTTATATCGCCGCTACCCCGGCTCCGTTGGGGGTGTTCATGTAGGAAAAACGAGTGGAGGATGCGTTCGTGAAGCCAGATCGGGTGCCTTCGACTCCTCCGCACCAGACTCCACGCGGAGTGCACTTCGCCGAGCGTGCCTTCGCGGCAGCCTCTGTCGAATCTCCGCACTCCCGCGAGCTCCGTGTATCCATACGCAAAGTCTGCGTGTACGTTGACGTCGCGTCTTGTGTCCGGCTACAGCCTCCGCGCCAGACTCCGCAGGCAAAGCGCTGGCCTTCGCTCGTACTCCGCACGCGCAGCGCCAAGCTTCGTGTGACCTTCGCATTCAAGCGCGTGTCAGCCGCAGCGTACGTGCAGAGCGCCGGTTTTCGTCATGTGCCGCATGCAGGAAAGTGCTCCGCGAGTCTGGCGGCCGAGATGGAGAGGACGTCGCCTACAAGGTTGACGATGCTGGCGTCGGAGCCTCCCACGACATTCAGTTCGAGCCTCCGCGCCGAGCTCCCCGGAGTCTCTGCGCAGCGTTGCGTCTCCGTTTCATGGGCTCCGAGTCAAGCCTCCGCAAAGCATCACTAGGCCCCGCCGTCGCCACGTGTATGGAAGCAGGAACTCGCGAAGCAACAGTTAGCTGTGCGCGCGAGGTCCGTGCCCCGGGGTCTACGGCGCGGTATCAATTTCTTCATCCCTGCATGCGTCCAAAGCACGCGAAGCATCACGGCTGCAAGCCCGCGGGCACCAGCGCATGCACTCGAATATCCTGCGTACACGAGATCTATTCGGACATGAAATATCCATCCGCGAAGTCCGCGAAGAAGTCCTGGAGAGCAAGGCGTCCTTCTTCGGCCCCTGCTGCGCCGCTCAAGAGCCTGCACCAGGTCTTCATTGCCGCCTGCAGCTCACCATCGCGCTGGAGAACTCCGTGAGCTCGCTCAACTACGCTGCGGTGGCCACGCTCACGGTGACGGTGGACAGCCCCGGATCTCCAACGACCTCAACTGGGGGCCACCTCGGCTACCTATTTCGGGCAATGGCCGCCATGTGCACGCCGCACGCCCGTGATGCCGCGCTCGCCAGCGAAGTTCCGGCGAGGCCCTCTCCGCAGCAGTCCGCGCCTCCCCGCCATACTTCGCGTTGGCGAAGGTGCCTTCGACCTCGACCCTCCCTTGCCCGTCGCCGTACTTCGCCGAGCTCGGAGTCCACGCAGGTGCGAGGTCCGGCGTGTGAAGGAGGATCTCCAACCACATAGCGAGTGCGTGCACTCGGCGAAGACGGCGGCGGCGGCAAGCTCTCCGGGGACCCTCGCAGCGCTCCAGGACTCCGCACGCCAGCACGTCCTTGGGCCTTCGCAAGTCTTCGGCGAGCCTTCACCGAACTCCATGCCGCGCTCCAGGACTCCGCACGCCAACGTCTGGTGGGACCCCGCCGGCCTCCGTGCAGTGCCTCGGGCCTTCGCAAGTCTTCGGCGAGCCTTCACCGAACTCCATGCCGTGCTCCAGGACTTCGCACGCCAGCTTTTGCTGGGACCCCGCCGGTCCCCGTGTGGTGCCTCGGGCCTTCGCACATGACTCGTGTATACAGTGGCTCCGCGCGATGGATGTACTCACGTATACACCAACTCCGCGCAGGCAGCAGGAAACTTCCATCCACGCGCTGCTCCTTCGTGGCAGGCTCCGCCGACTGCTCTGCCCCGACCGCCTCCACCAAGACTTCGAGGACGTGCGCGCGGGAGGCATCGACGGCTGCATCGCAGCGGGGCGCGGTCGCGTCACAGAAGGGCAGCAGCCACGGAAGAGCCCAACCATGCATGCGCGGAGTGCCCGAAGTGGACCTCTACTCTGCTCGGCATCGCGGGGCTTCTCCGTCCCTCAGCCTTCGCTTCGCCGGAGTCCGAGCTGGCCACAGCGACTGATGCATCGACCTCCGCAAGGGCAAGGTCTTCTCCGAGCTTGGTACGCGACGTGAGTCCTCCGCTCGTTTCCAGACTCCGCCTCGCCGGAGGAGGAGCCGGCCTGTGTCGTCCTCCGCAGCTGCTCCGCCCCCCACCCCAGCAGTCGCTTTGCCAGAGCCCGGGCTGGCCACGCCGAGTACGCTTCGGCTCCAGGGGAGTCTTCGCCAGCCTCCGACTCGACTCCGGGACGACCTCACTTGCACAGCGCCCTCGCATGCCCACCGTCCTGAAGCCGAAGGCAGAGGCAGCGAGCGACGAGGCGGCAGCGACGGTGGACCAGCCGGCCTTGGGCGGACCTGCAGTTGCTTGACTTCGGGCTCTTCGACAGGGACCACGTGCTCCGCCCCGGCGGCCTGCTCCACGCCTACGTCCTCAAGCGCCACCGGGAGGCCATCATCAGCATCGTCCCCTGCCGACCTCCATACAGGCTTCGTGTCTACCCCCGCAGGGCCGGTTCCGTCGCCGGCAGTGCTTCTCCGGAGTCCCCGCCGATGCCTCGGGAGTTTCCGCCGAACACTTCGGAGCCTTCGTCGATGCCTCCGGAGTCTCCCCCGACCCCTCCGAAGCCTCTGTCATCGCCTTCGAAGTCTCCGCACTCGTACGGCATGGCATGGGTCGGCTCCGCACCCCATGATGAGACCTCCGCTAACTTCATGCAGCCAAGGTCTCCGCACTTGCGGCGTCTACTCCGCGACGTCACCACCCCGCCCGGTACACCCTGCACATGATCACGTATGTTGCGTTAATAATCCCTGCTGCATTTTGTGCTTGCATGGCTTTAAGTGGTTATGCAGCATGTGGTTTATTGCATTTGTGGTTCCAGTGTAAGAGCATTTGATTTGGCTGTGCGTTTTGGAGCGTGTTGTTGTCGCATTTCTCCAGCCATTTTCTTCGATGCCTCTAATCTGGTCCTCATTTTTAATTCTAATTTTAATCGCATGATGGCCTTGCACATCGGCGTACTCTACAGAGTATAAATAAGACGTCGCGTTGAGCTTGCCTTCGCACGCGCGAGTCTACAGACTATACATTAAGACGTAGCGTCGAGGTAATCCGCACGCACCAGTCTACGGACTTTAAATAAGACGCAACGGGGGGACGCCTCCGCGCGCACTCTACGGAGTATAAATTGAGACGTAGCGTCGAGGTCCGCCTCCGCACGCACCAGTCTACAGACTTTAAATAAGACGTAGCGTCGAGGTCCGCCTCCGCACGCGCGTGTCTACAGACTATAAATTAAGACGTAGCGTCGAGGTAATCCGCACGCACCACTCTACGGACTTTAAATAAGACGTAGCGTCGAGATCCGCCTCCGCACGCGCGAGTCTATGGACTATAAATTAAGACGTAGCGTCGAGGTAATCTGCACGCACCAGTCTACGGACTTTAAATAAGACGTAGCGTCGAGGTCCGCCTCCGCACGCGCGAGTCTACGGACTATAAATTAAGACGTAGCGTCGAGGTCCGCCTCCGCACGCACCAGTCTACGGACTTTAAATAAGACGTAGCGTCGAGGTCCGCCTCCGCACGCGCGAGTCTACGGACTATAAATTAAGACGTAGCGTCGAGGTAATCCGCACGCACCAGTTTACGAACTTTAAATAAGACGTAGCGTCGAGGTCCGCCTCCGCACGCGCGAGTCTACGGACTATAAATTAAGACGTAGCGTCGAGGTAATCCGCACGCACCAGTTTACGGACTTTAAATAAGACGTAGCGTCGAGGTCCGCCTCCGCACGCGCGATTCTACGGACTATAAATTAAAACGTAGCGTCGAGGTCTGCCTCCGCACGCACCAGTCTACGGACTATAAATAAGACGTAGCGTCGAGGCCCGCCTCCGCACGCGCCAGTCTACAGAATCTAAATAGCGTCGCGGTCCGCCTCCGCACGCACTCTACGGAGTATAAATAGACGTGGTTGAAGTTCCCACGCACTCTGCGGGGTATAAAAATTGCGACCGGCTGAGACACAAGGGAGTGCCTCACTTTAAGCGGCGCACCACTTGGATATCGCGCACTCGTGCGCGTTGCACCAGGGAGTGCACCGTGACTTTTTCAAGGTAGGGGAACGGCGGCGACGCCTCCCTACCTCATCTTGCGTAGCACCCTCGGCCTACGCCGCAAGCGCCCGCTCTTCGCGGGCACCATTTTTCGAGGTAGGGGAACGGCGGCTTCGCCTCCCTACCTCGGCGTGCGTAGTGCCCTCGGCCTACGTCACGAGCGCCCGCTCTCTGCGGGCCCTGTTTTTGAAGGTAGGGGAACGGCGGTCTCGCGTCCTTGCCTCCGCGCGCGTAGTGCCCTCGGCCTACGCGGCAAGCGCCCGCTCTTCGCGGGCACTCTTTTTGAAGGTAGGGGAACGGCGGTCTCGCCTCCTTGCCTCCGCGCGCGTAGTGCCCTCGGCCTACGCCGCAAGCGTCCGCTCTTCGCGGGCACTCTTTTTGAAGGTAGGGGAATGGCGGTCTCGCCTCCTTGCCTCCGCGCGCGTAGTGCCCTCGGCCTACGCAGCAAGCGCCCGCTCTTCGCGGGCACTCTTTTTGAAGGTAGGGGAACGACGGTCTCGCCTCCTTGCCTCCGCGCGCGTAGTGCCCTCGGCCTACGCCGCAAGCGCCCGCTTTTCGCGGGCACTCTTTTTGAAGGTAGGGGAACGGCGGTCTCGCCTCCTTGCCTCCGCGCGCGTAGTGCCCTCGGCCTACGCCGCAAGCGCCCGCTCTTCGCGTGCACTCTTTTTTAAGGTAGGGGAACGGCGGTCTTCGGCGCTCGACGGCACGTCGTTGGCGCGCGAGTCCGCCGTCCGCCTCGTAGGCATCGCCTCGGCGGGACGGCACGTCTTCGGCGCTCGATGGCACGTCGTCGGCGCGCGACTCCGCCGTCCGCCTCGTAGGCATAGCCTCGGCGGGACGGCACGTCTTCGGCGCTCGACGACACGTCCTCGGTGCCCGACTCCGCCGTCCGCCTCGTAGGCATCGCCTCGGCGGGACGGCACGTATTCGGCGCTCGACGACATGTCCTCGGCGGCTGACTCTGCCGTCCGCCTCGTAGGCATCGCCTCGGCAGAGCGGCACGGCTTCGGCGCTCGACTCCGCCGACCGCCTCGTAGGCATCGCCTCGAGCGGCACGGCTTCGGCGCTCGACGACGTCTCCGGCGCTTCACTGATTTCTTCATAGGCATTGCCTCTAGGGATCTGCGAGCCGCTAGTTGCATCGGCTCGCCAGTCGGTGCCGTCGCGCTTGCTGTCGGGGAACGGGGGGCTGGGGTGGTTGATCGCGTCAGCTCGCCCATCGGGACCTCAGCGCTTGCTGTCGAGGGAGTACTGTTGTAGGGGTGGTCCAACCCCCCCACGACTGGGCCGTGCAACTAGTCCAACATGTAATAGGCCCAATAGTGTAGAGGAATATATCAGTGTAAATATACCAATGTACTCTCATCCTTTGTAAATACTAACGGGTAGAATGGGGATTTTCCATTCTACCCCACTCATATATATAAACCCCCAGGAGGGGCAAGGGGGGGGGGACATCTCCCTCATTCTTACTCAACTCCCCCACACAGACCTGGCTCCTCTCCTTCTACCAGTCCCCTTCATTCCTGTTTAGCCCGTAGCTACAACATAGTCCTTTGTTGCATAGTCCACTGTTGAGACAGAGTATGTGGCTGATGCTAGTAGTTGCTCTCAAGTTCTCTAGATCTTATCTACTCTGCGAAATTATAGGTTGGCTTTAGATAGTATTTCTCTCGTCTGTAACAACACTGGCGTCATAAATATTGGAAAAAAATCTAGTGCAACACTTCAGGACTAAGCACATTGACATTAGATACTATTTCTTTAGAGACCATGTAGAGAAGGATGATGTTGTGCTTCACTTTGTAGAGTTAGAGTACTAGGTTGCAGGTCAGAGCAGTAGGTTGTAGACATTTTCACCAAAGCTCTTGATTGATCTCGTTTTGTTTTTTTGCGGGGAGAGTTGGGGGATTATTAGTCTTTTTGGCCTATTTTGAGTGAGGAGTTTGACTCTTTTGAATCCATTGTATCATAATGTATATTTAATTTTAGTAACTTGCATTGTAAAATAATTACATGGAGTTTGACTATTATCCTTCAGTGACATTATACATTTCTTTTCATCTTGCTATTTCTTGTGATATTTTGTTAGATTATCATTTCTTTCTATATATAGCTTAGCTTTGCTATGCTAGCTTTCTTACATATGAGAAATTTGAACTAAAATCATGTCATATCGGACCTTGGGACTAGTTTTGCTATAGTGATTCTCTTATGATTCGTGCGATGTCAAATATACTAAGTTGAGTCTTGAATCTAAATTAAGTTTTAGATTGATCTATGCTAGTTCTTTATTGAAGCATGAGTTTACTTCTCTTAAACTTTTACGGCTTGGGCCGAGTATAGCTTATAGACTAAGGAATAGCACATTATTCTTAAACTAAAAATGAAAACTGAAAAAATGATCTTTTTTATGCAAAAAAACTAATCTCACAAATTCTTTCTCATGAGACAGTTTGTGTCGGAACCCGGAGTAACGACTCCTGGATCCTCTGTGTAAAATCGCACTAGTCCAGGATCAGCTAGTGCACATAGTACAACAAAGATAAATACCAAGCACAATTGACCAATTATATTAAATAAAAGGGTACGGCCTTATGGCCAAGTCTTACATCAACACCCATTGGCAAATATAAATAAAGAAAAGAACTGCGGAAGTAAACTAATAAATAGCGAATCCCAAGCCGACCCACAGGCAAACGACAGTAAGACGCGGCCTACTCGTCCTGATCTTCACTGTAGTCGACATCATTTTCCTCTGTATGGAGATTGCAAGTTGAGTACAAACTTGTACTCCACAAATCAAACGGAGAAATGCAACATAATGATAAAGGCTTCAATGGAAGGCTTATAGGGTTAGTTTGCATAAAACGACATTTAATGAAATACAGTAGATAGATTGAAATTGCTGAATTTAATACAGTAAGTAAAAACAGTAGTTGTAGTTGAAAATAATACTGTCAGTGCAGGCTTCGACCAAGCACCAACCTATCCACGGGTATCCCACCCGGACCATCTTTTCTAAAAGATCATGTATGGATTTCATCCATCCACACGCTTCCAATCTCTCTCATGGGTTCCATCCACCCACATGGTTTTCATTCACTCATGGATTCCATCCATCCATAAGGTTTTCGAAAAATCATTTTTGAAAAACAAAGTCTAATCCATGAAAAACTTTTACTCAGCATGCCCATGACCATGGGCACGGCTATGCCGGATAGATTATACACTCTGCAGAGGTTGTACAGCTTTACCCACAAGACACGATCATCCCATATTGCCACCGGTTTACACACTTCCTTATGTGTGCGGCGAGGAGTCGTGACAAGGCCTTTACAATGCAAAGCCTTCAAACTGGTCGAGCCAACTCTAAGGTTTCACCCCAGTAAAGAATCCACCAGACCGGGACCCCCTCTTGAGCCTAGGCGAGACTTCTCATGGCTTAACCACGCTCGCCCAAGTGAGACTTCACATGGCACCAACCACGCTCACTTTCAACCTACAACTTGACTCAGGTTAGGACTTCGCAAATTATTCAGCCAGGGCTGTCCCATACCAGCCAGGTGGTAGTACGATTAGGGCTTTGCAACAGTAGCTTACAGACCGGTCCTTAATTGACTTAGGCCCAACCACATACCCCTGTGCACGATAGTCAACCACTGCGGCTTCGACTAATAGGGCATTCCTGCACCCACCAATCTAACCAATTGCCTAAGTCTAAACCAGTTTTATATTTTGTTTTCAAAATATTCCATAAACCTCCTTGACTCGCCAAAGTCAAGAGCACATATCAAAAGCATATCATTTTATGTGAAAGGTTCATCATTTTATGTGAGAAAGTATTCCAAAACAAATATTATAGCTAAGCAGGTCTAAGCATCTGATATGAAATCTCTCTAGCCAATACTAATGTACTAACTAGAGTTTTATTCTAGGGTGACAAGATATGGAATTCAATATCAATGGAGGAAATAACAAGTGACAATAACTAAATTTAAAACTGAATTGAAATACGTTGAATAGAAATATGCATGCCATATAATTTAAATCAACATAATTTTATTTTGAAAACTGGGATCAACATGATCAAGGAGTGTGACTTGCCTTGCTCTTCAACTTGGTTTGAATCTTCGTCGTCGAATTTTCCCGAATCGTCGAAGTCTACACGTGAAAATAACCCACTAAATTCAAATTAAATTCAAATTGACTTCAAAAAATTTGAATTGAGGCCAGAAATAGATAGAGGGGAATTTTTTTTGATGAATTTAGAAATTTGAATGGGCTCAATCGGAGTTAGGACGAAGGAGAACGGGCTCCGGGAAGTTTAAAAAGAGAGAAAATGGAAAATCTGAATTATTGGAATTATTTTTCTAAAGGAAAATCTGAGTTATTGCGTCAGCAGGGAATTTCTTTTCGGCCGGAATTATTTTTCAATGGAAAAAGGGCTTTCTTGCGTCAGCATGACCTCAGCCCGAGGTGGACCGACATTGACATGCGGGCCTAGTCCATGTGGACCATGTCCACGGACCCGGGGAGACGCTGAGGTGGCGTGGCCGCTCGGGTGGCGTTGACTGGGTCGAGGGAGGCCGAGGTGGCGCTGGCGTGGCGCCAAGTCAGCCGTCACGCAGGCACGGGGTGCTGACATGGCGGGTCGGTCGGGGTGGCGCACGGGCTCGGTAAGCTCACCGGCGGTCGGCAGCACGGCGGCGGCCGACGAAGGTTGGAATGGAGAGAGGAGAAGATGGGGAATCCAGGGGTGGGCTTGGACACTACTGGAGATGGCCGGAATTGGCCGGCGGCGAGGGCAAGCGGCGAGAAGGGGCGGCCGAGGGGTGACCGAGGTCGAGGACGGCTCGAGGAGGCTCGGGGTGGCGTTGGCCGGGCTCGAGGGCGACCGGAATTCCTCACCGGAGGTAAAGGGCGGCGGCGGCAAGGGCGCACGACGTCGGGGCGTTAGGGTGGCGGAGAGGGAGAATAGAGGGCGACGGGAGGTGGAGTGGAAGGAGGCGGAGCTAGTGGGGGTATTTATAGGGGGCGGAGGGGCGTAGGCCAGCGGGAATTTCTCGCCGGCGGTTGGCGGGGCGGCGGCGGTTGGAAAACGTGGGCGCGGGCGCGAGGGGGTGGTGCGGGTCATGCGGGGAGTAGGGAGGTGGGGTGCGGGTCTCGTGGGGGAGGTGGCGCACGCGGGAGTGGGGAAGAGGCGGCCGGGAGGTGCGGGAGCGGTGCAACGGCCGGCGGCGTGGGGGGAGGAGGACAGGGCCGCGCGGGGAAGACGCCTCTGACATGCGGGCCCCGCGCGCAGAGAGAGAGAGAGAGAGGAGGGAAGGGACGGCTGCCTGGTGGGGCCGGGGAGAAGGAGAGTGGAGGGAGCGGGAGCGCGCCGACAGGTGGGGTCGGGCGATCAGAGAGAGTGGGAGGGAGCGAGGTGCGGACGGCGGGGATCGCGCCACGCAGCAGAGGGCGGATCGGGCGGCGGAGGGAGAAGCGCGGGCGGACGGGAGGCTGACGGGGGAAGGGGAGAGGCGGGGTGGAGCGGGCGATGTGGGGAGGATCTGGCCGTCCACGTGGCGGCCAGAGGAGGGAGGAGGGGATTTCAAATTTTAAAAATTGTTTTTTGATTTTCAGAAAGGCCCAAATAATTCAATAAAGCTCAGAAAATTATGAAGTAACTTTCAAAATTCCCAGAAATATTTAGAGAACTTCCTGGAGACATTTTGGACTTATTAAAAAAATATTTCCAACTAATGTTGGTATTTAATTTTCATACCTAAAATACTTTATAATTTCAAAAATAGTTTTAAACTCCAGAAAAACTCAGAAAACCAAATAAGAGCCAAATAAATCCAAATAGTCAATTTGACATAAGATTTTTATAGAAAATCAAAATATTATTTTATTTAATAATAATAATTTTAGATTTTACACAAAATACTTTTTAAATCTAGTTTTTCAAAAACAGAAATTCAGGGCAAATCCAAAAATAAAATTTAGGCCACAAAATTACTTATTTTAATTTAAAATTTTATTTTAATCAATTGTTATTATTTATTTCTTTATTTTTATTTTCACAAAAACCTGGGCTGTTACAGTTTGCCATTTCACTAGGCATGAACTCAGGAATAATTTTGAATGACCAAGACCACTCTTTAAGCTTATTGTATGCAATGGTCATAATAAGACTTGAGATCTAGTACATGGCCAAAAAAGCAAAAATATGAAGAATGGTTGAAGCTTAGGAGGTAGAAGTAGATGGTTCATAGTTCAGATTTTATTTTACTAAGATAATACTAAAATTTGTTTCAAAAGTGCCAATAGTACAAACAATGCTAAATTTCAAGTTTTTGAATCAAATTATTCAATACTAAACTTGTAGCACACTAAATAGACTCAATTGTAGCTTTTTAGTTCCATTTAGTTTACTGACATGGCTTAGTTTATTTTTAGATACCTTTGGCTAAACTATGATCTTGATCAACTTAACATGCTCAAAATCCATTTAATTTCATATTATTGATCATTTGGCTCTAGATTTGCTTTATATGGTTTGCCATGATTTAGATTGTTTCTTCATATAATATGGTTTGGTGTAATATTTGTGGAGTCACTTTGGATAAATTTTCATTGCTCTTTAAGCTAAAAATGAATAAAAATACAGTCACTTTATTTCATTCACGCTCTATTTTCTTCCATGCATTTTGATGATTCTATTGTCAAAGGGGGAGAAATATTGATAAAAATGTATTTCTAAAACATGATTTGTAGTTTTTATGTGAATCCTTGATAAGTTGAAGCTTTTATGTCTTATTGTGATTCTCTTGATCTCTTCTCACCACAACCAAGGTAAAATAGAACAAATTTTCTTTTATATGGACCAAGAGTGAGATTTTCATATTCCTTTGGTTGATTTGAATCTTTTTATAAAAAATTTGCTCTACTCAGTAGCTTCACTCCATTTTTTTGACTCATATGGTCATTTTTAGTCTTTGCATTTCTCTTGTGACCATTTTATGTCTCTCTTTGCAAAATTCCCTTTTACTTCTAAAATCACCTCCTAGTTGTATTTTTAAGAAATTACCAATTGGTTCATCAATAGAGAGATTGAAAGACCATATGAGAAGGTCTAGAATAGTGTTGTGATGAACCATGGCAAATTTTGTGGAATAGGTATTTGATTTTGCAAACATTGTATTTTCTTTGCATCGGTTTTAGAAATTTTCAAGCAAATCGGTCTAATCACTGGGTAGTTGCCGAATAGACAGGCAGGTGGTGTGACAACGATGGTTAGACTATTAGGAATGGTATGACCACAGCGGTACTTCCACAACCCGGAAGTTCTGATAAAACTGGCGGTACGTTTTTCCAGAGAGCACCCCCTAAAAACTCTTCATCTCTTGGAAATTGGAAGTACCAAGATTTGAACAACGAAACTTCCGCTAGAACGGAACTACTGAAACCTAGAAGCTCCGAAAAATTAGACGGTACGTTTTTTTTCCAGAGAGCAACCCTTGAAACAATTGATCTTTTTGAAATCGAAAGTACCATGCCAAAAGTTCAGAACTACCAAAAAAAATTGGAACTACCATGATTTCAACGATGGTATTACCGCATCGACATTCAACGGCTAGTTCAGAAGCTCTAAAATAGTCGTTACTGTTGTGTCAGAACAGGTGCGGTAGTACAAGCCAGTGAACTGTAGTACTTCCGTTTACCCTGATTTTTTTTCTGGAATTGAGTTGTAATGGCTAGTTTTGGTTGGTGGGGTATAAATACTCCCACATCTGCTCAAGGACAGTGGTAGACACCCCATTGCAACATCCTTGAGCATAGAACATTCACTCCACACTTCATTTACTCTTATTCCATTCATTTGAGGTAGTTGAGTGAAATCAAGTGCATTTTCATCCTAGATTGATTCTTGGCACTTGATCACCATCAAACAAAGTGTGGTTTATTACTCTTGGTGCTTGCCAGCACCTAGACGGCTTGGCGGGAGCTTGCGAGGTGACTTCTTCAAGAAGGTTGTGAAGAAGCTCGGCACCATCTTATGAGTGGTTTGGTGTCCATCATCTCCAGAGCGGAGGAGGACAACCACTAGTGGATTGAGGAGCTGAGGTTTAATTAGTAGAGCTGGTCCAAGTCGCTTAAGCTTTCCTCAATGTGAATTAGAGAAAACCGGCAAGTTTCCGAACACCACGGTAAAAACATCGTGTGTCATCTTGGTTATTTCTTTGTCTTCTCTTTGATACTTGTATTTCTACCATATTGTGATCATTGTGATTGTCATATTTATTTGTGTTAGAAATATACTTGTAGAGACTTGCATTTGTGGTGCCTTAGCTATACTAGAATTGTGCAGGTTTGTATTGCTTTGAAAACTTACATAGCTATAAATTGTGATAATTAGATTTAGAAGGTAAGAAATTTTAGAACCTCCTATTCACCCCCTGTAATTGATTATCCTTGATCCTATAAAGAGGAGAGGAAGAAAAGTAATGTATTTCTTTTCTTAACTTTTGCAAAGCTTCGGCAATCCCTTATATGGATTAGCCCCTAACAATCCAATCTAAAACTGAATAGAACTCTATCTCTAATACCATAACTACTACTAGGAAAGCAAATATCTTATTTAAGGAAATCCCAGACTATTCCAACTCGGTCTCTCTCTCTGCGCCTGCATTGGACTGCAGTCTGGCCTCTCTTTCTCTCTCTCTCTGCGCCTGCATCGGACTGTAGTCCATCCAGACACTTGCCGGTGCTGTGCGCAGAGTCATGTCCCTCTACACACCTGTGGTCGCCCTCGTTCTCTGGCGCGTATAGCATTGTCCGACCATAACAGTAAAGCATTTGATGTTTGGATACAACATGCATAAGTGAATTATGCATGCAAAGCTTGATGATAAATAGGTTTCCCTAAATGGGTTAAGGGGTAGTTAGTCTAGAAGCGAGGGAGCTATGGTGAAGGAATAAGGACATTCTCCCTGCTTTATCTCACATATATGACTTTCTTACTATACTATTCCATAGTTCATGATATTCTAATAGCGAACTCAATAGCATAGAGCTTAATTTGGGACAAAAAGAAAGTAAAAGTAGTAGGAAGCTCCCTCTATCTCTCACACACACCCTCTCTTAAGCAAGTTTGAACCTTAGTTCTCTCTCTCTGTGTGACACATTAACAGCACATGGTACTAGCACATTATAGATCCGATCCTTGTCCTGGCTCTCACACACCCTCTCTTAAGCAAACTTGAACCTATGTTCTCTCTCTATGTGTGTCCTGACTCTCACACACACCCTCTCTTAAGCAAACTTGAACCTTAGTTCTCTGTGTGTGTGTATGACACATTAACAACACATGGCACTAGCATACTATAGATCTAATCCTTGTCCTGGCTTTCACACACACCCTCTCTTAAGCAAACTTGAACCTTAGTTCTTTGTGTGTGTGTGTGTGTCACATTAACAGCACATGGCACTAGCACACTGTAGATCCAGTCCTTGTCCTGGCTCTCACATTCTCTCTCTTAAGCACACTCTCTCTTAAGCAAACTTGAACCTTAGTTCTCTGTGTGTGTGCCCTATCTCTCACACACACCCTCTCTTAAGCAAGTTTGAACTTTAGTTCTCTATGTGTGTGGCACATTAACAGCACATGGCACTAGCATACTATAGATCCAATTCTTGTCTTGACTCTCAACACACCCTCTCTTAAGCAAACTTGAACCTTAGTTCTCTCTCTGTGTGTGACACATTAACAACACATGGTGCTAACACACTATAGATCCGATCCTTGTCCTGGCTCTCACACACCCTCTCTTAAGCAAACTTGAACCTTAGTTCTCTCTCTATGTGTGTCCTGATTCTCACACACACCCTCTCTTAAGCAAACTTGAACCTTAGTTCTCTCTGTGTGTGTATGACACATTAATAACACATGGCACTAGCACACTATAGATCTAATCCTTGTCCTGACTTTCACACACACCCTCTCTTAAGCAAACTTGA
Organism: Dendrocalamus latiflorus; assembly: GCA_017311315.1. NCBI lineage: Eukaryota > Viridiplantae > Streptophyta > Magnoliopsida > Poales > Poaceae > Dendrocalamus > Dendrocalamus latiflorus. Next base: position 4,409,845 of record CM029650.1, read on the forward strand.
ACCTTTGTTCTTTGTGTGTGTGTGTGTGTGACACATTAACAGCACATGGCACTAGCACACTATAGATCCAATCCTTGTTTTGGCTCTCACACACACTCTTCCTTAAGCAGACTTGAACCTTTGTTCTCTAACAAAAATTGGGGAGAAGGGGAGAGGTCTGAAACCATAGAAATGTTCTACAGAGGAAGATGAGAAGTTGATCCGCTTCATTAAGGAGCACAAAGCAGGAACTTGGAATAGGGCATCCCTCCTAGAATAGTAGGTCATTTTTGTCTTGTCATCTAGGGGGCTTCTGTGCGAAGTGCTAGGGTTTTTGTTGGTGTTGTTTGGTGTGCATCCCCTTAGGTGACTTCTTCTGGGACGGGTGATGTAACATTTAAACTCTATTCCTCTCTTTAATGAATAGGCATAGCTCTTACCATCTGTTTCATTTTTTTGCCTTGTCGTGATGTATGGAGGAATTGCTGATTCATCTGGATGTGTTTTTTGAGTCTTCACTTATTTCTTTCCTTATTTTATGTTTATGTTTTTGTTGGAAGGGTTACTAAGATCCGCCAATAGCTGCAATTCCAGATGGAATGACTACCTCAGGGATGACTGTCAAGAGAGAGAACGTCACCAAAGAGTAGGAAGACACCATTGTTAGGCCGCATCAAGCTTTTCGAAACAGGTAATTGTTCCTTAGGTAATTTTTTCAACATGAACAAATGTATGATTTTGTCCATTTAATTGTTTGTTGGCATCGCTAGTAACTCCATCAGGTGGCTACTAGTTAACTTAAATTTGACATCATGTGTCAGTGTGTCACATACATGGTGAAAACGTAGAGCAAGTTTGCAAGCTTTATTATCAAGATATTTTGTGCTTACATGATAAAGAAATATTCATTAGATGATTGTTTTCCCTGCAGTTGGGCCACTATAGCTAAATATCTTCTTGGTAGAAGCAACATTGAGATCAAGAACTATTGGAAGCATAACCTCATGAAGAGAGTCCACTGGATCTCCAAGGCTGATGGCACATCTGAGGTGGTGATCTTGCCCAATTCAGACAATGATGAGAAGAAAAAGGACAAGCCATGGGTAAATGAATCATGTACAAGTGTAAGCAGCAGTGCAGCTGGGGAAGAGTTGCTAGGGTCAATTACAAATTTGGAGCTGTCTGACCTTGAAGAGGTAGACGTGGTAAACAATAGTCTAGCTGAGAATGGTAGTCCGAACTACAGTGGGAATAGCAGTGGCACAGTGGAGAAGACATACGATGGTCACCTACAGATTTTGAATTGTATGGCCGTGAAGAGATGGGCATTTTTAATAACATCCTAGCTGATGGTAGCAATATGAATATGGAGGAGATGGTGGGGGATCACTTGAACGTGTGAACAACTGGACTACTGGTGCTGGATAGGAGTTACCGTTGAAATATCAGTGAATTGTCCGTCTTTCTCAATCAGCTTAGGATTTTAGATGAACTGGTTAGTTTATACAACTCAATATGGTATCAGAGACAAGAAGTCTTGAGTTCAAGACCTGGTTGACGCAATTAAAAAAATAATTACATCTCACTTCTATTCCACATTTTAGGCCTATAAGAATCTACACGTGAGGAGGTGTTGAAGTATAAGTGAATTGTCCATTTTTCTTCTTCAATTCAGGTTTTTAGATAAACTGCCTAATATATACAACTCAATAGTTATAGCATGGCCTACAGGTCATGAAGAGAGCAATGGTAAACAGAAGTCTAGAGAAAACAGCAAACTTTGCAAGGAGTGTCACGACAGGAGAATGATGGGAGTAGCAGCAGGGAGAAGCAGCAGACCTCAGAGCTGGTAGAGTTATTCCCAGAGCCAGTGCGTAGGAAGACTTGATCGTTACACACCCACAGGGGTAGCACCATGAAGCGATGAAGTGCTTGATGCATATTAATTGTATCCACACCAGGGTTATTCTATGGTGATGTTGGATGGCGTGATGCTCATTTTCTGGACAGTTCCTATGGAAATCTTCCCTGCTCAAAAGGGCTTATTTTGAATGGTTTTTAGCTGAAAATCACTGTAGCTGGCTGAAAAACACTGTAGTTGATGGTGGCTTATTTGGCGTAATTAAATTTAAAAAAATTTAAAAATAGAAAAACAGGTTAACCCGTCACGGACAGTACAAACGAATACGGAAAAAAATAGAACCGTAAAAAAAGCTCAAAAAAAGCCAAAAAAAACTAGAAAAAGACAAAATTATTGAATAGTGAAAAATAAGCCAAAAGCCAAAAGTCCAAGCCGAAACAAGCGGGGCTAAACGAGAAAGGATATTTCAGGGGATCGATGGAAGTGGCTGTGGGTGAGATGGTGTGGTACCCAGAGCAGGTGGACCTACATCCAGATCCAGTGCGTAGTGACGTGCCCCAGGGTGACATGACTGTTAACATGCCTACAGAGATAGTGCAAGGAAGCGACCAAGTAGTCAAGAACTTACGCTCCAATTGTTTGGGTTTCGACTTCTGATTTTTGGTTTTTTTATTTTTAAATTTCATCTTTTTTAATTTTTTAGTTTTTTATCGGTTCTTTTTTTTTCATATTTCTATACATTATACGTGCTGGGCTAACCTATTTTTCTATTTTTAATTTTTTAAGTTTAATTATGCCAAATAAGTTATCATCAGGTACAGTGTAATTTTAGCCAGTTACAGTAAAAATTTAATCATAAATCACAAAAATTCAGCCCAACCGAGCATCACCTAATATGGCAAGACTACGGTGTTGGAGGGCATGCTGGACACCATCTAACAGACTTTGATTTGGTGTATGCGATGTTCGCCGATTACCTATGATTGCATGTTCACGTTGCTGAAGTATGCAGTTTGCGTGTGACATTGCCTAGAATTAGTGCTGTTCTGATCTAGTATGGCCTTGTGAGGTTTAGATATTTTATGCATTATCAAGTGCCGACGTTGTTATGAGAAGTGTATGGTGGTGTTCAGACCCTGGTGATGAATAAACCCTAGACTAATATTGTTAGGATCGTAATGTCAGGTAGGATTGTTTTTCATCTGATGAGATCAGATTATAGAATTACAATTCTATCAAAATTTTAAAAGTGTATATATTTTATATAAAAATTTAAATTTAATTCTAAATATGTAAGTCTGTGGTAGATTTTTTGAATTTAATTTTATAATTTAAGTACACTTATTCATGTTATATTGAATTAAGGTTGATTTTTAAAACTTATTTAATTATTTTTAATAAACTAATAATCTAAAAATGCAATATGTCAAAAATAATACTTTTTTTACCTTAGAACATGTAGATAACAAAATAAAGCATATTAAACTAGTGCAACTTAAACTAGCAATAATTAATATTAAATTTTATGTGCTAATATAGTTTGTTGCTAGGATCATGATCCCACTGTGATCCTACCTGATCCTAACGATTCTACGAGTAGGATCATGATCTCACTGTGATACTACCTGATTCCGATCCATATTACGATTCGTATTATCTACCTTCGGTAGAATCGTACGATACTACGATACGTGTCGTGGTATTGACAATCTTATCATAGACCCTAGTATTGGTGTAAATTGTTAATGTAATCAGTACTCATTATTTGCTTATGGATGTTTTTGTGTGCTTATTTGGTTATGTGATGTTTGCTAATTCGCGGGCTCTGGAGTTAAAGTGATTGATTGCCTTGTATAGCATAAAATTGCTATCCTTTTTTTAGGTTTTCCTTGCACTGTCCTCTTGATTCCCTGCTCCATCTCATAAGAAATCTTTTCTTCAAAATGCATATTCTTGTGAACGGCATTTTTGTGTGTATCAGCTATCATGTTCATCTTTTTAACTCTAGTATCTATTTGGACAGCAAAATGCCGAGGACCAAAGAATCCTGCCGCAAAAATGTGATTCCCTCATTTTTGAGAGCGCATCACCATCAAGCTTCAGCAGGCTCTTCTTCAAGAGCTCAACCTCAAGAGCATGAAGAAGAAGTTCCTGAGTATCTTTTGCGATGCCGTGAAGGCAAAGAGGCTGCTCCAGAGCCTGAGATAGATATTGAGGAGAAAGAAGAAAATGGTAATGAAGGCAAGGACGAGAAAGAGCCAGAGCACCATGATTTCTCCAAATGAGTTATGAAGAGTATGCAATGCTTAGACATGCAGATTAGTTCCAATTTCCTCGCTCTGCGACACAACATCTTTTTCACACCGTGTTTCAGCAAGAGGTATACCATCAAATTTATGCTGACAAGAAATTTACGAATCATCGATATGTCACATGGAGTTTTCTGAGCAAGAATCCTCTATTTGATGGTTTATATCCTCTTCTTCGATGTGTGAATCTAGAAGAGTTTGTGACACTAAGATGTGATTATCACGCCAAGGCAATCAAGCAATTCTACTCCACTGTGTATGTCTCCCTAGATTTTGATTTTCTTTCTTGGATGATGAGGACAACACGAACGCAAGCCACCAAAACGGAGTTTGAGATCTCTTTGGTCTTGCAACCATCTCGTGGAATCAAAGTTCATGATAAAGATCCATTGCCACTTACTCTCATTGATGAATATTATGATCCAAATCAGAGGTTTGTGCCTGGTAGAGTATCATGACTCCTTCCTCTTCTAAGCATTATCAATAGAATCATGAGAGCCACTTTTTTTCCTAGAAGTGGCAACAATGATAAAAATACATGGCAGAGCTTGGAACATTATCAAGTATACCATGGAAGGCACTCGTTTTGATATTGTGGATCTCATGATTCGTGAGATTGCCTCGTCGAAAGGAGATAAAGGCAAGAATATTTACTATGCTCCTCATATTATAAAGCCCATTATTGATATGACAGATTTCAATGTTGACTGTAATATGGAGCATAAAGAATACTGTCCTCGAGATGCTCATCCACCTCCTCAACCTCATGGTGGACAGTTTGAGCATGCAGGACAGCCTTTTGAGTATGGAGGACAGCCTTTTGGGCAAGGGGGCAGCAGCACATGGGACAACCCAAACACCAGTTCTTTGACGATGCTTTCATGAATGAGATGCGTCAAAGTCTTGGATATCTCTCTACTGTGTTAAATAGAGTTGATTCTCGCCTCGTTACTATAGAAAGAAATCAACAAGACGCTCTTGCCGCTCAAGCCAGATGGAATTCAAGGCTTGGAGTTCTTGAGCGACAGGTGATTGATTGCCATAGCAAGGTGAATCGCCTTGAGAAAGATGATCCCCCTCCTCGGTATCGTTGTCGCCGTAATGTGCATGGTGGCTCCTCCAATGCTCCTTTTGCTCCTCCAATGCTCCTTCTCGTGAGTTCTTCTGAAAATAATTTTTAGCTCACCTCTTTCCTCTCTTTTGATCTATCTTGTGGCTAAATTCTTCTTTTTGGTATTTGATGCTAAAGGGGGAGAGGAAGATGAAGATGAAGAATAGTAGGAGAAGAAAGTTGAAGGAGGATGAAGAGGGTGTAGTTTCTTAGGTTATTTTGTAGGTTAATAGATCTTGTGATGGATAAGCTTATGGTTATGATCCTTTGTAAAATTTCTTTTGTAAGCTTATTTGAACCATTTTCTCATTTTGTAAGCTTATAGTGATGGACAACTTGTATGATTTATGCTCTTAGTGAACCTTTGTGGTTTCTCTCTTATTGAGCTTTGTTCAACTTATTTCTTCATGTCCTTCTCATATAGATGCATGCATGTTTACATAATTTTGACTATTGATTTTATTGCTATTGTGGACATGCTTCCTTGGACCCAAAATATAAAGGAAACTCCGCCAAAATTTATAACATCCACAAAATGTGCATGAACCTCATTTAAATCTTTATGCACATATTTAGGGGGAGCCTTCTTTATATATTGTGACTTTGCCAAGCATTAATTTCAAAATTCACTTTATGCCAAATAGAATGAATTTAATGGTTCCAAAGTTTGTCCAAGAGTATACAATTGTTGTGTACAAAGTGTATACTTGAAAATTTAACTACTTCTTCATCAATTATTGAACATTGTCATCAATTACCAAAAAGGGGAAGATTAAAGAATCTAGACCTGTCATTATGAGTTAATGACATGTTTTGGTAATTAATGACAATCGAATTGTGAGACTAATATTTTCATTGAGATGAATGAATAGGATATGTCTCACAGTGATGGATGATTTAAGAAGAGTTCATGCGATTGATTATGCTCAAGCAATGTAAAGACTTCACATGTGTTGGAAAGTCATGACCCAAAGTTGAAGTTGAAATATACGTTGTCAAGCTTCAAGTGGAATGTGTAAGGCAAATGTATGACTAGCTAGGGTGAAGGATGTGTTTCTAGTCTTTTACCGATCTTGGTGTTTGGTTGAAAGATCGGATTGCTAGTATAGGATACCGTACTATTAAGAGGGGTCGCGACTAGTAGCTTGAACGTAACAAGTGTTGATAGTTCGCATGATTGCTCTAGCTCTCTATCCATTGCATGATGCTAATATTTTTTTAATGTGATTTGAAAATGATTGTAGCTCATACATAAGTCCTTTATGACATGTGACTTAATGTTTGCGAATGTGTTTTGCAACATGTCGAAGTCCATGTTATTTCCCTTCCTTGAGGCATGACACTAATATTTGAGATATGTCTCTCAAATGATTGTAGCTCATGCAAATGTTGTTGCTACATGTGTCTTAAGTGTGAAAATGCAAATTTGAATTTTGTTAAGTCCATGTTGCCTTCCGTGATGTGATTCCAAAAGATGTTTGCGGAAACATTCTATGATCTATTGGAAATCACTTGTTATCTTTAAATGTATATTTCTATATCTTGCAATGCTTTTTGTGCAAGGTGGCCGAGGAATATGCACGGGGGCCTCGTACGGGAATTGGACGTGGGCCACCGCGGGCGGACGCGTCTCCGGGTTCCTGTCCCTAGCGACGCTATCGCGGAGCGCCGCGATGGAGGTGCAGGTGCGGGTGTCATGATTGCCGCGGCCGTGGACCACACACCACAGTCCCTGGTGCTGGTCGTCGTAATCTCCACGGCCTTTATCGTCGCAGTCGCGGCCTCGGCCGCGGCCGCGCCCCCGGCCACGACGCCCCCGACCGCCTCGGCCCGTAGGAGCGCCCTCGTCGGAACCGCCTTCAATGTCGAGGACGTACCGGTTTTGCCTCGACCTCTGCTGGCCGCGCTTGGGCTGATCGGCCGACTCCTTACGTGAGGCGTCCCTGGACGACTCCTGCTTACGTTTTCCCTTCGAAGAGCTGTTCTTCGGGGGATCTTCGGCTTTTGCCCAGGCTCCGGCCTGGTTGGAGTCGGAGTCGTCCCCTTGCCTTCGCCGCGCGTCTTCTTCCGCCCTGGCGTATTCCTCCATTTTGTCGAAGAGCTTCGCCACCGTCTTGATTGGCTTTCGCGCGTTGTACTCGGCCATCGGGCCCGGACGAAGGCCCTGTATGGCTGCATTAACGATGGTGGTTTCGTTAACGTCTTTCACTTGGCATCGAATCTTAGCGAAGCGCTTGAAGTAGTCCCGGAGCTTCTCCGAGGGTCTTTGCTTGACAGCAAAGAGTTGGTCCGCGTCGACTCGGTCGACATAGTTTCCTTGGAAGTTGTTGTGGAGGCGGACGCGTAGCTGCTCCCACGCGTAGATGGAGCCCGGCTCTATGATGAAGAACCAAGAGAGCGCCACGCCTTGCAGCGCGAGGGGAAGTCCCTTCGCCTTCGTGGTGTCGTCTCCGCCCGCGGCTTCGATCGCGGTTTCGTACACGCGCACGAACTCGCGGGGGTCCGTGTCGCCTTTGTACGAGTCGATGGCGCTAGGAAACTTGAAGTCTTCGGGCCATGCTGTTTGCTGCAGCCCCGCTGAAAGCGGGGACTCCGGATCTACGCGCCGCAGCGGCACGCGGCTAGAGGTGGGGGCTTCGCGACTGTCCGCCCTCTCCGGCGTGGGCTCGGGCGCGATTACTGGCGCGGCCTGCTGGCTTCGAGCCTCTTGCATATCTCGGACGGCTCCGCGAAGGTCCCCTAGCTCCCGCTGGAATGCGTTGAAGGCCGCCAGCAGGGCGCTTTCTGCCGCCTGTGCCGGCGGGGTCGCCGGTACTCCCAACGGGCGGATCGGCGCGGGTACGACCGCGTCGCGAGGTCCCGAGCTGCCGGCGAGGGTTGCGGCGAGGTCGGCTGCCGTTGCGTCGGCGGGGTCGGCTGTCGCCGCACCAGCGTCGACGTCGTCGACCGCGGGCTCCGTCCCCGCGACGCCGGTGACAGGGTGGGTCGTCGCGGTGCCGGTGACGGGGTTGGTCGTCGCGGTGCCGGTGACGGGGTTGGTCGTCGCGGTGCCGGTGACGGGGTTGGTCGTCATTGCGCGGACGTCGACGTCTTCGGCCACCGTGCCTGCGTCGCTACCCGCGCCCGCTGCTGCCGATGCCGAAGCCCTGGTACTCATATGACGCTCCGGCCCGGCGGCCTTCTTTCCCTTCGCCGCCGCTGACGAAGCTTTTTTCGGTGCCATCCTTCTTCGGTCTTCAGGCTTGTCCTCGTCCTCCCCACGGACGGCGCCAACTGTTGTGGCTACAGACCAAACAGAGAGAGAGAGATGGTAGTGGAGAGTGATGAAGATGAATGTAATGGCCTGGTCCTCCCCATGGCTTACTCATACATATATATACACATGAGGAGTGCTTTTACAGCTATACCCTTACATTTGGTTATCCCCTCTGGGGGCAGTTATGTCATTACACATGGCCTATTCTGGGCCTTATAATCTGCTACCAGGCCTGCTGGGTTTAGGTGGGGGCCACCCCTACGACAAGGTAGTTTATTCTTTTCTACCCGTTCTACTTGCTCTATGAGCATTGAGTCTCTCTCCCTGTAAGCTTTGTTCAGCTTTGAAGTTTCACTATTCTTAATGCAAAGACGCGCAGTGCTTCCACTTGTTCCCTAAGCATGTGTTTGGTTCATGGGACTATGGGGGATAGGATGGAGCGGTCCTCGTTCCAGAGCTTTTTGGTTCAGAGTCAAGTGGGATGGGGGATATCCCTCTAGGGAATATTCTGCGAATATACTCTCAAATTGGGGATGCTCCTGTCCCCAGAAATGAGGGGATGGTGAGGGATGAGGTGTGACGAGTGGGCCCCACGAGCTGTTGCAATCCCAGAAAAGAGGCTGACAGGTAGACCCCGCATGTCAGATTTGTCATCCCAAACCTTTTGTCTCTAAACCAAACAGAAAACAGGGACCGTCCTATCCGTTGCAACCAAACACGAAACAGGGTCGGTTCTATCCCTAAAAAATGGGTTGGATCCGTCCCGTCCCACCATGACTCTGAACCAAACACACGCTAAAAAAAGCCCTTATCCCTACAGGAACAGAGAAAAAATTCCTGCGTTCTTAAAGGGGCCTGAGCGGTTCCTGAAGACGTGCTGTTGGAGCGAGAGGCAGACATCAAATGAATTTTTTGTACGGATAACCCATTTTTTATTCGAAAATACAGAAATATACCCACGACAAAATTTTTTACACAAATAGGCTCGAGTCGCCAAACCATTGGGCGATTTACGCTTGTCGCCCCACCAAAAAGCGACTTATAAAGAATCTGGTAACCGTTGGGCGATTAAATGCAATCGCCTCCCCGTTAAGCGATTCAATTGAATCGCCCCCCGTTCGGCGACATAAAGAAGAGTCGCCCAACGGGGGGGGGGCGACTGCATGTGAATACAGCCCGACGGCCAAGCCCCTTTTCTTCCCCACGCCTGCTCGCCATTCACTCTCCGCCGCGCGAGGAAGACAGAAGCAGAAGAGAGGAAGGAAGAGGAGGAGGAGAGGGGAAGAAGAGAAGGAGAGGGAGAGGAGAGGGAGCAGAGAAGGAGAGGGGGAGGAGAGGGAAGAACAGAAGGAGAGAGAGAGGAGGAGAAGCCGCGGGATTTGCAGGTATTTTCCTAATTTTAGAAAATTTATTTTATAAAATTTGTTTAGATAAATTTAGTTTAGAAAATCTAGTGTAGATATTTAGTTTACAAATTTAGTTTAGATATTTAGTTTAGAAAATTTAGTTTAGAAAATTAGCTTAGATATTTAGTTTAGAAAATTTAGTTTAGAACATTAAATTTAGAAATATAGATGCAGTTTACAAATTTAGATGTACAAATTTAAATGTAGAAAAATATAGTTTTTTGTATAATATTTGTAATGCATTATTGTGGAAAATTTACTTTAGAAAATTTGTTTAGATAAATTTAGTTTAGAAAATGTAGTGTAGATATTTAGTTTACAAATTTAGTTTAGATATTTAGTTGAGATATTTAGTTTAGAAAATTTATTTTAGAAAATTAGCTTAGATATTTAGTTTAGATATTTAGTTTAGAAAATCTAGTTTAGAACATTAAATTTAGAAATGTAGATGCAGTTTACAAATTTAGATGTACAAATTTAAATGTAGAAAAATATAGTTTTTTGTATAATATTTGTAATGTATTATTGTGGAAAATTTACTTTAGAAATTTATTGTAGATCATTCAATGTATAAATGTAGATGCAGTTTACAAAATTGAAATGAAGAAAATTTAAATGTAGAAAATTGTTGTGTCGAAATTTTGTATACTATTTTTCATGTATTATTGTAGAAAATGTAGTGTACAAATTTACATTTAGATAATTTTGCAGTTATGGCGGGTGACTGGCGGTACCCGCTGTTGGACGAGCACTTGGACCGCGTGCACCGTGCTTCCCGTCGTGCGCCGCCACCGGGGAGCACGGACGAGTCGACTGAGCTGGGAGTGGTCCGGACACGCACACCTCGTGTGGCCTGGGGACTCGACCCCCGTTGGACTGCCAGGTTTGCACTACACCAACGTTTTAGTATTACCATAAAAACATTTAATGCTGACCTTCACTTTATTTGCAGGCTGCGGGATGCCGGATGGTGCAGGCCACGGATGAGGACGGAGGTGCCTTGGCCGGGGAGGGGGACGAGGCGGGCATGGAGCGATCACGACGCTTCCCGTTCGACCGTTTCCTGCTGACGGCTTTGGTGGACCGTTGGCGGCCCGAGACGCACACTTTCCATCTACCAGTCAGGGAGATGGCACCGACCCTGCAGGACGTGTCCGTACTCCTTGGCCTTCCGGTCGCGGGAGACGCTGCCTTCCTACCGGAGGCTCCCGCCGAGTGGCGCGATGACCTGCTCGGCAGATTCCAGGGGGTCCTTCCACCGGCCGATCACCACCACATCTTCGACGAGAGGCAGAAGCATGGACCGACGCTGAGGTGGCTGGCACAGTACCGGGTACGTGGTGTTTCAAGTCGATCGCATCTTCGAAACTCTTATTTGTGCAAATACATACTAATAAGAACTTGTTCGCATTCAGGTTGAGCGCATGGTTGCAGATGCTGACGATTACCAGGTCGCGCGCCACCTGGAGGCTTACGTGCTGTGGCTGTTTGGTTGGGTGCTCTTCACCACCAGCCACGGCAACACCGTTGACGCGCGCCTTATCGCTTATGCGAGGACGATTGCGAACGGCGAGGCCGTCCAGATCAGCTGGGGATCGGCCGCACTTGCCGCGACGTACCGCGGCCTGTGCGATACGTGCACAAGGATTAAGGCGAACTCGATCCTCATGTGATGTCCCCTGCTGCTGCAGTTGTGGTTGTTCGAGCGCTTCAGTCTCGGACGACCTGTACTAGACGACATGGGTCCCTACGGAGCCGAGATGTACCCGGGGGGAGACATCGACCGGCCGATGATGGGTTCTATTTGGTGTCGTCGACGAGTGAGTTTTATTTTATCGTAGTCAACTTATTAACGATCGTCGTACTAAACAATTTGCCTGTCTTGCAGGTACAGTTCGCGCACGTGCAGGTCACGCGGGCGTACCACCCCTTCGTGGAGCAGTTGGACCGCCTCGCAGACTCCGACGTGCGCTGGGAGCCTTACGCAGCGGAGGCAGTGCAAGCCCGTGCTCCTGACGGGCTGTCTGCACTGTGCTGGCGTGACCAGGCTTTCTGGCTAACCCGCCGGAAGCTCGTGTACGGCATCTACGTGGAGGACTACGCACCGCAGCGAGTCATGCGGCAGTTTGGGCTGCGGCAGGCACTTCCTGTACCAGTCGGGCCGCCGATTCCGCCGCGCATGCACGCGTGAGTGATCGCTTCTGATATTTTTGTACGTACTTACTATTGTGATCGCAAGTACTTACATTACGTAATGGTTCCATAAACAGGCACAACACGAAGGGCGTCAAGAAAGGCACGGACTGGTCCAGGAGGATGCAGCCCTGGATTGCGCAGTGGGAGGGTGCGCTGGATGACCGCGTGGAGGAGGACCGGCCATACGACATAGCCGACTACGCGGAGTACCTCATCTGGTACCAGGGGCGGACTCGTACCAGGCTGGTACATGTCGTTGACCCACCTGCCCCACACGTCGTCGCACCGACAGACGCGTACCTTGCGCACTTCGCACGCGACGCTCACATCGCGGTACGTAACTTGTAATTTCAAAAATTCTCAAATGGCAATATCGTTTCGATGATGGACCATTCTATGTCTTTTTGTCCAGGCTGACGTCGGTGCCGCGCTGTGGTCGGAGTCCTCTGCACTAGTGCAGAGGTGGGGCACAGGTGGGGAGTTGACCCGCGAGGAGGCCGTCAGCTTTGCGCGACGGATGGAGGCAGGGGGTAGACGTATCGTCAGCCTACTGTCCTGCACGAGGCTACCGGTGGTCTCCACACCTACGCCCAGTGCACCCCGACCACCAGTGCCACCCCGACCAGCGTGGCACTACTCCGGTGGTAGTACGTGGACACGTCCACCTCCCCCGGAGCAGCCAGGGAGTTCTACGTGGACACGTCCACCTCCCCCGGACTAGCCAGGGAGTTCTGCTTGGTCACGGCCTCATACACCTTCTACGTACATCCCCGGCTTCCACACGGATGATTTCATGGCGCCATGTACGGGTACGCATCGTCCGATCTTGTTTTTATCCTAAGACGACATGCAACGAACTAACGATATTACTATTGCAGGTCCTTACCAGCAGCAGGGACGCTTCTCCCCGGGCCACATCGAGGTGGACTAGTTTTTTGCGGACTGGCCTGGGTCGTCCTCCGACGCAGCACCGGAGGTTCTCTCCGGCAGTGACCTCCCCGGTACACCGGAGGCCACACAGCCAGAGGTGCAGCTGACTCCACCGGCGCAGCCGCGGGTGCGAAACCCACCTGATCGTTTTACTTTTTCGGACCCTCGTCACCCGCCTCGTAATCCGTTGCACCGGAGGACGGCCAAGCGGGGCCGTATGGCAGGACGCGGGCGCGGTGACGGAGCACCTTAGGGTGGGGAGTGAGGGGTGTATGTCATGCATGTAATGGATAAATACGCGGCATGTTACTGCGTTATATTATAAAGTTCATTTAAATTCAAACAATGCTATTATCTCTTCTTTTCGTATAGAAAATTATTTCTATATCAAGTAATGTGACAAATATTAAATACCAGTTCTTGTGTGACTTAACAGTATATGTGACTATACCACATTTTTTACGAGTTTCAAATTACAAAATTCACAAAACCGAAAGACGGGATCACCATGCAGTCGCCTAGAGGTAGATTGGCGAGCAGGCGTGGGGAAGAAAAAAGGGCTTGGCCGTCGGGCTGTAGTCACATGCAGTCGCCCCCCCGTTGGGCGACTCTCTTTATGTCGCCGAACGGGGGGGCGACTCAATTGAATCGCTTAACGGGGAGGCGATTACATTTAATCGCCCAACGGTTACCAGATTCTTTATAAGTCGCTTGTTGGTGGGGCGACAAGAGTAAATCGCCCAATGGTTTGGCGACTCGAGCCTATTTGCGTAAAAAATTTTGTCGCGGGTATATTTCTGTATTTTCGAATAAAAAATGGGTTATCCGTACAAAAAATTCGACATCAAATAGCCCCTGTAATGACTATGAGAATGTTTTTTTTTGAAAAAGCATGACTATGAAAATGATGAAGCAGAGAGAGAGAGAGAGAGAAGGTAGGCATATCTGACGAACAATTTAGGCATTTTGAGGTTGCTGTCGGAGAAGCTCCTCGCCGTCATGATTCGAAGCATGCCTGCAATGGGAGGCGGCTTCTGTTCTCAATTCTCAGTCAAAAGAGGCCGCCGGTCTTCCGGTAAAAACCCTTGAACGACATCATCAACAAATGGATAGAAAAAACCATCCAAGTACCATCATTTGGTTGGCCATTTTGCATGCTAATCACAGCCTGTGATTCTGGAGATGCAAAAAGGAAATGTTCTTGTCGAGGCCAGGTTACAAGCACGGCCAGAGCTTCTGAATTTTGAATGGCTAGCCGTAAGCCGTACAGTACACTCCTAAACTAGTGTCCTGAATTTTTTTTTCTCTTACAGGTCATAACCACGCCAGACAGGGCACATGCTTGAGTAAGGCGAGGTCGGTGTCGTGCTCTCCGGCGGCCAGCCGCCAGGCGGCCACAATGGGATCTGCGACATCTTTGGTGAGTCGTGAGACTGTTCTTGAGTTGTTTGCTTGAAGGAACCTGCGAACGCCCAGATTTAGCAATAGTAGAAATGAATTCAAAGCTTATGGTTTAGTGAGAAGAGGATTAGTGCCAGTCTGGTGGGAGATCTGAACACACATATATATACACACACGTATATATACATACATATATACATATGTATATACGTGTGTATATATATATATATATATATATATATATATATATGTGTGTATAGGACGAGTGTTTCATGCACCATGGTGCCTAGGCACCAATATCAATACCCGTTGATTTGCTTCGAGATTCGCAACGTTTGATGTGGGTATCTTCATATACCCATAAAAAAGTATATTTGAGATGTCAAACTCCGAAAAAATTTAAATTCAACTTCAGTTTAATTAGTTTGAACTATTTTTATGGTATATACTCACTGTAGTTGCATTGAACTCAAAAGTAGTTCAAACTAATTTGAACTGAGTTCAAAACTTACTTACCATAAATATATCAAGAGTATAAAACATTTTCATACCCAAACTCAAAAAAATTATCAATCATACACGTGTATCGGATGTTGGTGCCTAGGCACCATGGTGCCTTATGTAATTTTCCTATATGTATATACATATACATATATACATACATATATATGTATATATATTACACCCAGCTCTAATATACCACTTAAACAAATTTGAAATACTCCTTTATCACTTTAGGTATACTTGTATACTAATTATAGGAGAATCCAATATGAACCATACGAAAAAATTGCAAGGGAGTCCATACTTTTTAGCGTATTTTGTAAATACCTTCATACACGCACATGAAAGGAGTCTATCAAAAAATGTACATACCACATCTGAAAAATTATTCATACCATCTAGATGGTCTTAAATACTTGCATACTACAAGTATATACCCTTCATTACACGATATATTCTATGCTGTGAGATACGACATAGGATATAATTACACCCGGGAGTAGAAAAGAGGCTTGCTATGTGTGTGTGTGTAGGACGTTGAAATAGGCCACCATGGTGTCTGTGGTCGATGTTTTCCGACTTACGACTACGAGTGCTGGTCGATGTGTTCCAACTTACGACCACGAGGCATCCTCGATGACTTTCGACTTACGACCACGAACGATGGTCGTCGGCTTCCGATATACGACCATGAGCCATTGTCAAAGGCTCTCGATTTAGGACCATGATCGATCGTCAACCGCTGCCAACTTACGACCACCAGCGATGATCGATCGCTTCTGACCTACGATCACGCGCGATGGTCGACGGCTTCCGACTTATGACGACGAGGTGTGCTCGAGGGCTCCCGACCTATGACCACGAGGTGTGGTCGATGTCTTTCGATTTATGTCCACGAGGTGTGATCGACGGTTTTCGATTTACTCGACGGATTTAAAAACTTTTGGAACATATTTGCATACATATTCTAAAATTTTTTACCATCCGTGAGTTTTAAAACATGTAGTATGATAAATTTTAAAAATCCGTAATAACACACGGATATTCAACTAGTTAAACTGTAATTTTGAGTTCCAAACGTAGCCTAAATGTCTAATATTTTATGTATCGACCCCTCGCCTAAAAACTTAGGGCTCGTTGGAAGCGTAGAAATCAGTGGCAGGATTCCATGGGAATCTTTTGGATACCTGCACTCCAAACAGGTCGTTAACCTGGCTTTTTTGTGAAAGATAACTGGTGTACTCCTAATCACATAGGACCATTTCCTTTTAGATCTCACTTATTTCGACTGGAACTTTTGTCTTTTAACTTATTTTTCACTATTTGTAAATTTTATTTTTTTCTAGTTTTTTTGAGTTTTTACCGGTTCTTTTTTCCAGTATTCATTTGCGTTGTGGTGATAGACTAACTTATTTTTTTCAATTTCAATTTTTTAATTTAGTTACACCAAATAAGCCACCATCAACTACAGTATAATATTAACTAACTACAGTATAATTGTAATCATAAATTAATTTATTTCAGTTCAATCGAGCGGCACCTTAACCTTCCCAGTTTACCATTCCTGCGCTGCATTGAAGTGCCACTAATACAGTGCACCAACAAGTGCTCCCAGGCCCAGCAAAGCAACAGTAGTACCAGTACAGTTCACACAGCGTTGGCACACCTTTCATCTCATCCTGCTCATCCATCGTGGCTTCAGGCTTTCACTGACATGTCATGCCCCCCAAAAGGATCACATTGGGAGAGTGAAGAGGACAAAGAAAAACATATCCATATTTCCCAGATTTCTTGTGTTCAGAACAAGTAGGAGCACCCACTGTTCGTTCCCCTTGCCATACAGTGGTCAACTGCACTGCAAAACTGCAGGACTCCTGTTTTGCCAAACATTTGCCAATTTTTTTGTGCCGAAAGAGCTAAAAATCACAGAAGGAAAAAAAAGGAGATCTATTCTGCAGTGCACAGCATCTTTGTTTGATTCTTTCCCAGAGATCATTGATCATTTTACCAACTTTGTTCAAGTTTTTCTGATGAAACATTACTCCAAAAGTTCTTGCAGAGGAGACTTCAGTGCTGAAGATCTGACAGCACTGCCTTCCAGTGATCCAGTCCAGATGCAAATAACCTTCACCGACCAAGGGGGTGAAGGAGTACCTTTATCTTTACTTCTCTATCTATAACAGATAAAAATTTCTCAAAAAAGAAGAAGAAAGAACATGGTAGTAAACTAATTAGAGTTTTTGATGTATCACCCCCTGGTGTCACGGGGTTAGTACTTTTCAGCTTCTAATTTTTGGTTTTTAGCTTTTCTATAATAACTAATTTTTAAACGAATTATTTTTTTAAGACGGGGTTTACAAAGTAAACACTGTAGTGACTTCATGTAGATCGGCCAAAATCGTATGTGTCTCTATCTGTACTCTCTCGCGAATAGCCAAAAGTCAAAAAATTCAGTTAAAATCCATAAGCCATAGTCTAAAAGAACAAACTCAATAATAACAGGCCAGGCCGACTTTATTGTTATTGGGTAGATTTTTTTGGGTTGTAACTTTGATTTTTAGATTATAGTTTTTGAATTTAAGGTGTTTAAAAAAGACAGTACAAAAAGAGAAAATTCACATGTGATTTTAATCGATACAACAAACTCGATACAGTATGTATTATAATATATCTATAAACTCTGTCTTAAAAATGTACCATTTGCCAAGCCCGCTCGAGCTCAGCCATTGTCAATGCTCCGTCCAACGCCAAACGAATTCTTTCCTACTCCAGATCAAGATAAGATTTGCCCTTTAGGGGTTGTAATTATATCCATAGAGCATTGTCCATGTTAACTTAACCCTACTAGGATCAGGAAAATGTATAATGATAATTATTCCAAACCAAGGAAATGATACCCGGTACCCCCTTTGTTTTTGCTGCTGTCATCATACTGAAGTACTATGCAGCCACTAAAAAGCAGCTTCTATTTGGGCTAAAAGGGCCGGCAATATCCCCACAACCATAAGCAAACATTTCCCAATTTACATCTACAAGTATCAAAACTAAACCAAATAAAATAGAAAATGTAAACATCTAAACCAAATCAGTCTTTCCCATAAAAAGCACAAAATTTTCAGTTCTTGGCTTCTTGCCACTGTAATGTCAGCAGTTCAGCACCACAAACACTGAACCAAAGAACTCCATGGAGAGCAAGGAGCATCGCCCAAAAAAACCATTTTTTTCAGTAGTCAACACTTACAACATCATAAAATTACAACAAAAGAGATCAAACAACCCACAGTAATCCCTATTCTATACAAAAGAAGTCACTTTTTTTTCAGTTCATGGCTTCTTCATTCTTGCCACTACAAAACTTACTAGTAATTACTAATGCTAAACACTAAGCTAATCCACAAGCAGTAGAACTCCAAGAACGGCAGTACAAGGTGGGAGGTGGAGTCCATGGAGGCGGCGGCGGTGGTCAGGATGTCATGACCTGGACTTGGAGGCGGCGGCGGCAGCAGTGGCGAGGCCGTGCATGGCGCCGTAGCCGCGGGAGCTGAGCCCGAGGCAGCCGAGCAGCCCCTGCCGGTATGGAAGGAACGTGCGCCGCCGCATCTCCTCCGCCTCCGCCCGCCTCGCCTCGTAGAGCCGCTCGTGCACCGACCTCCTCCTCCCGCGGCCCCTCGCGGCCGTCGGGGAGGGGTTCCTCTTGGGGGCCGGTGGCGGTGGCGAGCGTGGAGGGGGGTGCTTGTCGCCGTCGGACTTGCTCCGGTGGAGGAGGTCCTTCAAGAACCCCCACCGGCGGAAACTTCTTGACGAGGAGGATGACGCGGACGACGCCGTCGAGGACGAGGATGACGACCGCGACGCTGATGGCGCCGCTGCCGCCGGCTCAGAGGTGTGTGCCGCTGGAGCAGGGGACGACGACGGCGACAGCCAGTGGGTGCGGAACGGGGAGTGGGAGCGGGACCTGCGGTGCACGGACCGGCTCCGGAAACGGCCGCGCTCGTCCGCCGGTGCCGCCGCCTCAGCCGGCGGCGCGGGGTGACCGGCGGGGATGTCGGCGAGGGGCGGGAGCGCCTGCGGGCGGAGGAGGAAGGACGAGAGACGCATTGGGCGGATCTGGCCGTTGTGGAAGAGCTCGTCGGCGGAGGACATCGCCGCCGCAGCGGGCGACGGGAAGCGCGAGGAGAAGTCGAAATCGAACTCCTCCCTTGCTCCCGGGCCGCGGCGAGCGGGGCTCGCCGGCGCGCTGAAGAAGCAGCCGGTGGCGGCGGGGAACGGCGCGTCGCGGGCGGGGCTGGACAGCGCGCTGACGAATGGGGTGGAGCACGCGCTGTCCCCGCCCACGCCGCAGCCGCCGGCGAAGTGGTCGCCGGAGCTGGTGTTCGTCGCGGCGGCGGCCATTGTGGAGGAGAAGTGTTGGGCGGAGCTGGTGTCCGGCTCGGCGGCGGCCATGTGCCGGCGAGTGGGGGTGAGATTGCTTTTTTATGAAGCACTACACGAGGTCAGTTATTAGATGTGTTCTGAACGAGGTTCTTCCAACTGTTTTTTCTTTAACGAGTAAAGTCTTTTTAAGGCCCAATTTGGTATTGGTTTCGATTCTAGCTTCTGTTTAAAAAAAGCTAAAAATTAAAATAAATATTTGACTTTTAGAAGTAGCTTCTTTATTCTTCTTGTCATTGTCTCGATCTAGGGATAAGACAAGATCATAGATGCATCATCTATCTCATTCCTCTTACTCTCGTCATACGCATGTATCTCTCTATCATTTTTATACCGGTCGTCCACTCCTAATTATCACTTTTTCAGCTACTATTATTTATTTTTAAGCTTTTAGCTAAAAATCATAAATTACCATAAAAAACTATCAGTAAAAATGAATACAAATCTATCCTAAACCTCGTCGGATTGACATGCGTGGCTAATCGGCTATCTCACTATTCTGAAATTGTTTCCGTGGATTTCGTGTGAGATTTATGTAAATTTTTAAGTTCAATTTAAACATACATTAATTTACTCATCGTAAATAAGTAAAAAGTGGCATGGATGATCTATGTTTTCTCTCTCTTGTTTTCAGCATTGTGAAGTCGTTTCTCCCCAGATCATTAGTTTTTTTCCCAAGCTTCAGCGTCATTTTCAAGAAGGTACACGTCTTAGGTACACACGCAGTAGAAAAAATGAGGTGGGGCGGATCGAAAGCAATACCATTCAAGCTCCTTCAACCCTGTCAACGCCGGAGTCTGCGCGCTGGTGGCTGCCGCCCGCCCGCCGCCGGCTACGCCCAGGCCGCCGCCGGTTACGCCACTGCCCAGCGCGGCAGCGCCACTGCCCACCGGTGGCTGCCGCCCGCCCGCCCGCCGCCGGCTACGCCCAGGCCGCCGCCGGTTACGCCACTGCCCAGCGCGGCAGCGCCACTGCCCACCGGTGGCTGCCGCCCGCCCGCCCGCCGCCGGTTACGCCACTGCCTAGCGCAGCAGCGCCACTGCCCACCGGTGGCTGCCGCCCGCCCACCGCCCGCCCGCCGCCGGCTACGCCACTGCCCACCGGTGGCTGCCGCCGGCTACGCCCAGGGTCCAGCCGTCCAGGGAGGCAAGGAGCAGCCGAGGCAGGGAGCAAGGAGCAGTCTAGGGTTTACATTTACATTGACTAGCTAGTAGCTATTGGATACTGGATAGGGGGGTATATAGGGGCTTGCTGCAAAAAAATTAAGATATGGCCCAAGCCTTACCTTGCCCTATCGGGCCCTCCGCCACTGTACACACGTATGTACACGTCTTGTAACATACGTATGTACACGTTTTCTAACATACGCTCATCAACTGAGGTAAGCTCAGTCTAAAAAAATATATCTTTTTCGTGAGAGATACAGTAATTATGTTTTCGAGCACTATACCGGTGCAGCCTCGTCACGTAAACTTGTACAACCATGAGAAAAGCAGTCGAGACTACAAACAGAATTAAGTGGGGAAAATTGAAAATATAGGACCAAGTTGAGACTGCTTTGGTAAAATAGGACCGAGTTATTTGTACTCGTAAATATAGGACCGAGTTGGGCACATTCTTGTAAATAAGGTATTTTCCCCATTTTAATTTCATTTTCATTTTTCGGGCTTTTTTCTCTACGCGAAAAGACTCTTTTGCCCCTTCCTCCTTCTTCCTCCCTGCCGCTGCAGACCGCCGGCCGCTCCCGCGCCGCCGCTCCCTCGCCGCGCCGCGCCGCCGCCTGCCCCGCGCCGCGCCGCTCCCTCGCCTGCCCCTGCTCCGGCGCGCCGCCGCTCCCTCGCCCCGCCCCGCGCCGCGCCGCCGCCTGCCCCGCGCCGCGCCGCTCCCTCGCCTGCGCCGCGCCGGAGCAGGGGCAGGCGAGGGAGCGGCGCGGCGCGGGCGAGGGAGCGGCGCGGCGCGGGGCAGGCGGCGGCGCGGCGCGGGGCGGGGCGAGGGAGCGGCGGCGCGCCGGAGCAGGGGCAGGCGAGGGAGCGGCGCGGCGCGGGGCAGGCGGCGGCGCGGCGCGGCGAGGGAGCGGCGGCGCGGGAGCGGCCGGCGGCCTGCAACGGCAGGGAGGAAGAAGGAGGAAGGGGCAAAAGAGTCTTTTCGCGTAGAGAAAAAAGCCCGAAAAATGAAAATGAAATTAAAATGGGGAAAATACCTTATTTACAAGAATGTGCCCAACTCGGTTCTATATTTACGAGTACAAATAACTCGGTCCTATTTTACCAAAGCAGTCTCAACTTGGTCCTATATTTTCAATTTTCCCAATTAAGTGAGAAGTCAGGGGGCCATGGATGCGAGCGTGGACAAACCGTAAACTTTCTCTGTGGTTTTGCCGTGCATGAACTATGCTCACGAAAATTAATTATAGGCATAATAATAATTTCCATAGCGTGCGTGAAAATTGAAACTCGCACATGGTGGCTTGTTTCATGCATGCGCGCAGGCGTGCTAATTCGAAAGAGAAGAAATTAAGTCTCGAACGATATTATTAGGTCGTACATACGTATACGTAAGCAAAGCAGCATACATACACACACATAGACAAAGTCAGATTTAGCATTGTTTCGGACCGTACTTACAAAACTAGGTGTATGCTGAACGTATTTGTAAAAATATCACTTTTGCCGTCCGTTGAGCGAGGCCGCAGGTAGCAGGCGCCTACCGCTCCACCAGCAGACGGCAGACAGCCAGTCACCTAGTGGGGGGACAGTAGGCAAGCCTGTTGTCCAGTGAGGTGGCGGCAATGATTAAGCCAGCTGATTAGCCGGTTTAATTTTTTGCCCTAATTTTTATTTAGTTATTATTTGAATTTTTAAATATAACACATGACCTCTAAAAATTACGAAAATTTATGTATAGCCTACCAACGCAACGTACTTTATAGTATAATTTTTGGTTAATTTTATCCATTGTGATTATTGCTCAAAAATTCATACAATTTTGATATTTATACGAGCTTATACATATAGCAAATGAGTTCTAAAAATTACAAAATTTCAACATACTCATAGTTATTGTATACCTTTTTGGAAATTTTATGTGGTTCGAATTGCTAAGTTAATTCATGAATTTATGGCAGTGAATTTAATCATGAATTTAATTCATGATTAAATTAACCCGAATAAATATGGCAATTGGGTCAAATAAAATTTCTCAAAAATTACACAATATCTATGACTATATCTGAAGACTTCACATAAAATTTTGTAATTTGGAGCTTGTTTGCTATATATAAAAATACGTACAAATATCAAAATTTTATGAATTTTCAAGCAATATTCACAAAAGATAAAATTATCCAAAAATTAAATTATTGAGTACGTTGTGTCGGAAGGCTATACATAAATTTTCGTAAATTTTTGAGATAATTTGGTATATTTAAAATTCAAGTAAACGCTAAACAAAAATAGGTAATTATGCCAGCTAATTAGCAGGCTTAATCACCTGCCGCCTGGTGAGGGGACGGCAGGTGAATCAGCCGGCTTAATTACCTCATCTATTGTTTTTCACTTAATATTTATCTGAATTTTTAAATATACCAAATGAGCTCACAAAATAACAAAACGTTACGTACGACCTCCCGACACAACACTCTCAATAGTGTAATTTTTAGATAATTTTATTCGTTATGAATATTGCTGAACAATTTATAAAATTTTGACAATTTTGTGAGTTTGTATATATAGCAAATAAGCTCCAATAATTATGATTTTTTTTCGAAACTTTCTAACACAATCATAGTTATTGTGTAAAATTTTAGGAATTTTATGTGATCTGAATTTGCCATGTTTATTCAGATTAATTTAATTATGAATTTACGACCGATGAATTTAATTCATGATGAAATTAACCTGAATAAACTTAACAAATTCAACGCACATAAAATTCACAAAAAATTATACAATAACTATGACTGTGTCGGGAGGCTTTACATAAAATTTCGTAACTTTTGAAGCTCGTTTGCTATATTCAAAATTAGATGAATTTTTGAGCAACATACACAATGGATAAGATTATCCAAAAATTGCACTATGATGTATGTTGTGTCGGGAGACTGTACATAAATGTTTTTGATTTTTTGAGCTCATTCGATGTATTTGAAAATTAAAACAAACAGCAAATACAAAAAAATTAGAGCAGGTAATTAAGCCGGCTAATTAGCCAGCTTAATCACTGGCTGCCCCCTCACCGGTTGGTAGGCTTGCCTGCCATCTGAAGGGGAGCGGCGGGCGCCTGCCGCCGGTGGCCTTGCTGCGTGTCGCCTTGCCGGCGCTGCCGCCTGCCCACCAAACGGTAGAAGTGTCATTTTTGTAAATACAGTGCGCATACGGCTAGTTTTGTAAATACAGTGCACAACAGTGCAAAATCTGACTTTAACTCTGCACACACAGACACACATACACAATTCAGCAGCTATGCGTACAATAAGCACGTGATTCTGACCAACCCAATCAGCCAATCGCCTCACCAACCCACCACACAGACGGTTACTAGCGAAGTTGTTAATTACAGAAAAATTTACTATCGGCTGCACATAAAATTATTATCTATAATTCGTGAAATTACTATCGCCTGCATATAAAGTTGTTATATATAATTTATGAAGTTATTATCCCCTGCACATAAATTTATCATCTATAATTCATCAAGCTACTATCGCTGCACATAAATTTATCATCTATAATTTATCAAATTACTATCACTACACATAAAGTTATCATCTATAATTCATGAAGTTACTATCTTTTGTACGTGTAGTAATTTCGCATCGTCGAAACATATTCCACATTGATCTTGTTTTGTTAAGCTCGTAATTTCAAACACAATGGTGCAAACAGATCACATATCAAACTTTTGGTGAAAGAGTTATTTTATTTTTTAGATTGTAAATAAGATAAAAAAAATTACAAGTCAAGTGCACTTATTCTCTTATCTCCTGCTGCATGTTGTTAGTTATGAAAAAGTTACTATGCCCTGAATATAAAGTTATCATCTTTAATGTAAAGTTACTATCTCATGAATAAAATATTATCATCTGTAATGCATGAAGTTACTATCCAACTGAATTAGCACGAACTGCACCAGCTGGCCAGGTCGCGCGCACGGCCAACAACCCACACGTAGCGTGTGCGCACACGGTTGTTAGCGTAGCCGTATATATACACTAACAAGCGCGCAAGTGTAGAATAAGCGCACGCCCCTAACTGACCCAGCCAGTCAACTGCTCCATCCCACTCCATGCTCAGTTACTAGCGTTTGTTAATACATGAAGTTACTTACAGTTATCGTTCATACTTCATAAAGTTACTGCCGTATGTGAGTAAAATTATTGCCAGTATGCATGCATTGAGATGAGAGAGAACCATGCATGTTAATAGCAAATAACTTGTAGGGGAAAGTTATTGCCGTGTGCAAGTGAAATTATTACAAACACATATAGAGTTAATGTCCGTTTGTAACACTATAAAACTGACAGTAAGTCTACATATATTTGACAGTAACTTTACTCATGCACGATAATAACTTTACATGGCACAATTTTCACAGTATTAAAATATATTCAACATGGATTTTGTTTTGTTAAGCTCGTAATTTTGAACACAATAGTGAAAACGGATCGCAAATTGGATTTTTGGTGAAGGAGTTATTGTATTTTTTAGCTTGTAAACAAGATAAAAAAATTACAAGTCAATTGCATTTATTCTCTTTTCTCTCCTACTGCATGCATACATGCAAGTCAAATTACCATCTTCTGAACATAAGATTATCATAAAAAATTTATGAAGTTATTTACAATTCACGTGATAACTTCGCATTGCAATGCTATGGAAAGTTACCATCTCTAGGACATTATCATTAGTAAGTCATCAAGTTACTTACATTTGTAAAGTTATTTTCAGAATAAAAAGTTATCACCGAGTTATGACCAACCGCACCAGGGATCCAACCATCGACCCGCGCATAGCGTGTGCGCACGCGCTTGTTATAGATGACAACACACACATACGCGCACGCACGTATGTATGTGTGTGTGTGGGCCATTTATTTTTACTATATACAGTTTTTTATGTATAAAAGGAGTATATACATAAATTATGCTATAAAAAGTGGACTTTTATAATTTTTTTTGTAGAGCTCACTTTGGAGTATCTTATAATCATTATTAGAATATGCTCAAATAGATAAAAATGTATAACAACACCATTAACGGGGTATATTAGAAGTGGGAGTATATACTTCCAAGAGTATAGAACCATTTTCATATATATATATATATATATATATATATATATATATATATATATATATATATATATATATATATATATATATATATATATATATATATATATATATATATATATATATATATATATATATATATAACTTTTTGTGCATGAGATAGTAATTTCATGACACATGCATGATGCATCAGGAGAAAGAAGGGAGTATGTGCACTTGACATGTGATTTTTTTATTTTATTTATAAACTAAAAACATAAAATAACTCTTTCATCGAAAGTAAGATCTGCGGTCCGCTTACACCATTGTGTTCGAAATTATGAGCTTAACAAAACAAGATCCATATTAAATATGTTTTGACGCTGTGAAATTCGTGTCATATAAAGTTACTATCATGCATGAATGAAGTTACTGTCAAATACATGTGGAGTTACTCCAGTTTTATAGTGTTACAACGAACAGTAACTCTACATGTGTTTGGCAGTAACTTCACTCACACACGGTAGTAAATTTTCGTGCGAGTTATTTGCTATTGACATGCATATTTCTCTTTTCTCAATACATGCATGTTGAGAGTAACTTCATTTACACACGGTAGTAACTTCATGCATTATAGATGATAACTATAAGTAACTTCATGAATTACAGATGGTAACTTGATGTGCATACGATAGAAACTTTACCATAATTAACAAATGCTAGTAACTGTCCATGCGGTGGGATGGGCAGGCGGTTGGCTGGTTGGGTTGGTTAGGGTCGCATGTTTATTTTACACCTACGCGCTGATTAGTAATTCTAACATTAGATGTGCTGAAATCCTCAATGAGTCCTGGTCTGTAATTTCTTTAATATTATAGAACCAATGCATCGGGGGAGAGGTGGCGGCCGGCCGGCGATGTGTTGGCGGGAGACGGCGACCGGTGCAACCCTAGAAGCATCGGGGAGATCGCGCGAGGGATTAGGGATTGGAAATAGGGATTATTTTGCACTGGGAATAGGCGCATGGGGGGTTTTGTGGAAAAAAGGCATAAGTGATGGGAGTTTCCACCCACATGAATTCGAGCCGTAGAAGGTAGATCGAACAACCATTGTTCACATTTGCATGTTACCACTGAATAGGCCATTTGCACTAGATATGCTCTCTCTATGTGTGTGTGTGTGTGTGTGAAGAGGCAATGACGGACCAGGATTAAAATTTAGGGGGGCTAATGGGACTTGCGCACCGATTTGTTGAATGCCGAGTTGCCAGCTTGTGGTAGCCTACGGTATTACCGGTAAGTGATAGAAAAACACTATTATGGCTATAGCAGGCTTCTTATGTACTTTCTTAATCTTAGTCGTTCGTTCATGATAATAGCAAAGAGTTTCCTGGATTAAGTGAGCAGAATCAATATGAGCTACTCGATCGAATTCCTTACGAGAAATCCCTTGAAAAAGCAAGTTACGAGCACATGCATTTAAATCTATATCTATTTTATTTTTGATCATAACATCAGCAAAAACCACATAAGGTTGAGAAACTTTTTCTAGACATCATTACCTTGAGCTTCAATGTAAGCTTGCATACGACACTTCTAAAAAGTAAAATCAATACCATCTAGCATGGGGGACGATTCACATACCTCTCTGATTCCATCGCTACCTGCTGTGATACTACTTGTAGGATCGATTGCTGCAATTAAAGGGGGTGAATGATTATCGCTGCTTTTTAGAGTCTCCTGACAATTAATGATACTTTCGACCGCTTGATCAACCAACCTGCTCGACCGCCTGCTCGATCGATTGCTTTGCTCGTTGTCATATGACCAAAACTACTAGCAAACACTAGCACACTTCAAGCAAATCAAGAACCAGATTGATTCAAGACTATCTTTATTGCTGAAATTTGATGGATTTACAAAGTGCCGTCACAAGCACCCCTAAAAGCCTTCTCGACGAAAGCCCTCTCAAAATCTCATATAGCTTTCTCCTCGAAAGCCCTACCTGAAACCACCACCACCCACACATTAGCCCTTAGCCTCAAGTTGCTTTTATAGGCTAACGTCTAAACCATGTTCACCTCAAACATGGACTTAAAACCTTATCTCTGTCGAAAACCAAAGGACCTGAAACCCTTTCTAACATGGATTTTATTCAAACTCTACTTTTTCCAAGTCATGGACTCCATCCACAACTCTCAACTCAACACACAACGAAGACTTCAGGACAGCACCTCCTATATCTTTATCACGCACCATCATCTTCTGGGTCGAAGCCTCCGGGACTACACCTCCCATATCTTCTTCATGAATCATCACCTTTGATCTCCATGTGCTCCAACATGAGCCGGACCACCTCATATGACATCTTCAATTGCCTAGACCTCAGACTTCCCCATACTAGTCCCGATCCTCCTCGTCACCGACCATGATTGCCTTGACGCCAACTTGCACATCAAAGACCAAAGAACGTTTTCCACTAGCACAATTCTTCACAATTTGACCAACATTAATCTACACACTGAAACCACACCTTTAATCATCACTCAACATCAACCGGATCATCCACGACAACATATTCTATCGCCTTCCAGTAATTACCACAATCCAGACCATCCACGACCACCAACCAGGTCATCCATGACCAAAAATCCCATCACTATCTAGAAATCAGCCACAATTCACTCAATACGATCGCTAGCTCAGCAAGTACTTGAAAACACCAAGTACTCAAGAATTACCATCGCTTCGTTCAAAACACTCAAGCATAACAAGCATCGCTATCGACCACAAAGCCATCAAATACTGCTTATCATTAGTACTGAGTTCTTCCGACTACCGAGTACCAAGTCTCACTATCAACTACTACCGAGTACCTACCTGGTACTGTAGCACCAACCACTGATCACCGCTTGCCATGCACTAGCCAGTCAGACCGCTAGCCTAACACGAGTACTTGAAGTACTCAAAGATAGCAAGAAATGAAGTACTTGAACTGATACTAAAGTCTACGAGTAATGACCATGAAGCCTACGACAACCGATCGAAAAAGCCTAAGGCAATGATAGCAAACCACAAAGTCCATGAGTATTGAATATCTGCCTGGTACTATAGCTAAGACTAGTTCACTGTTCGATGTCAAAATCTATGATTACCCGCCATTCGAATCTACCGATCAAACCAAATATCACAAGGTTGATTGGACTATCATCAGTGCTTGAAACCAGGCGCGGTCTGCAGTAGTCAACTTACCGTGGTCATAAAGCTATGCTCGAAACCTGCCATGGTCGATTTATCGTTTAGACCAGCAAATCAAACCATCCATCACAAGGCTGTTCGGACAACCAATCGCCAAGCGAGGTCGAAGCCAGCCAATCAGACTGCCCAATACAAAGCGGTTAGATCATTAAACTTGAATTCCAATTTTACAAAAACGCATTGACCTAAACTTTCACAAATGCAAATTTTAAATCGATCCAAATGTCAATTATTCATCATCAACAAAATGCACGACCATCACATAGCCTAACAAAGTCATAGAAATATTGATTCTTTTGTAGGGCAAGTGCGGTTTTACGAAGCGGTTGTGCGAGGGTGACTGGTATCGCACGCATGTGGGCCGTGGTTGGGTCGCGCGGTTTCATCTTGGCTGTAAATTGGAATGAATATGGATGTAAATATGGTATCCTTTTTTACTTTCACAATCATATGGCTAGCATAAATCACGGCTAATTGTAAGATAATCCAAAGCTAACTACATGAAAAAAATTGCAAGAGAGCACACAGGTTTTGACTAGGGATGGCAATCGGGCGCGGTGGGTACGGGTAGTGCTCGCCCATACCCATACCCGCGATCCCAATTTACGCCCACGGGCATACCCGCGAAGGATGATGGGTGAAGAACCTCGCCCATACCCATCGCTTGTGGGTAACCGTTGCCCGTGGGCATGCCCGTTTACCTACGAACTGAGAGTCACCATCTGAGAGTTGAACTAATAACAGGTACATATAAGCAACAGCTATTGCTAGGAAATATAATAGCTATCAAAAAAGTTTATAACAATCAATAGCAATTAGAGATATGCAAAAGTTTATAACAATCAATAGAAATTAGAGATATTGCTATGGCTGCGCTACCTGTCAATCTATATCGTGGGTAAACAGGCGGGGCGGGTGCGGGTGGAGCTTACTCATACCCGTGCCGGTTTACCCGACAGGTAGAGTATTTCCCCCATTTCCATACTCGTGTGTAAATAAAATATCCCATACCCGGCTCCATTAGGGTATTTACCTACGGGTATATGGGTAAACGGGCACAATTGCCATCCCTAGTTTTGACATATATTGCTAATATCTTCATATTCGGACACAAAAAAGAAATTATACATGTACATATACTATATGTACATACCCTCTGTTTTGTGAAATACTTCCTACTTTGTGAGATACAACATAAGAAGTAACTTAAATGATACTGTTGCACTTGTTTATTTGGAAGTAGGAGTATGTATTCTTGGGAGTATGAAAAAGGCTTTAATTATACTACACATACACGAACACACACACGCGCGCGCGCACACATATACATACATATATATAAAGCCTTTTTTCTACTCCCTGATGTTGTATAATTAATAGGGACACTATGGTGCCTAGGCATCGTGATCTAAAAAAATATTTCCCATAGGTATTGCATTCAAAAAATTTTGGAACTTTTTGGATGCTGAGTTTAACTTGTTTACTACCTCAAACTAGAGTTGCCTTGTAAGATACTAGAAAAAAAGAAGAAACGAGAGGGAATTGGGCTGAATTGGCCTCGGCCCAATGCCGGCCACCACCTTTATAGCAAAGGGGAGGGGCAAGTGGGGTTGGTTGCCCTAACTCGTTGTTGCTCCTCCTGTGCCACCCCTACTCTAGCCGAGCCCCAAGCCACCGCTCCTTTCCCTCTAAGGCCACTGCTCACCCTTGGCTCGCTGTCACCATCCTGCGCCGTGCAGGCCATGCCGCCAGCCGGCCCTATTGCCAAGGAAAGGGGAAAGCGCGAAGGGAAGGATGGGGGCCCGGTTGAGAAGGGGAAGGAGGGAAGGAAGGGGAGAGAAGAGGAAGGAGGTCGATCGAGAAAAGGAAGGAGAAAAGAGGAAGAAGAGGAGTTGGCCGGGGGAAGAGAAGAAAGGGGAAGAAAGGAAGAAGGAAGAGGAAAGAAGAAGAGAGAAGGAGGCCGAACTGACGCCAGATCTGGTGAAGACGAGGAAGAAGATGCATCAATCTAGCTGTTCGTCGCTAGGGTAACACCTCAAATCTCTTTTCCCATGCCGGTTCATCAATTTGTGTAAAAGGTTGGAGTAGGTTCTAGTAGAGATTTTGAGCTTTGAGTTTAGGAACGATGTCATTTCGTATGTGTGCATGTATTGCTATGGTGTATTGAGACTAAATGATACTTGTCCAAGTGGAGGTTCAAGATTGGTGCTATCCATGTATCGTCCATAAGGTTTTTCATGTAAGCGCATGGTAGACAGTAGAGGGTGGTAGTTCTTAATGGTTTTGTTTATGTGAAATTGCCTACATGTTTATGATATCTATGATGAACCCATGATGTTGATTAAGTGAAGATATTGGATAAATGAAATTGATGCGATATGGTAAGTAATGGTAGTTCTATGGTGATTGTTGGAAAGTGGTAATGGTAAATGATATTATGTCTTGATGATATGTAGATGGATAGTTATTAATGGTACATGTTAAATGCTAAAGAGAAATGTTGCATTATGTTCATGCATATCATGGAAAGAGATAGCCTATATGGGCATCTATAATCTACTTTGTATGGACATCCTACAGGAGTGAGAAGAATAAAACCTACTTTGGTAGGCACATCACAGGAGTGGAGAATAAGATCCCCGTGTAAAAATGATAGGCTATTGAGGTCTCTACATGAAAAAGAATAGGTTATTGAGGTCTACGTATAAAAAAGAATGGGCTATTAAGGTCCCCGCATGAAACAGGGTGGACTTGGGTGAGCATCGACAAGTGCTCACTTTGCTATACCAGTATAAGCTAAAAAGAAGTTGAGACATATGCATGAGCATTGCATTGCATCAGTAAAAGAAAAGTGATTTTTAGAAATGCTCATTGATACTGAGATGTGAATAATGTGAATGACATGAGAAAATTACTATTTTATATTGTGCTTGCTATGTGTATGTGCATCTGCACTACTCATCGATAAGAAGCTAATGAAATATGGATTAAGATGATGACACATAGCAGTTGATGTTTACTGCTTGCTATGTACTTGATAAGTCTTAGACTCACGCTTACTTTATTATTGTTTTTGTGTGAACATTGAAAGTATCATGCATCGGAAATAAGAGTAGTACTTTTGCGCCACATCCGATGATAATGATTTAGAATATCAACTCTACTTTCATTAATATTAACTTAGTAAAGTAACTTGCTAATCAGAAACTTTGTCAATAGAATCCCCGTAAACTGATGATGAATATTAAAAAGCTTTTATGGTAATGTACATTTTCTTAGTAATGTTCTATTTGTAAGTTTAATTATACTCCCATACGTATAGTTCTGAACATTCTCAAGTTGGAAGAATAGTAACCAGAAACCAGAAAAACCGATTAAAAAACCTGGAAACCTGCTAAAAAAGGAAAAGCCGGAAAATACAAGTTGGGAGTACAATAATTGATACATATTTAGTTCATACAACAGTTAATCTAGCACAAAAAAGAACTAAATCAATCTAGAAAGTACATTATACAGTCATAAATTTAAATAGACCGAAAAATTTTCAGCTAGTTTTTAAATCCCGGTATCCACCAGTTTTTTGGGTTACCGGTGGTACCGGCCAGTAACAGCCGGTTTTTCTATTCCTGGTAGCAACACTCGAAATCGTCAGAGTAACTTCCATGGCATTGAGACCCTTGCGGTGGTGCAAGATTGCTTTGCTTTCGAGTAGAAGTTGATGCCTCTGAGACCAAGTGGCCATTGCTAGGCAGGGGAGCTTGCCTCTGGCTCTGCATGCTCACTTGAGCTGGTCCTGGAGCACCTGCATCGGAACAAAAGAAACAAGATTGAGAACTGGCTGCCACTGCAGCTGCATTTTGCGGCATATGATAGGCACAGAAGAAGATAAAGAAGATACATGTACCGTGGAATGTAAGTTGCTCCGGTGTCAATGTTATGTCGCTATGATCGCCGTGCAAGAAGAGTTGGCTCTGGATTTCCACCTGATCAAATGCTGGTGCCACTGTGACAAAAGGGAGGAAGGAAAGCAAAGGGAGGATCAGCTGCTAGGCAGTTCTGTGCTAGGTTTTTGGCCGAGCTTTGATAGCACTTTTTGGGTGCTCTTTGGATAGGAAAAAGGCGCACCGACGTAAGGCTGGTTGATGGCGCACGCTTGATTCCGAAGCGCCAGTTCGTCATCTTCATCTTCAGCTCCAGAGTAGAATCCCTGCAACAAACACACAACGTGGTCACATTGTGTCTCATCGAAAGAATGCATGGTCATGAGAATCTGGGATGTTGATAAATATCATCTAGAATATTTTATTCCTAACTATCATTCAGATTTGTGGTTATTGGATTAGAGTTCCCCCTCCCCCTCCAAAAAATATCTCCCCCCTCCAAGAAAAGGGGGCCGTTGGATCTCTAATCCAACGGTCCCTAATCTGGATGATTGTTAGGAAGAAAACATCCGGATGATGCTCAGACACACCCGAAAATCTGTTAGTGCTAGATAAATTACATTGTTTAGTTAGATCGAGCTAAGTATCGTGAGTATTACAGATACGAAAAGCGGAGCTGAGAAGGCACAATTTTTACTCACCTCAGTTGTCCGATGAGAAGAATTCAGTCGTCCAAGGGGATAGTGATGCCAACCAGCAAGGGAAGCCGAGAATTGCTCCTGACTAGATGGTTGAGTACCTTGATCTGTGATGTTTAATGATCAGAGCACCAAAACTGTCATGCAAGGCATCTTGTGCGCAAAAGGAAACAATTACAAGACTTTTTTTTTTCAGAATACACAATTGTAAGGCTGAAACAAGTACCTTGATAGTTATGTGTGCTGCGGTGATCAGGAATGGATGAGCAGAGATCACTGTTTGCATTTGCAAAGGATGACTCAATCGGAACATGGATCAAGCCGTCATCTTCTTCAATACCTCGAACTGACAGACAAGTTCCAACATCAGACCATCGTACACAGCACATTTTGGAAGGCAAAAGCAGGAAAAAAAACCAGTATCTAACCTTGATGAGCTGCATGGTAAGCAGAATGATCTGGTTGTGATGCACCTGACATGAAAGAGGATGGACCTTCACCAGCATTTGCATTCATAAAATTTGGTACTGGAAAGCCGCCTTCCATAATGTGATCAAATGGAGGAACATCCAATTGATCATATTCGCACTCTTTCAACTTATCCACTATAGCCTGCAGCAAATACACATATTCGTCTCCCATGAGAGAATTTTTATAGTACCTTCTACTAGCAGTAAGGAAGTGGTAGTAGAAATGATATCTGATCATTCATTTGTTGGGGGCATAATATACTTTTCGCTGTAAATCCAATTTTTTTGTGAGGGTATTATGGACCAACGGAATTTGATAGCCCACCTATATGTGTTCATTTTGGCCAGTTACAATTTTACCCCTCGTAGGATTTATACTGGTAGTATATCAGGGGAAGTATAACTTAATCATAACTAATCTAATCTATTGGATCAAAAATATTGGACGGCTCATATTGATTCGAAGGTACGGTAAAAGAGCCCTCCCATGAAGTAGGGAATATGATCACTGCAACTGTAGTATGTAATATGTTGATATGAAATCATGTACCTGTTGAACAGGATTGAACTTGTCAGGCGCAATGTAACGACCATCAATTTCTGCTCCGACAAGATCGTGCACGCAATTGGAGAGCACCACATTTCCATCTTCATCCTTATATGGTTTGAGCTCATGCCTGTCTTCGAGAAAGCACTCCCTAGCATGCCTAACCATCTTTTCCCAAGAGTTGTGCTGCTTTTTCATCTGGAGAATCTGCATGGAAAGAAATTGAGGTGACATTACACAAACCAAACAGACATCTGCAAAACAAGGACTACGCAAAAAATGCATTTTTTTTACCTCACAAAGCTTGTTCGGATCCTTGTTCAAAGCCTTCAAGAAGTCCTGCACGGTGATGATATGTGCCTTCTGAAGCCTCTTGTGGTAAGCTCCATCTTTGGCAATTTCTTCCAAACGATACACATCATCATCTAACATTGGAGGGTGCCTCTTCTCATTAGCTGCAAAGGAACAAAGGCAATCAGACTTAACCAGAGATCCAATAACAGCAAGAAACCTGACAAAAAAAAAGTCTGATTTGTACCTTCATTTCTGCGATCTAGTACTGTCACAGGCTTCATGACAGCTTCCTGAATGCGAGTACTGGTCTTTTTACTGTTGCAAACTCTTGCTCCCATGATGAACTTTCGACTTCGAGTCCTGGATGACCCTTCCTTGAAACGGATCTGGCTGAGTGTTGCCTGCCCATGGTTCAACCACACAGTGCGGTCACCACCCAGCACAAATCCTTGCCCATTCCGACCTTGCGCTATGTACTTGTTGAAATCCTCTTCAGTCCAGTTGTCCTGGCCATCATTGCAAAAGTCACCCCGGAGAACCAGGATCTCGACTTTCACCTTGGAAAGTGGGCCAGATTCTATCATCTTGTCACCTTCAAACATGCCAATTTTGATAGCTGCATTATTCGCAGCTGTTATATTTTTGTCTGTGTAAATAGGAGTTTTCAGATCATTGAGGAAACGCAGCCGAATGTTTGTGTTTGATTCATTGGCAGAGGCATGCTCATGGTTTGGCTCTAGCCTGAAACACAAACATGAATGACACTGTGACAAATGCCATAAGGCAGTGTTGTTCAGTTGGCATTTTCTGAATTTAACATGCACATAATTCTTTGTTCCATCATAGAGCAACATGAAATGGATATTGTATACTAATTTTTGGGGAAAGTTCATGAGCTGAACGCATTGGAGGTAAGGTATGAAATAAGAACTTGACTACTAGCCAAATAAAACATAGGTGCAACATTAGGTTGAGACAAAAAAAAAAAGCTACAGAATAAGCACGATTGTGGCTGTCTTACCTAGTGGGTCGATCAGCCTGCCGATACGAACACAGCCGTGCCAATTGTTTCTGCAATTTTTATATGAGAGGGATGTTATAAGCTTATGGGAGTATCAAGTGAATTCCTCAGAAAAGGATGAACATGCAAGGAAGCGATTCTGGAGAACAAGAATCTAACCACTTCTTGGCGGAGACCCTCAATCTGCACCTGAAAACTTTCCAATTTGCTGCGTCCAAAGAAACCAAAAAGGAGAAAATAAACACAGGTCAGCTTCAGAGACCTATTGATCTTTTGCAATTTCCATATTGCACAAGAGGTGGGTTCTTTTGGGTTGTCTCTTATGGTTTATGGCTAAAATTTTTAAATTCTGGACTATTCGCGAGAGGTAGTATGTAGAGGGAAATAATCGTATGCAATTTTAGCCAATATAGATAAACTCGGTACAGTTTGTACTATAATCTACCTGTAAAATCTGTCTTGAAAAAACGCACCGTTTAAAAGCTAGTTAATGTAGGAAATATAAGCCAAAGCCTAAGCCTAAGCCAAGTGATTCTGAACCCACCCAAGATAATGCAGATTGTTTCACCAAATCCAAGGGTCAAAGGCGGTACCAAAAAATTTTCACCAAATAAAATTGTATTACATAATGCAAACACATACGCCTTGATGCAAAACAAAATCTCCATTAAGCATATAATTTAGAACCTAACATTGTAAGTAAGAAACTATGTTCTGAAACTGCCAATAGCCAATAGTTGCAGGATGGACTTCCAGACAAACAATGACTAAACTATGTAGGTAAGAAGCTATGTTCTGAAACTGCCAATAGCCAATAGATGCAGGATGGACTTCCAGACAAACAATGACTAAACTACATCTCAAGTATCTTTTTTTCCTTTCGAGAAAGAGAGACAGCTGCAAATTCAGTTGAACAGATGTTAGATTTATTGATAAAACAAGTACAATTGAAATACAGGAAAGATCTAACATTAGGAGCAGACATACAAATTCTTGGAACCACACCTGCTAAATTGGATTACAAAGTGCATTTCTATTTTGTCAGAGAACATGCCAGGCAATCTAAAACCGAAATTTGGGGTGAAAAGAAAGGAACGCTCCTTCATGCAGAAATGGTTGTAACAAAAAATTAAAAACGCTCACCTACAAGTGGATCCAAGATGTGCCTCTCGAACAGGGCCAAAACGGCCTACATAAAAGTTCTGTGTTTTTATGAAAAAGTCCTACAAACATCATTTTGTACTGAACGCGGTAGCACTAAACTACGAGATAAAAGACTGGTTCCTTTTTGCTTCTGAAAAGAATCGTATTGTTGTAAGAGAGGAGAACCCTAATTGTAAGAAAACACTTACCTAGAAATTGCACCATGATACTTGTGAAAGGCGAGATCGACATGTCTATGAACCTGTGCAAGCGCAGGTCGGTCAAATAGGCACACACAAAACGGAAGATAGAGAAAGTTACCAGAAGAAAACACTCCTACATGTAAATAAAAAAGAACAAGAATGGTATCATCTTGGAAAAGAACAAGAAAGATACTACTACTATCTTGGCAGTGTGGATATTTCGCTAAAGCTAAGCCTTTATCCAAGCTAGTCTTTCTGTCATGTCCTTCAAGATCCTACCACAAAAAGACTTCAGTAGCCAGTACAGAAATAAGGTACATAAATCTAATTTGGACACAAGTGACACAAGTCAATCACTACCATAAATAGACTGAAGTCCTATCTATGGTTCTACATATAAACCGTCTGTAATACTCTCTATCACAAGTTTTATATACCGATACAAATATAAACAACTAGTCTCAAAAGATAAAATAACAAAGTTTTATATGGTTTATATATACTCATTTGAAAGGTTTCGATGAGATCTACAACCTTTCAATTGAAACAAAATCCAAATTTCAAAGGGAAGACCAAGAGAAAATGCAAAAACAGAAACAAAAAACTTACGACGCAGGTTTAGATCCAAAGATGGCCGATTTTTGGAGTCTTGGAGGGCGACTAGCATAATCTAGTCATTTTTTTGGATCGGGCTCGTTGTTAGCTTTTTAACGAGTACAAGAATGTCGAAAACGGACACCATATGCAAAAGTTATGACTGTTTTACTGAAGGTGTGTCGAAAATGGACTCGAATTCATTTCGGTCTCAATTGAAACTGATATAACTTTTGATCACATGGCCGAAATTGCTCAAATGTTTTTCTGGAAGCTTTTGGATGTATGAAGAATAGCTCCACCAATTTTCACTATTTTTGGCGAAGGTTTGATACACTTTCCAAATTTCGGCAAAGATGAACTCTTTCCTCTCTTTTTTTCTCTCTTTTATTATAACTCCAGCAGATTTTTTACCAGTTTAAAACTACAAAATTGACAAAATTTAAAATATTTACGGGAGCCTGAGTGCAGTCGCCCAACCATTGGACTCTGTCGGCCCCTGGTTGGGCGATAGACTTCAGTCGTCCTCTCATTGCGCGACTTGAGCCTATTTTTGTAAAAAAAAATCCTGCGAGTATATTTCTGTAATTTTGAATAAAAAATGAATTATTCGTACAAAAAATTCTGAAGTCCTATCTATGCATTCATACCAATTAGCCCCTCAATCACGAAACTAATGATCGGAGACATCGACACAGGCAATTGATTGAACAAACTCGTACTACTATTCTTGCAGGGACAAGATCATGAGATCCGCGAGCTCAGCTCACCATGCGTCCAATCTGGGAGAGGCTGGCCGTCACCGTTTTCCTCATGCTCCTGCACACACAAATTATTTTTTTCCCGATTATGACAAACACAAATTAAAAGAGAGATGGGCGAACCCAGCTAAGAGCTAAGACCCAATTATCAGTCGGTCGATGGAGGCACTCACACTAGGAAGAGCACGGCGAGCAGGGTCTGCCGCAGCTTCCGGCTCCCCGGCGACGGCGGCGTCGGCGCCGCCTCGCCGCCACCTCCGACCGACACCATCACCCTCTGGCGCTTCGCCGGCGGCCGAGCCATCTCTCTCTCTCTCCCGCCCCCGGTGAGTTCCTCCTTGGGTTCTTGGCGATTTTATAGAAGAGGCTGCAGTCGAGGCAGTTCAGTGAGTTGGCGAGGACGCTGCGCGCGGACTGAAACTAAAAAAACGAGCGAAAGCGCGTGCGCATCGTCGCCACGGCTCATGAGCTCCGCGGAATCTTGCGCGGTGTTTCTCCGCGGCCAAGGACACGATGACACACGCCTGCAATTTGCAAAGGTTATTCCAATCCCACGTCAGGACAGTTTTTCCAATCTTTCGTACAAAATCTCTCACATGAGTGGGCGAACTCAATTAGAGCAAGTCCAATAATAGAGCCAAGTGTTTGGCTATAAGTCAAATTATAAGAGCCAAGTTATACAATAATCTGTCTTCTATTTGTCTACAAAAGATTTTTTTATTATTATGTGGTACCATGTCTCACATTCTCTTTCCTACTCCTCCTCACATACATTTATTATCTGGACCCACCACTGCATAGGCTCCCGTGTGCAGCTTGTTGCTTGCATGAGAGCCAAGCTCTCCTCTCTCTCCTCTCTTCTCTCCTCCACATCAGCAAAAATGCTGACTACCTTGGCTATAAGACCATTGTTGTACTTGCTCTTATTAAACCTGCATCAATTATTAAATATGCATGTTGTTGGGGAGTGGCCTCCCTAGGCCATGGTCGGTCCACCAGGATAAAGATTTGTTGTGTGCGCAACTGCATGGCTGGTTCATTAACGCTATGTTATGTTAAAGAAAAGGATGTGTGTGTGGGGTAGAAATCATTTCAAAAACTCATAAATATAATCATGGCACTGCAAATAAATATTTGAGTGATTTTTTAACATAATCTAAGAATTTAATTAATTAGAAATCGACTTTATATGGGATAGTAGCCTTCCCAAAATTTTTGGAGAAAAATCCAAAGAATATAAAAATCTAAAAAATTTATACAATAATCTACACTATGTCAGGAATATACAATAATCTACACTATGTCAGGAGCCTCCATAAAACTTTTTATAATTTTTTAAGCTCGTTTGCTAGGTTTAAAAATTCCTCAAAACTGTCAGCCAAGTGAAATAGCTTTCTTCCCTTAACCTATTGCGTCTTCCCAGCTGTGAAAGCGTATTTCATTGTTTTACGCTTTCTCTCTATCACTTAGAGTCTCAACGCTGACGAGTGGTTCTGGACCCCACTCGTCAGGCCACCTCTCTTCGCTCGCTAACGCGCCGGGACCACTGGCAGGGTTCGTCTTCCACCTCCGTGCGCCAGCGCCAACTTCGCCATGGCCATGCTGTCCTCGATTTCTAACGTCGTGCCCACCATTCCTCTTTGTTGCTACCAACCCCTGCCTACCCATCGCCTCAATGCAACGCATCTCTTCCCCTTCTCTTCTTCCATGCCTCGCATTTCACAGTGAGAAATCGAGCCACGCTGTTCTGTTGCATTCATGAGAACTCACGCTTTGCCCTCAGCCATTCTGTACCTACAAAGCCCCCCAACCGCACCTTTGTTCTTCAGCTCACCCCTCGGTCTCTTGCATGCATTTCTTGAGCACCTTTCTCACTGAAACATTGAGAAACTGAAGCACACCACTGTGTTCTAGCAACTCTGGTGAGCTTCTCTCCTCCCTAACTCCGTCACAGCGCGCCTTACCTCTCCCTTAAGCACCATACTCATTTAATTGATCTTTCGTGTAGTGGACCACTCGAGCTAGGCTTTCTTCTTTATCTCCGGCCAGGATGCCGTTGTAAGCCTTCCTCTCTCTCTCTCTCTCTCTCCGGTGAGCCATACCTCGCACCCATACCTCTGCATGCATGCAAGAAAGCTCATGCACACCCTTTTGTAGCTTCACTATTGCCAAAATTCACCGTCGCCGTGGGCCTCCTACTCGCCGCCAATAGGGTCTGCGACGTCAGCCCCCTCCACTCCTCCTCAAACGCCGCCATCACCTCCCATGAGCTCCTCCTCCCCCGTAGATCCTCTCCTACCAATTAATTGAGTTTTAGTAGCCCATAGCTCCGCCGAGCAATGCTCGACCATGTGTCACTGCAGGACGTAGAGTGTGTGTAGACGAAAAGAGCACTGAAGCAGTCGTAGAATGTGTGGAGTCGAAAAGATCACTATAGCAGTGGGAAAAGAGTATCGTAGTTGAAAAGAGTACCGTAGTCAAAATGATTACTGTAGCAGTCAGAAATGAGTACTGTATCAATAAAAAGAGTACCGCAATCGAAATGAGTACTGTAGCAGTCAAAACAAAGTACTGTATCAATTGACAAGAGTACCATAGTCAAAAAAGCACTGTAGCGGTCGGAAAAGAGTACCGTAGTCGATCGGAAAAAAATACGGTAGCAGTCGTGATAAGAGCACTGCAGTAGTCATAGAAGAAGTCAGAGCACTGTGGTACTCAAAAAGAGATAGTTCAAACCTAGCCAAAACTCAAACTTTTATAACTTTTACATACGAACTCCAAATTTAGTAATCTTTATTTCAAAATTTTTATAAAATCATGATTTTTCTGAATATACAAAAAATATTTAAGTTTTGTCTCTATTCAAATTTATTTGGCTCTTATTTGTATTTATCTGGATTTTATCGAATAAACGACGTCGCTCCGAACAATTTCGAGAACGTGTCAGAATCATTCTCTGAGCAACAAGAGTAAGGTAAGCACCCGTTTGATCATGTTGATCATAATATTTTAATTATTATATATTGTTTGCAAAATCTATTATGCATGTGTGTATGTTTCATCAAAATTGCTATATTGTGGGTATCAGTAGTTATGTCCGCTTGAATGCATTGAACCACCTTGAAATTTATATCCTCACTATTGTAACCCTTAGGACATGGTTAGATAGTAGCTAATATCAATTTTGGGTATATTACATTGAGTACATGTTCTGGATGCTTAGCCACGTGCTAGTTCTACTAAGTTTGAACTTTCAAACAAATTTGCACGTGAACATGATGATTTCAAAATGTTAGACTAAAGAAGGAACTTCTGCTAGTTTGGTATAAAACAAAAAGAAAATTCTAGTTTTTGGACGCAGGCACGTTATATGATAAATTGTCAAATGTGAGAGGGTATCTCACATGTAGATAAGGGGAGATTCTCGCCCGGGTCAATTAAGGACCGACTGCTATTATTGCACATCTAAGTCACACCGTACAACCATATATGCTATATGGGATCTGGCTTTAGCTGATTAAGTTGTCTAGATCTAGCTTTGCATTGTGGTAGGTGTAGATATAGTAAGGGCATTCCACGTAGGTTTGCTCATAGGGACTCTCTTCACCAAAGTGTTAGGACTAGGACTAGATGATCTAAAGGCTATATGATAATCACTTTCGTCACACGCCAAAGGAAGCATAAAGTTGTCTGATAGTGTACTTGATTATCTCATATGGGTAAAGCTGTACAACCTCTTGAGAGTGTTAAAAATTATTTAAATAGACGTGCTCGCGATCATGAGCAAGCTTGGATGCAGCCACAATGGGTATAGTTTTTATTTTCAAAACTATTTCATTGAACATGATGGGGTAGCATGTACGTGTATTCAGTGTGCCATGCCCATGGGTGGGAATTGTGTGATGTTTATACCCAAGGAGTGCTACAAATGGATGTGATTTACTGTTATCAAAGTTCTATAAATGTTATTTCATTACATGTCAAATGCTCTTTACAATTCCATTTACAAATTATTACTTATTGATATTGCAAATAAAATTTGCTTCATACTGAAAATAACTTAGCATAGAGCCTCATCCTTTGACAACTTTGCATATATGTATAATTTTGCGATACACTACAAGTCTTGTTGAGTATACAGTATACTCAATCTTGCTTAAATTGCTGTTTATCATAGAATGAAGAAGGATACATGCAAGACGATGCATACTTTGCCCTCGACACCAGGGAATTCGACGATGGATCTTTCTAGAGCCTAACTCTAGTCGATTGCCTATGGGCTATGATGGCATACCACTGGATGCTTTTGCTTATTTACTAGTCTTCTGCTGCACTTTATTCTAGACTCTGGTATTTATTTGGCTGGTCGACCCTATGTTGTAAACCTTATTATGCATCGCTATCATATTATCTCCTTTTGTTATAATTTATTTGTATGCGATGTGTATGGATGTGATCTTAATGATGTGAATGTGTGTACTAGCTATTGATCATACGACTAATATAGAACATATACAATGATTACAGGTATTCCACACTCGGGTCCCCACAATCGGTGTAACTACTGTTGATGCGATGACCTCCGTCGGCCTCGATACCATCACCATCATCGTGTAGTGAGCAGAAGGTGCTCTGGTCCTTATGGGAGGCTCGAGTGGTGGTGGCTTGGAGGCAATTTGCCGAACATTATAGCGGGAGGCGACAAATCCATGGAAGGCCATGCGTGAGATACATGAGGTTCGAAGCCAGCAGACCCCCACTACCGGAGTGACAGAGGTGGCCACGGAAAGGACAAAAAATTGTGATGCCACTGTCAGCGTCTGCAGCCCTCCCGGTGGGTGGACCTCGATTCCCTCAGTGCAAGCTTGCAACGTTGCACTTGGCTAGAAGACTTCAAAATGCCCACGATGGAGCCTTACAAGGGCAACACTGTTCACTGTAAATTCTTACAGGTCTACGAGACGGTCATTGAAGCTGCATGAGGAGAAGACTCGATGAAGGCAAAGGGGCTACTGCTCGCCCTACAGGGGGTTGCGTTGTCCTGATTTTTCACAATTGCCCCTAGCTCCGTTTATGCGTCGGAGCAAGTTCATGACCTCAGGCACAACAACATTCAATGCAACTACGCGGAGTGGGTTAATGTCGAACATCTCTTCACAATAGAACAAGCTTTGGGCAAGAAGCTGCAGGAGTACTTTAGGCGTTGCCATCCGCAGCCTTCGAAAGGGGCCACTCACGGAGTACAACACCCGAAAGCCCATAAAAATGATGGCTAAGCTCTTTGATAAGATAGAAGAATATGCGAGAGGAAAGGACACAATGAGGCGTGAAGCCGACATCGAGGGTCTACCCCCAATGCCAAGCCTGCCCCTATGGCCTCGAAGGAGGCTCCCAACCACAAGCAACAAAAGGGGCCCTGGGGTAGGTACGTGCTCGGCATCAAAGGGGGCGGCGATGAGGCTGAAAGTATCTAGGCACCTAAAAATTGATTTTGGTAATTAATGACAGCATTGAATTATGGGATTAATATGTGTGCTAACATTTTTCACTGATTTAGTCCTGGATTATGGATGACAGGATGACAATGGCATGCAAGGACAATAAAGGACAATCAAGACAAAGGTATAAATAGTTTAAACAATAAAGGACAATCAAGACAAAGGTATAAATAGTTTAACGATCCTTTTTATAGTTTTTATTGATCTTGGTGTTTGGATAAAATATCAGATTTGTTAGCTAGACACTGTACTGTAAGTAGCATGAGGATTTAATCTGTGCCATCTTGATCAACTAAGAGTCATGCATACATCTTGAACTGCTTTGAAAAACCATTGTTAGAAAATCGGTATGACCGCAGGGGTAAAGGTTGTACTATCAACCAGCGGTACGACCGCGCTAGAAGTGTGGTACTACCACAATACGATAGCACCAATTTTTAGTTGGCGGTACATAATTTCTAGAGGGCATGTTTTTCAGCAATTTTTGAAACCCTACAAATCGGTAGTACCGATTGTGCTGAGTAGTACCACCATCGTGCGGTAGTACTAGCCCTTGTGAGGGCAATAGTACCACACCAAAAGTTTAACAGCTAGTTGAGGCACATTAATTGCATACAAAAGTGTCGTTACATGGTGGTAGTACCACACGTACTGAATTTTGCAGGATTTTGCCACAAACGGTTGAATTTATGGTTGGGGGCTATAAATGCTCACTTACCAGCACCATGGCATTCTCTCTGGACCTCATTGAATTCATTAGAGCTATTGGTGCACTCTCTACTACTCATTTGATCACATTTCACCTTTTGGAGGTAGTTGTGAGCATTGAAGTGCATTTGCATCATTTG
The DNA here is from genome assembly GCA_017311315.1 of Dendrocalamus latiflorus. Lineage (NCBI taxonomy): Eukaryota > Viridiplantae > Streptophyta > Magnoliopsida > Poales > Poaceae > Dendrocalamus > Dendrocalamus latiflorus. The sequence continues at coordinate 4,454,711 of CM029650.1, forward strand.
TTGATTTTTTGGCACTTATTACTTTCTAAAGCACAGGTTGTGATTTTTTACTCTTAGTGTTTACTAGCACCTAAATGTCTTGAGAGAAGATTACGTGGTGATCTCTTCAAAAAGGTTGTGAAGAGGTCCGAAATCTGTTGTGAGTGGTGTGGTGCTCGCTATCTCCAGGGCGGAGGAAGAGCAACCCAAGTGGACTTGAGGTTATTAGGCTTAATTTTTGGAGCCGGTCCAATCTATTTTGGCTTACCTCAATGTGGATTAGTGAAGACCAACAAGTCTTCGATATCACGGGAAAAACTTCACATCTCCATCATGGTTATCTCCTGTTTTTACTTTTTTGTATTTACATTTCTAGTTACTGAAATTTTGTTATCTTGTGTAGCTAGAATTGTATTTAGTCGAGACATTGCTTGTGGTGCCTTAGAAAAACTTAAGCCTTTTTTTAGCTCTTGACTTGTGCTAGTATTGTTGAATTGCTTATTGTTGTTAAAATTGTAAATTAGAGCGATAATTTTTAAAACCTCCTATTCACCCCTTCTAGTTAGTTATTCTTAATCCTACAGGTGGTATATGAGATTGGTCTTTCATTTATTTAGGCTTAACCATCTAAGAGATAAAATAATGGCTAGTGAGGGTATCTTTATAGGAAACACATCTCTATTGATGGTTCAAATTATATCCATTGGAAAATTAAAATATCAACTTATTTAAAGGCTATGAGCCCAATTATATGGAGGATTGTAAATTAAGGTTATGTTATGCCTCTTGATCCATTATACCTTACGGACCTTGAGGAGCGCAATGCTCATTTAGATGCTCAAGCGATGAACACTCTTTTTAGAGTTTTGAACGTGGATGAATTCAATCGAGTAAGCAATTTAGAAACTGCTCATGAGATATGGACTTCCCTCTTAGAAATTTATGAGGGGACATCCATGGTCAAAGAGGTCAAATTACATAGACTTCGAATCAAATATGATATATTAACAATGGTGCTTCATGAAGATATTAATAAAATGTAATTACATCTCAACAACATTGTAAATGAGCTCAAAGGCCTAGGCACTTCACTAATTGATGTTGATATTATGTACAAGATGCTTAGAACTTTACTGGAGAAATACGAGATGTTGGTGACTCTATTTCTCAACTCATTCGAGTTTCCAAGGATGACATCAACTCAACTCTTGTGCAACTTCATAACTAATGATTTGTACAAGAAAGACAATGGGGAGAATTTGAAGCAATCCTCCTCCAAGAAGAAGAATTTAAATAGTAAGAAGAAGCTTTTTAAGAAACTTCAAAAGGATGGCAAAAATGAAGCCTATATTAGAGAGTGACACTTCGATGAGAAGTATTCCAACTTCGACTCCAACGATGATAAGTCCTCCAAGAAAAGGAGACTTGTTAGTATTGCTATCAAGTAGGCTTCATCACTATTCTTGCCTCCTATATGGATGATAAGTCCTCCAAGAAAAGGAGACTTGTTAGTATTGCTATCAAGTAGGCTTCATCACTATTCTTGCCTCCTATATGCCTTATGACAAAAGAAGATAAGGTAAAATCACTTGATGACGATAAACCATCTTGTGATGAAATTAATGGATATACTTGAAGAATTGAATGAACATCTTGGAAAGAAAAGGTCAAATTTTAAGGTCTTAAAGAGAGAATATCTCTCTCTAAAAGATTATTATGAGGAGCTAAAGAAAACTCATGGCTTACTCCTTCAAAAGGATTCAAACAAATCTCACTCTAGTGTTGGAATTACTTGTAACATTATGAATGAAATGCCAAGCGTAGAAGTTGTTTCCAATATTTTTCCTCGAAATGTAAAACTTGCAACCAAAAACATAAAAATAGGAGATATTCAGTTTTCTTCCAATGAAAAGCTCATAGGAAGCTTTTTTCAAAAGGCGATACAAATAAAGATGATAGAATGACAAGTGATATTGATTGCTTTTGCCCAAAAATGATTAGAAGTGTTATATTCATCAAGAATTGTTCTAGCCATTTAAATTAATGTTTGATTTTTTTTCCTTTCTAGCACTCCATTTTGCTCTGGAGTGTAGTTTATGGAAAATTCATGTTTTACTTCAAATTCATTACAAAAATCTTTAATTTTAATGTTCTTGAACTCAGAATCATTATCACTACAAATCTGCTTAATTTTGAGATCATATTCATTATAGGTTCATTTAGCAAAACTTTTGAAAAGGACGGATGCTTTGGCTTTGTCATGTAAAAAGAAAACACATGTATACCTTGAATAATCATCTATAATGACCAAACAGTAGCTATTATCCCCTATGCTCTTAAAGGTTGTTTGCACAGATAAATCCAGATGTAAATAGCCTTCTTACCTTTCTTGGGCATAAACCTAAGTCCTTTATTGAATAGCACATTTGCTCACTCAAAAGCTTATCAAGGGTAGCCTTTTCCTTAAAGCATCTTTCCGAGTTTTTTCTTAGCTTGGTAACTTGCTCCCCAGGCCCACCATGCTTCGGGCCATGTCATGCCGGCCCGCCTCACCTCTAGCCAGGCCCAGGCATGGCCCAAAGTCCACCGTGCCGGCGTTTGTGCTGTGCTATCCCAAGCCCAGCCCGAAGTAACTATACATGACAAAGGCGGTGACAACGATGGTGGTGGTAGCCGCTATCTTCATTTCTCTCATAGTCACCTCGTTAAAAACTAGTTAAAATACCATACTATTGTCTTATGTCATTCCACCTCCAAACTTAATCATCTAGTCCAATGACAAGTATATCTGGGTATCGGACAGTGGTGTACGTGGCCATCTAGCCTGTCGCCCAGCATAGGGCTGCCCAACTGGTTAAATAGAAAAGCTCAAGTAGAGTCATAAGTGCAGTTTACTGTATTTAAGAAATCAATTTTAAATAGTTTCTCAAACATTTAGTAACTACTTGGAATAGACGCACTGATAATAGACTGTCTCTATTTACATAATGGTTAATTGCAACATACATGGGGTGGTTATCGCATTAAATGCTAGAATTAAAAAGGCAGTCGTTGAAGGGAGCTATATTAGAATTAGAAGCGTATGTAGTAGTAATTTGCTTACATAAAATAAAATCATAATGGGGTGAGTTATGCTATAAAAATTATAAATATTTGTTAGAATATGTTGATTTGCTTTGATCTTCTTCTGCAGTAGTCCAGCCCTACTGGTTTTACGCAAAGAAGCAAGAGAGCTGCGAGGATGCAACCTAGGGTTCGGTGGTGGTGACTTAAGGAGGAGAAACGTTGAAAATACTTATTATTTTTGTATAATAATGTTTCTTTAAGAAAGAACAACAAAAGACACCTTATATCACAAGTACAAAAATGAAGAACAACAAAAGACACCTCATATCACAAGTGCAAAAATGAACTCGGCCTAAATCATAGCATATCTCAATCACTTTTTTAGCCATTGGATTAAGATTCAACCATCCTCATCTTTCTCTTCATCTCATATATATACATCACACATTCACACTTCTAAAACCTAACTCAATCTTCAAATTTGGCATTCTAGGGATTTCTCTGTACAGATGTATATGTCACAGCGGAAGTGTAGGATCTTTCCGTGATGAAATCAGAGTTTCTGAGGGCTAGAACAGAAGAAATAAAAAATAGACAAGGACCTATTTGTAGATTTCAGAATACTTGGAGGAGCCCGATTCATTTCTTCCTCCCCCTGTCGTCATCTCCACGAGCAGCGCCGGCGAGGCCGAGGCTAACGGCCGCGGGAGGTGAGGTGGGCTGGCGCACGGGAGGCGACGAGGCCGAGGCGAGCGCGCGGGAGACGGCGAGGCCGAGGCGGGAGGCAGAGCAGAGCGGTGCCGAGGCGGGGTGGCACGGGAGGGCAAGTGACGTGGGAGGCAGAGCGACGCGGGAGGCGGAGTAGCGCTAATGCGGGAGGCGGCGCGGCTTCGAGGCCAGAGGTGGCGTTGAGGCCAAGGCGGGAGCTGACGAGCCAGTGAGGTGTGATGTGGGACCGACGGCCGACGGCTCCTCTTCTTGGCATGGTATACTCCTTCCCATCTACTCACTCTATCTCCGCTCTGTGATGGCTTGTGGGAATTGGAGAATCCATGGGATGGCGACGCGAGGATGACGGGAGGTGGGAGGCCGAGGTAGCCACCCGCGCTGGTGTGCCCGCTGTGCCGCCCGTACCCACCATGTCGGGCAGGCCCGAGCACGGCACGATTCGCCGAGCCGTGCCGCCCAATGGCCCGGCTTTCTAGGCTCACCCCGGCCCATCGTTCGTGCCGTGTCGGCACGGCCCGCCACATGGCGTGCCTGTGTCGTGCTTGTACTGTGCCGGGCCGGGCCGAGCCTCGTGCTGGCCTAGAAAAATATGGTTCATCTCCCACCTCTAACTGTAAGGGTTGAACTTGCGAGGCATGGCAACCTTTGCTGTCCATGGGCTGTCTGGTTGTTTCTCATATCTTTGCCATACTTTGACGCTACAAGTGTGACAAGTCATCTCTGTTATGGCAGCCAAAACTGCTGCCGATTTGTAACAAAATATAGAGGGCTCTCAATTTGATGATGACTTATGAATTTTTACACTGTAGCTGGTTTATTTTTTTACTGTAGCTGATGGTGATTTATTTGACGTAATTAAATTTAAAAAAATTAAAAAAAAAGATTATCCCATCACGAACAATGCAAAGGAATACAGGGAAAAAAGAAAAGAAAAAAAACTTAAAAATAGTTAAAAAAAGTTAGAAAAAAAATTAAAAAAATAGTAAATTAAATGACAGAAACCAAAAACTAAGTTGAAGCAGCTGTGCCTAGTTAACAAACGAGTCTATGACAAGTTACATGTGAGGTACGGGGCTAAGGGCAGTCCCAATGGAAGAAACTGACACGATTTCCATAGTACAAGAAATCATCTATAGAAACTATCTTCCACAGTGGATGTGTCTTCGAGTAATAATTATTTTCTCTTTCTCTCTCCCAACTCTATCTTCTTCCTCCAATGAGAGTGTGCCACGAGCCCCCTAGAAACTGGTGGTTTCTTCCCAATGGCGATTTCATAGTTTCTTGGTGCATTGGGTGGAGTGAAGACCTGATTTCTTCATGAGGAAACCGTTTCTAGGATTTGTGCTTTCTTTCATCATTAATTACGTTGCCATGTCATCATTTTTCCTACGTGGCAAATCATTTAATGAGGATAGAAACCATCATCAATACACCATTGGGACTGCCCTAAGAGGGCTAACAAAGTATGGCACCCTATATCCGTGGTACGAAACCAAATAATTGTCATGAAAAGTCAAAGGCACCTATCTTAAATGTTTGGCGTTAGTTTAGCAAGTTCTTGCCGGAGACATGAGAGAGTATTAACGCTTTCTAGATCTTGCACAAATCTTCAACCATGTAACTTAGTGAACCCACCTCAACCATCTTAAGATGCTTTGAGATTTATACACTGACATGTCCTCTTTTTAAGAGGGTGGAAAAAGACCAGGCTATATAGAATTGTTTTTCTGTGAATTCCTTCATTTCAAAGAAGAAGTTTCTTTTAAACCAATCTATACAAATAAAAACAACCAATGAGATTCAAAATGTCTCCTGCGTTTTGAAGACAAGAAAATCCCACGGTAATCCTGAAAAAGGAAAAAAATCCTAGAAATTCTCATATTAATCAAGAAAAAGAGAAATATCCTCATCACTTATTTTGGCAGAACCAGATTATAACGTGCAGATTAATCATATATGTATATTATAGTTGCATAGCAAATACAATTGTATTTCAATCATAGATGACAGAGTTGTATACCAAAAATAAATGTATCATAATATTTAACCGTGTAATTATACGGACAGATCTGCTAGTGCCTACTAGTTCAAAGAGCAGTTCTTATTCGGTTAGAGCAACTCCAGCAGTAGCCCTCAAAATAGAGCCCCTACTTTTTATTTGAGGGCTTTCCCTACTTTTGAGGGCTCTGTATTTTGGGCTACACTCCAGCAGGAGCTCTCAAAACAGGACCCTCAAATTCATTCTTAGAGGGGATGACACATAGGACCCACCCTCATCCCCATCCTACTTTTGAGGGCCGAGGGGCAAAAAAAACTCACTCCAGCAGGGCCCCTACTTGAGCCCTCAAAAGTAGGGCTCCCTCCAGACCCCCTAGGAATGAGGGCTCGAGGGGGAGATTTGAGGGCCCCTTACTTTTGAGGGCTCAAGTAGGGGCCCTGCTGGAGTGAGTTTTTTGCCCCTCGGCCATCAAAAGTAGGATAAGGGCTCAAGTAGGGACCCTGCTAGAGTTGCTCAAACAAGAGAACCGGCATAATAAATGGATATATACTAATGGCGACCCTAATGCTTATTTTCTGTGGATCCGTCTTCTCTCATCTTGCTAGCTGTAAGGGTTGAAACTTGCGAGGCATATGACAGCCACAGACCTGTAACAAACCTTAGTTAGCCACCCCGGGGGGGGGGGGGGGGGGGTTGGGATCAATTTTGAGGTCGGGGGCGGTGTGGCGTCCGGGTTGAAAGATCATGCGGTCTTTCCATCTCTGTCCATGAAATGAGCCGCCATGTGTGTGTGTATATATATATATGTAACGCAAAGGTACAGCAGCTCTGAGGCAGGTCAGGCGCGGCCGGCGGCCGGTGAGATGAGAAGTTGCACGCACTGTGGGAGGAAACGCAGCTCAAATCTCGCGTTTCTTTCTCAGGACAATAAAGAAAAGTAAATAAAAGATAGGCCCAGACAAGCCTGATCTTCATCTCCATTCCGGAGAAGCTGCATGGCTAATACAGCGAAAAACCATTGATCTCTCAGGGTTTTGCCTCTACATCTTCTGATACTTTTCTTTTTTCCTTCGTTCACTCCATGACAAGGAATTAAAGATGATCGTCATTTGCGCGTATTTAGAACCAGGGAACGCGACTGTATGACACTCGGCGACTCAGGTCTCGGTCTTCACGCGTTGGGATTGCAGGGCAGGATAAATCTCTGCGAATATTCATGGCAAACTACCGTTTGATTCTTGGAGAGTCCTTGTCCCTTTATTTTTCTGGAGCAAGTGGTTTTCTTTGTTTGCTCTTCCGACGACTGCAGCTTCAAATGCATAATGTGGTAAGCTTGATCATTCTTGTTCTTGATGCCTTCTTCTTCCTTGGCCTGTTGATGAAATATGCAGCCTTTTTTCTGATCTCTCAAGATAGAGGTATCCATTTGTGTGGGGAGTAAAATCATTTCTTTGTTATCGTTGATAAACCCAACAATTTGGAATATGGCGAGACAGAACTTGGATCTCACTATGGACCATGGAGTGAAAAATTAAAATTGCAGTTCTTCAGATTAGGTCACAGGTGAGTGCTTGATCAAAAGAAATGAGAGCTGACAGAACTTTGTGTATGGTACCTGCTAATTTTGGATTTTTGAGTTGCAATGGAACTTTCTACAACTTCCGATCAAAAAGGTGAGAGAGAAATTAGCTCACCACGTTTACTTTTAATTATCTGGAATAATTTTTAACATACACTTCTCTAATAATGCCAAAACTTCTATTCATACATGAATCAGTTGAGCAGAATTGTACTTGAAGCAGGAGTGCAAGATCGAAATTCCTCCATATTTCTGCAGTGCAGCTGGTTCAATAAATTACAGGATGCATTCGCACCAAATATGCACAGCTTTTGTATGCATTTTACAGTTTTACACACAATAACAGTCCAGTAAATAGTAGAACAATAGCGGTACAAACTAAACAATGCCACCAGTCACCACTCACAATTCAAAAGACAACGATCAATATAGCATGACCTATATAAGTGCCAACTACAGCTCTGTTTCTGCTGCTGGCAATCTGTTGACATAAGAACTGATCAGCGTTGTTGCCTAGACAGTATTCACACAGCTGGTTCTGCTCCCAATGCTAGCGTCTCATGAGTCATGACAGTTCTCTTTGAAGCTGTTGTGCCTTGAGTACATAGGAGCATCAGCTAAAGCGCTTAAGGAGTAAAGATGTGCATCAAACTGATCTAGCACTGGTTGCTCTTGACACAACTGGGGAACTGAAGCAAGAGGTGCCTCAAACTGATCTAGCACTGGTTGCTCTTGAAACAGCTGAGGAACTGAAGCATCTGCAAAGGAAATATCAGTGAGTTTAGGACTTCTTCTAGGGATTCACAAATTTCTACTCTTAGTCCTTTATCATAGCCTAGGGAATTGTTGATTTTAGGGAACAAAAATGGCCAAGTTATTATTTGTCAAGTAATTACCCTTGTTTGCGAAAGGAATGTCGTAAGCCTCGTTATCCATTACCAAGGATGCTTGCTTCAATACAACTGATCCTGTAATTTCATTCGCAGAAGTAGTGGGGCAATGGAGTGTCACTGAACCTGTGATCTCATTTGCAGCTGTACTTGCACAGTATTGTTCAGAGCCAGGATCCGGGAAGAAACTGATATCGAAAGATGCATCCTGGGAGAGTATGATTAAGTTAAGGATATCAGATATAGATCAAATGCTGCATAAATGAGGGCCAATGTAGGAACCCAACAAGAGATTTCAGAGCCTCTCTTTGAAGTCTAAGCTGTTGATTTCAAGGAAATGGCAAAAGAAAAGAAGAAACAAACTAGAGAAATGCTTCCGTGCTTTCTTAAAAGAGAACTGCATTGTTCCTAAAGAAATCGAGGGGGTGATTTGCTGCTGCTAACCATTAATCACTGCATCTGCTTTAGGATCAGAGGAAGTGAAAAATACAAAAAGCATTCATTGAGAAGGAGCATTTCATCTGTGTCAGCGGATAAAAGGTCAGGCTTTAACTTCTCTGATGCTTCTTGGCCGGGATAATAGGATAATTATATACCAAATAATATCAAGAAAACACACTAAACTACCACATAATTTGTTTGGTCCTGACTCCTGAGTACTGGAAAGAGGGTTTGGTCACGAGTAATATTGTGAAATATGTCAAATTCGCTCTGAAGGATAATAAAGTAACTGCATCGAATTCCATAAGAATTTCTTTTTTCCAGGAGCTATTATGTAACAGCCATTACTTACTTCATCATTTTGTGTCACTCGCACAGATCCAAGCCTTTTTAATGGACACTGCTTGGAATGACTGCCAGAAGTACCTTGCTGATCATCAGTTTCACGAACATTTCTCTCTGCAAAAACTAAAGTTTTCATGGCAATGAACCACTGTAGCTGGTTATGCAGTTAATAAACCATTGTCAATAATATGAAGCAGATATGTAGACTATTACTCTCTTGACCAATATGTCCTTGCGTAAGGTCAGCAAATTTAGCTTCCAGCATGCTTGATCCTTGGAAAGTACCCTGATTGATTGGTCTTGGCTTTCCATTGTCCAGTTCATAATCAGCTTGACGGTGGGGAATATTGTCATATGCAAATTTTCTCCATTGTGCCACCAGGTCCTGCGAAGGTGGAACTTGATCAGAATACATTGTTTTCAGTGTGTACATGAATTTGTGTCCGTAGAAAAGCAAAGCCGATAATTTTTTCAACAGAAAGTTCAGAACATCATGTACGCTTATTATCTGTACATATCATGTGATACAGTTAGATAAGTAACCGATGGCTTGGATTTACAATCGCTGAATGAATCCAATGTTTGATGTTTTCTTGAAATCAAAACTACCATGTGTTTAGAATTGAAGACTTTCAACAATTTCATTCTTTTTTAGTTCTTCATAGTGAAAGGCTGACTTATCTCTTCTGTATTGTGATGTATTTCTCTCATACTGTTGCATGCAAAATGAATATTTGAGTATGCACAGACTGCAATTCATAAACTTCTACTAGAAGCTCTCAATCAGTATGAGAGGAACACCTGTGTAGGTTTATCAAGATCACCGAAGGGGGTGTAATGGTCACCCAATGTCGCTCCAACAATCCGATGGACAGTATTGAAAAAAAGCATAACATTATTGCCTTCCATGGAGAAAGAGTAAAGCTCCTTTCCAGGATCACACATCTTAGCATGATCAACGATAGTCGTCCAAACTAACTTTGGGGCCTTGGCGAGAATCTAAATGCAGGAGGGATAAAAAGCACTTGTCATAATGATCAATACTGAATTGAACAAAAGATACGCAAGAAATTCTTGTCTTACTTTGCGCAGAGCTTGCTCATCCTTATAATACAACTTCAAGAAGTCCTTCACAGAGAAAATTCCACTCCCTTTCAGAGCTACATGGAAGACACCATCCTTTGAAATCTTTTTCAGGCGCCATACATCATCATCCAATGATGGAATGTCATGCTTTTTGGATCCTACAAGTATAAGAAACAGATCGATCAGAGTTACAATAGTGCAAATCTTAAGGTAACAAAACTTCAAAATTCAGATTCAAGGCTACCTTCTCCACGACGATCCTTCACAGTGAAAGGCTCTGTTATGCCTTCTTGGACTCGTTCACCGAGCTCGTCAATAACCATTACCCCAAGCCTGAACTGGCCGCTCCTTGTGAACTTGGAGTTATCAACAAAAGTAGCATCACGGAGATAGGCCTCACCATTTTTCAGGCCAAGTTCCAACTCTCCTGTCATCACCGCCCCAACTTTGTCCCGTGGACGTACGATATGTTTGCTGAAATCCTCCGATGTCCAGCCCTCTTCATTTTCTCTGTTAAAGTCACCATCGAGAACAACAATTTTGATTTTAGCAGAAAGAAGTCGATGAGAACTGCTCCCTTGCTGGTAGTTCTCCTCCACAGATATCTTGAGAGGATCTCCATTTGCTGCGCGGATGCCCTTCTTTGTGAAAAATGCATTACTCAATCTATTCATGAACCTAAGCTTGTATGTTGGAGGCCGGTTCTGATCTACCAGCGTCCTAAAACTGTGTAATGCAACAGTAGCTTAATACATGATATTTGCAATTCAACACTCAGAAAAGTAGTAAATTTTTTGAGGAGCAGGTGATGCGGAAATGCTACCTGGGAGCACGGCCTAAGAAGCTTGTAAGTGCTTTAGTCACCTCTTCTGGTATCTGTCAAAAGGAAGAGGAAAACTTTGAGGTGTCAGCCTTTACTAAAATCTGAGGTTTATGAGATTCACGCAAACTACAAAAACCAGTCATGAGCGATGAGACTAATCTTTTCAACCATACATCACAGACACAGACTGCACCCTATAAATCTTTTGAACAGAAAAACACCATATGAAATGGTAATCCAGATATTGCAATATTTGGAATAGCGATTTTCGAGGTACGATCCTACTATGATCCTGCAATCCGGTACTAGGATTCCGATCCGATCAGCCTTTATCACAGATGGTATCAAAGACTTGTTTCTTGCTTTAAATTCATTTTTGCACAACTGTGTCTTTAACTCAAGAAGAATTTCTAATGAAGTGCCCATGGTGCCTGATTTTCTTTTGGATCTTTACATCAGATTGCAGACCAACAGGTTCAGTACTAATTGGTATACCGCATCTTACATGCCGTGGCAACTGGCAATATCAGTCTGATTTCAGAGATCATCAACAGAAACAATTAATCAGTCGAGTAGTTCGTTGATCTTAGATTACCCGGCTAATGGCGGACTCGACCGCGGCCTCCAGCCTCTGCACGCAACTCGCGGCGAGCTCCTGCAGGTGCCTGCACCCCTTGATCTCTCTGCAGACCAATCAGTACAAAAGCGCGAGCAATTAATCTCCCGGTTTAACTTTGCATCTCTTGAGAGTTTTAAGCCAAAGAAGTAGCGAGAGCATATAGATTCTCAATTGCTCACACAGAACCAATCCAAGCTTTACAAGAAACCCAACAACACAACGCAGCATACGTATAAGGACGGGTCAAGAAACAAAAACAACAGGGGAAGAAGGAAACTCACAGGTCGAAGGACCGGCACCTCTTCTTCAGCACCGGCGCCGGCGAGCCCGAGCCTCTTCCTCCGCCGTCGCCGCCGGCGCTCTCCAGCCGCCGCTTCGGCGGCATGGGACTCCGCTACACTGCCACCTGGTCAATTCTCTGGCTCTTGCCTGCTTGATTGCTCCAGTCAGTCAGTCAGCCAGCCAGCCAGTGCGTGTGACAGCAGAGAGGGTATGGTATATATGCATTGCCGTGAGAGGACCAGAGGACTGGAAAAGTAGCGCATTTCTCCTCTCCCGTCCTGTACGGGAGTAGTAGTACTGGTGTAGTGGTGTAGTGCTAGACTGGAGGAGATGATTCCTAGATGTCTCTTGTCAGCTGGGGATCTGAAGATATGGCCACACAACAAGGTTTACATGAAGGATGAGAGAGCTTGTGCAATGGGGTTATTGGAGCGAGCTTAGCTTATTTAAGGCCGTATGGCCATGGAACGCGAGAATTTTTTTTTCTCTATTTCATAGGTGTGTGAATTTTTTTGCGTTCTAAACAGTGTCTTAAGTTGATAAAAAACAAGAAATTTGTTACTCGGGTATTGTTTAGAGTGGAGATATAAGAGGAGAGTGTGTAACAAAGATTTAAGTGCTGAAAACTTTAGTAGTGTTCTTTAGTGGGGAAAAAAATACTAGATTGTTTCATAACTTAAAAATAAATAGCTAAATTAATATGCTAAAATGAGTTGTTATAGTACTATATGGTTGAGGGTGACAGTGGCATGATAGCATTGCAACATGGTGGCTGACCGTACGGATCCTAATCTACTTGTAGCTGGTGGTGTGCTAAATCTATCCTTAATCCTTACTTGGACATATGAACAAGTTAGGTTCGTTCTTTTCAACTACGTCCAATGGTTTGTGGCTGTGGTTAATAGCTTAGCGTGAGCATTTGTACGAAAGAATCGAATGTCGATAAACCGCTTCAAAGCGGTAATGAATAAACGATCTCGTTTGTTTATTCTGAGAAGACATAAGCCATAAATTATAAACGAAAAAAACTGGACCATTATCTTTTCATTCACACAGTACGGTATATGTACGCGAAACACAATCATGTTAAGACTAGGAAGTATTTTCATGTACCCACGGAAAGGAAAAACCGTTCCCAACCTCGCATTTGTGTTCACCTAGGAGTAGCAGTAGCAGCGTATGCTCAAGGAGAGAGAAAGGGAGACGCGGTTGTAGGTAGACGATGGCTGTGCAGTGCATCGGACCGGCTGGGCAAGGCTTGCATTCTCACCGCGCCCGGGGTGGGACCCACCGTGGCTGGGCCCACGTGTCAGTTGGTCTTTGCCTGAGGTCACTGCGATGGATGAGATCGGCTAATCGATAATGTGGGTCCCATTTAACGAGTAGTGGTTAGTCGTGTCTCACGCTTTGCGAGGATCCTCTACGGGTTGTGAAGCGACGGGATGCTCTACGTGCCTCACGTTTTACTACTATTTTTTAATTTTATTTTTTTGAGGGCAACACGTGGTACTACTTCTGATGCTGCTATCGGATACAAGCTCGATCGGTAGTAATTTGACTTTGTTTACCATTTGCGCGTAAACCTAAAAAATTATCCTTTCACGCGTTTGGATGTGGCGAGACTTGGCAGAGCTTTCGGTCTATGGTTTTATTTTCTGTAGTAAGTAGTTTTTTATATAAATTATTTTTTAAAAATGATATCTACATATCGATGATAAAAAGTGATATCTTGATTTCATCTATATCAATTAAAATTATACGTAAATATCTCTTTCTTCGTACTCTCGTGGATAGTCAGACTTAGAAGATGTATGCTATGTTCGGTGCTAGTTAACTATGACCAATGATTTCTAGATTGATGTTCCCTGTTTGATGTTAGTATTTCAAGTTGAGTTTACATCCCAAAGGTTGAATGAAATGATATATTTTGTCTCTTGGAATGCATGAATTCGATGAGAATGGACGGCTTAAAATCATGTTGATTTTATTCCAAGAAACGTACACCCTAGTCCTGTACACCTTGGTTTGATGAACCACATTCAAGTCCCGATCCCTACCACGATTCACGTAGCAGGATGCATTCCATCACAATATTTGATCAAACTAGGTAGGGCAAGAAGACATGCAAAACCACGCGCTTTCCAGTAATATGCACACCAGACATAACACATAATCAAACGGAGGGTTTGGAGTAAAGATGATTCATTTCGGCAGTCCTTAGGCCTCCCAATGTACATACAATCAGGAACACAGGGGTCCCCTGAGTACTCATGATATTACCAAACTATATATATACTCTTATTGTTCATGCGACACTGACGCATATACTAAGGAAACATTCATATTCACAAATTCATCTTTCTCATCATCCTAGGACAATGTTGCCTTCTTCTGATGGCAAATCAGCGACTAGTCACAGCAGCAGCAGTAGCAGCAACTTGCACTTGGTATGACACTGTTCGGTGGAAGCAAGGGCGGCCTTCTCAATCAATGTTTTGAACGAGTCCATTGTTCATAAAATGTCATCAAACATCAGGGACAACACCAGCCCCTGCACAAATTGGCTCCTCCTAGTTCTCTCCTCCTTAACCTCAGGGAGCAAAGGCTCATCAGCACTGGCAAAGAACACACCAAAGTCAGTGCATCATCATGGCAAACATAGGTTCAATCATTGGTATCAAGGAAATATTCATATGATATCACTAATTATCAGACATGTTCCATATAGAAGGACACCAATAGCCTTCTTAAAGTGAATGATTTCATGAACTGCCCACTGATGATTTTTTAATCACTGACTACGAATTATGAAGCAATTGCATGTTGAAACTGACACCAAACCCTTGGTGTACAGTGATACAAATGAAAGAAGCATGTTGATTGCGAACAAATTTTCATTACCTTTCTGCTGCTTTCTGTTCTAAGGAATCACTTTTCTCATTCGTTTCATCCAAGAACTCTTGCTGTGCATCCTTTGGCAAATCTACTTCAATGAAGTTACCAACAAAAGAGGAGAGTAGAGGATCAGGCACTGTGTTGAGTGAGGCAGCACGTGAGGATCCACCATAACGAGACTGCAGGTTCCTTGCATGCTTTTTCAATATGGCAAGCGTTGAAGAATGTGATCCAGATGAAAATCGCCGGTTTCTCCACCTACCCTGCACGTAGATTTTGGTTAAGGGATTTAAACAATAAATACTTAATGATCTGGTTTCCTGAGTTGTCTAATCATGATTGATCAATAACAACCATCTATTACATACAGTTTCAGATGTATATTATTGGAATTAACTGACTGATGAATAATAACAACCATCTATTGCATACAGTTTCAGATATATATTATTGGAATTAATTGACTGATGAATAATGATGCCCATTGAAAGTAATGATACCTTGAAGAAACTGGGATGCTGCGAGGTGATGTGCCCAACCAAGTCCATCCCAACCCTATCTGTGCAAATTGGACATACCTGAAATAACCCAAAAAAAAAAGAGTAAGCAGCCGAAAACGATGTAACACTTGTCATATATTTTCCAAGAAAAAAAGGCATTTCTAATCCTGGACCTATACAACAACAAATAGACCAACTGCAAAAATGTGAAGCGCTTGACTTATTTTCCTAAAACTGTCATTTGAAAGAGCAAGAAAAGGGGTGAATGTCATTCTTCACCAAAGTTTCAAGTATTTTTGCGTAACACAGATTAAAGAACGAGATGAGCTATGTTCTGCAGCAAAATCATAGGCACAACCTTAACACAAGCTTCAAGCCTTCAACTACAAATAATTTGTGATGTTGTAGGGTTCACAATCATGGGTTGAGGATTTCAACATATAGTAAACCCCATACAGGTTCCACACATTTTCTCTCCTATCTCCCTCCCTAGTCCTCATGCCATCCTCGTGACAACATTACCTTCCCACATACCCTTTACTTCTATTGCAACTGAGCAGGGTCTGCTTGCCAGAGTAAGTTATAATCCTGTAACACGAAACATTCATATGCATGACGGCACTATTTCCATATTTACTGTAACTGGTTCAATGGTCCAACCACTAAGAAAAATTTATTCCGCAAATATATATGCACTAAAATGTAGGTTAATATCATGTTTACTACCTAGTACCTACCCTTGCAAAGAAACTCAGCTAGGAAATCTGTCAAGTCCCTTGTGCGTGGAGCTGAAGGTTGGGTTCACTCCCTGACCTCTGCATCCAAATAAACTATAGCATTTACCCCCCCCCCCCCCCCCCCCACTTTTTCCCTAGAAATGATGTATACCCCTTTCTCTTTTTCCCCCCTTTTTTCTTTTTTTGCTAGAAACAATCCTTCAAGCAAACTGGACTAGAGACAAGGCTCCGGTACCGATTTGATAACTACGCTACTACCTAAAAAAGTGTTTGGACCTGGATAGGATTAATGCAGGCACAAAGGGAGCAAAAGGACAGCTGTAGGATTGTACATAGATTAAGCTTAACCTTCATGGAATTGGAATAGCACAATTGCAATAGAATATATAGCAGCTTTTATAGCCTTAGTTTGTGACATGAAAATATTAGTTTTTCTGTTTAATGCAAAGGAAACAAGTTAGTCCCCTAGTACAAGAAAGAAACAAGACAAATACTACAGGGATTGTATCTAATGAAGCGTAGGATTGTCAAAATCTAAAACATATCAATTCAAAATGACACATATATTGCTCAATTAAGTCAGCATCAAAACCCTTCAGACCACTAGGTACTTCAATAACTAGCAAATTGTGTTGTCCCTAGCTGAACCAATGGGAATAGCTTCCACAAACATCCAGAGGGAAGAAACATATCGCTCCCTAGTAATATGAATCGCATACAAACAACAGAAATGGAAAAAAAAAGTGTACAGCTCAACTGAAGTGGTACATCAAATCAGTGAACAATTGATGGAAGAACCAAATGAAGATAAGGATGAGATTCAGTTAAACATTTCTTACCTCACGACTTGCAAGGAAAGCAATAAAAAACACAACTCTTATCCATACTAAGATCAATTACATATGGAAAACAGAAGAAATCTTGACAATCACTAAATCGGCATTTGCCGCCAAAGGAACAAAACTATGCAATGCTACTGCAGTTTCATTGCCCAAACGCCACGCTACAAGACCAAATACACACTATCAATCCTACAAGGCTACAACTAATAGAGTGGTGCAAGTGGACCACTATAGTACATAGCAGAAATAGCGAGCGCTACACATCGGGCAAGATAATTAGTTGGACAAGTCATAATTGGGCTGTTAGCCCAACATGGGTTAACCTGAAAATCCAAAAATTGTTAGAATCAAGCCCAAAAGTGTAAAACATTGACTCCTCAACCCTAAAATCTACTTATTCAAACTACTGTCCAAAACTCGAGAACACAACAAGCCCGAAAGTGTAAAACATTGACTCCTCAACCCCAAAATCCACTTATTCAAACTACTGTCCAACACTCAAGAATGCAACCATGCAAACTACACGCATCACCTTCACCGCTTTGTACACGGTAGACTTGCGACATTTGGTCTGGGGTCTGGATATTGTCCACTGTTAAGTAAGCAACATTGTCCTAAACCACAGTACCTTCGAGAGTATCCAACATTTTTTGCAATTGGATTTTAAGTCGATAATATGCAATATTGTAAACCTGTTATTTTGAGTCGATCAAACATGGCTCTGTTGTTTCATTTATTAGTTCGCTATTAGGTTTGTGATATTTTGAAACAATATTAAAAATAATCAAACCAAAATTTTCGAGTTAAACCATTAAATCCAATTGCTAGCGCAATAGCATTTTTCGGGCTGCGACATCACGATAATTGTGACTTAGAACATTGGAGCCATTACGCTGAGAGCACCTGAAAAGTGTCAAGGATATAATAGGATTGTTATTCACTTCCTTATATGCTTTCGTTTCCTTATCTGTATATGGCATATTCTTCTGTATATCTTCTTTGTACTCCCTATAAATATTGCCCTTTTGGTCTCATATACACACAATATTTATAACATGGTATCAGAGCTAGGGCATTTACCCTAGTTTTTCCTCACCAACATCGGAGAGCTGTTGTCGCCGCCAGTTCATGGACGAGCTGCCGCCCTCCGGGCCACCGCCGCCACTTAGGCCGCCGCCATCTCCAACTGCTGCAACTTGCTTATTCACTCGGCGCCCATCACTTGGTCGTCCGGCTCCCGACGACCGGTTACTTGATGCTTCATCAATCGGTCGCTTGTCGCCACATCGCCCGCCCAGTGTCGGTCGCACGACTTGCAACCGCCCCGCCTGCTTGGCTCTGTTTCGCCCGATCTGATCCATCAGATCTGAATCAGAGCCGCTATGACCCTTCTGCTCGACGGATCAGGATCTCACCAGACGTTGTCTTTGACAAATCTCCACCTTCCACCGAGATTCAACTCCTTGTCTTGCTTCCACTATCGAGATGATCTCCTGATTGTCTCTCCCTGACTCTTCACCCATTTCTCCGCTTTCACAGCCATCCTCTAGTTTGTCTCTAGTGGTTCCTTCTGTACCTCCACCTCCTGTGTTGCCTCCTGTAACACCGCCTCTTGCTCCTGCGGCGCTATCGTCTCGTTTCTCTGGGGTGCACTACTCCAGACGTTCTCGTCCTTCACCAGACTCATCTCCTGGTATCTTGCCGACACTAACGTCTGATTCCTTTGATAATGCTCCTCGTTATGCCCTTCGTAACCGGACATCCCTTCGACCTCCTGATCATCTTAGGTTTACTTCGACAGCTCATGCTCTCAGCCTAGTTCTTATCGTGAGGCTACTTCTCATTCTGAGTGGCAGGTTGCTATGGCAGAGGAGCTTGATGCTCTTCGACGTACGGAGACTTAGGACATTGTACTAACACCTATGCATGCTCGTCCTATCACGTGCAAGTGGGTGTACAAGATTAAGACCAAGTCCGACGGTACTATTTAGCGCTACAAGGCTCGTCTTATGGCATGCGGCTTCCAGCAAGAGTACGGTCATGATTACGATGAGACGTTTGCGCCTGTTGCCCATATGACCACTGTTCGCACTCTTGTTGCGGTTGTTTCTGTTCGCTGATGGTCTCTCTCAGCTAGATGTTAAGAATGACTTTCTTAATGGTGTCTTGCATGAGAAGGTTTACATACAGCCACCACCTGGGTATTCTGTTCCAGGTGACCATGTCTGTCGTCTTCCTCGTGCTCTTTATGGCCTCAAACAGGCCCCTCGTTCCTGGTTTGCGCGTTTTACCTCAGTGATTACCGCTGTCAGTTTCACTGTCAGTGCCTATGATCCTGCTCTATTTGTGCATGTCTCACCTCGAGGTAGGACGCTGCTTGACTACTTTTTCTCTATGTGGATGATATGCTCATCACTGGTGATAATTCTTCATTTATCACATACGTGAAGAAGCATCTCAGTGAGCAGTTTCTGATGACTGATCTTGGTTTGCTTACGTACTTCCTTGGGATTGAGATTTCTTCCATGCCTGATGGTTACTACCTCTCTCAGCAGAAATATGTACAGGATATTCTTGATCGGTTTGGTCTAAATGATACTCGCATGGCGGAGACTCCTATGGAGCTCTCCCTTCAGCTTTGTGCTACTGATGGTGATCTTCTTGAGGATCTTACTCATTATCACCATCTTGTTGGGAGTTTGGAATATCTTGTGAGCACTTGCCCTGATATTGCTCATGCTGTTCATATCTTGAGTCAATTCATGTCTCGTCCTACTCATTTTCACTATAGCCACCTTATGCATGTTCTTCGCTACTTGTGTGGGACAATCTCTTCTCGCTTGTTTTTCCCTAGCTCCACCTCACTACAGCTTCAGGCGTATTCCGATGCGACCTGGGCTAGTGATCCTTCTGATCGTCACTCTCTTTTTGCTTACTGTGTTTTTTCTTGGCTCCTCTATGATTGCTTGGAAGACAAAGAAGCAGACTGCAGTTTCCCGTTCGAGTGCCGAGCCTGAGTTGAGAGCTATGGCAGATGTGACAACAGAGATTACTTGGTTGAGATGGCTACTTGCAGACTTTGAAGTACCCGTGAGTGGACCTACAACCCTTATGACCGACAGTACAGGCACTATCAACATTGCCTGTGATCCCGTGAAGCATGATCTCACCAAGTACATTGGTGTGGATGCTTCATACACTCGCTCACAGGTGCAGGAGGGAGTACTCGCTTTACAGTTTGTGCCCTCAGAGTTACAGCTTGCTGACTTCTTCACGAAGCCACAGAATAAGGCATAGCACTTGTATTTTCTCTCCAAACTCAGTGTGTGTGATTCACCATGAGTTTGAAGGGGTGTTAAGGATAGAATATGATTGTTATTTGTTCCTTATATGCCTTTGTTTACTTATCTGCATATGACATATTCTTCTGTATATGGCATGTCCGAGGTCACACGGGACATACAAGTAGATATCCCTTGGTATATGATTTTCGCTGATGATGTTGTGCTAGTCGATGAGAGTAGGACAGGTGCTGATAGGAAACTCGAGTTGTGGAGGAAGACCTTAGAATTGAAGGGTTTTAGACTTAGTAGAATTAAAACCGAGTATATAAGGTGTAATTTCAATGGTGCCAGGGTAGGTAATGGAGAGGTTAGACTGGACGGACAAGTAGTGCCTAAGAAGGACACATTTCGTTATTTGGGATCAATGCTACAATAGGACGGTGAGATTGATGAAGACATTAGCCACAGGATACGAGTGGGGTGGGTGAAATGGCGCCAAGCATTTAGTGACTTGTGTGACAAAAAATGTCTCTCAAAAGTTAAAGGTTAAGTTCTATAGGACAGTGATCAAACCTGCGATGCTATATGGAGCAGAATGTTAGGCGATTAAAAGACAACATATACAGAAAATAAGTGTAGCGGAGATGAGGATGTTGGGGTGTGTCTGTGGTTACACAAGGCGGGATTGCACCCGCAATAATGATATACGTGATAGGGTAGGGGTAGCACCAATTGAAGAGACGATTGTCCAACATCGCTTGAGATGGTTTGGACATCTCCAACGGAGGCCTCCTGAGGCACCGGTACATAGTGGAATTTTAAGACGTACTTAAAATATAAGAAGAGGCAGAGATCGGTCAAGACTGACGTGGGAGTAAGCAGTTAAAAGAAACTTGAGGGATTGGAATATATCTAAAGAATTAGCTTTGGATAGGAGCGCATGGAAGTTAGCGATCTACGTACTAGAACCATAAGAAGGTTAGAGGTAGTGTTTTAGACTCTCGGCTCAGATAGGGGATATACAGCTTAGGGTTTTAGTATTGTAGGTTTTCAAGGCTCTCATCTATTTAACCTTGAAAAAATTTCATTCCTAATCTACTCTAACTTGTTTAGGACAAAGACTTTGTTGTTATTGTTGCTATCATCTTTGTACTCCCTATAAATATTGTCCTTTGGGCCTCATAAATATACACACAATATTCATAACAAAAAGATATGCTTCCTCACAAAAGTACAGGAAATAAAGCCATTTAAGAACAAAAGTCTAATAGCAGCTCATGCACCTGGCAACAACCAAACAACATAATACACAAATATTTACCAAAAGCTGCTAATGCTCTCGACTTCCAACCAAACAGAACATATAATTCATCTCTTCAATGAAAAGTATGACACAAAACTACACATTCCAGATTTACTACGAACTCAACCACATGAACATCACATCAAATTCAAGCATCTGTTAAAGCATCAAATGTATCATCAGTCATCACAGAGGAAAGGCGGACTGAAACATTAATTACACAAACTGCACACATGTAGCCCAAAATCCCGGTTAAGCTAGGAATACTATAATCTTTACAAGAAAAAAAACAGCTCAACAGTACTAACATTACGGTAGAAGCACCTTATTACTCCCAAACTTCCCGCATTGTGACAATCTGAACTCCATAACTAAAAGGATCTGAAGCACAACAGCATTCCCCGAAAACCACAAAAAATATATCCATCCTGTCACATAAACATAAGGGGAAATCTCCAAAGCTTGCAACGAAAATGTTGTGCTAAACATTGAGAAGCTAAATTCCCAAGCTCAGGAAGTGAAAATTAAGCCTGCCCATTTAAGGACTAAAAGTCCAAAAAGGCAAGTCAAGCACCCAACAAGATAATAACTTAATGCACAAATATTTACCTAAAGCAAGCTAAGACGTCCAACTTTTGACCAATGACGACACTACAACTGATCGCTACTACTAAAAGCATGAATTTTGAAACAAAACTAATAACTTGCATGCACTAGTAGCTGAACCACACAAATACTACATCAATCACCAATTAAAACATCTAAAATATCATCATAAGATATGAGTTAACAGTTTCAACCAACAAACAGCGCACACATGGCACAGTCAAACCAGGAAAAAGAAATCTAATCTAGAAAAAAAAGGTGCTCAAACAGGCTGACGTACATGAGCGGAAGAACGTTATGCACCCAAAATATCCAACTTTACAAATAAAAGTAGCACAAACACGCTTGGTATACAAGTAAAAAATGCCATCTTTGCACCTAAAATCCTAGCCCAACAACTAAAAGAGGCTCAAGCACGCCTTGTACATAAGCAGAAGCACCTTTTGCACGAGAAAAGCCCCATCTTTGCTACTAAATCTTAGCTCGACAACTAGAAGCAGATCAAACACAATTGGTATACGGGCAGAAGCACCCTACACGCCCTGAAAAGACCATCTTACCTGGAAACTACAAGCAGCTCAAAAATAAGGGCACGTTTGGTTCATTGGTGAGTTGAGCCTGGCTGCCCCATGTGAGCCTGGCTCGAGCCTGGCTGCCCCCATGCGAGCCTGGCTCGCCAGAAACGCAAATGAAATCCGTATCTCGAGAGCCAGGCTCTGAGTTGCCTTTTGCATCTGGAGAGCTAGGTTCAGACCTCGATGCGGGCAACCAAACAACTGAAACTTGCATCTGGGGAGTCTGGCTGGGCAACCAAACAACTGAAACTTGCATCTGGAGAGTCTGGCTGGGCAAGAACCAGGCAACCAAACGCCCCCTTAGCATGCGAGCAGAAGCAACTTACACGCCCCAAAAAAACCTACCGTCGCAACTAAAATCTTAGCTTGACAGCTAAAATCTCCTCACACAAGCAGGCATTATCCAAAATCTAAAGAAATAGTAATCCCAGCATGGCAGCATGTTACACAGTTACACCCAACATTAAGTACGAAACCTGATGTTTGCAGCTAGAGGCACGCCTAAAAACCACTAAAGATTACATCTTTCCATCAAGGCTGAGATCAAATTACCCCGGTCCTGGTCTCCGCCGGGTGCTCGTCGTCGATGTGGCAGCACAGCCCGATGCCGACGAACTCCTCGCCGCAGAACGGGCACTGCAATTCCGCCGCCGCCGCCCTCTCCTCCTCGTCGTCGCTCCCCTCCGCCTCTTCGAGGCCTATCAGCGCATCTGCCGCCCACAAAACCCCATCAAAACCCCCCATGAAATCCTCAAAATTCCACAAGAAAACGAAAACTTTCGCGCCAAGACCGGATCTTTGGCCTACCGAAGCACGAACCGTGGCGCCTGGTCTCGGCGGTGAGGCACTCAAACGCGTCCATGTCCATTGCGGCGCCGCGGGGGAGGTTCTTGCTTTCTTGGCCGAGCCGGGGTCAAACCGGACCGCGCGAACGAGGGACGGCGGCGGCGATCGGCGGGTTTTAGGGCTACTAGGGTTTTGCGGCGGGAGAGAGAGAGAGAGAGAGAGAGAGCAACCGACCGACCGACCGACACATCCAGGGGAGGAGTGTGGGTGGGTGGCTAGGGGAAGCTTTTGCTTAGGGAGGAAGGAGGATCTCTTTCAGAAAGCCCCTCGGTTTTGGTGTAAATTACACGTTGTGGTGAACTGGTAATGGGCTGAACTGATGGTCTGAAGCCCAGTGCTAATCCAGTCCAAAGCCTAAAAAAAGGACTCTTGTATAGGCAAATCCTGTTTTAATTAATGATCCAATTAAATACAACACTAGTTTAGGCAAATCAATCAATCCAAGAAAACACATGTAGTCCCGTGGAATTTCATAGGGAGCAGTTCGATTCCTATATGAATACACAGAAATTCCAGCATTCTAAACGGCCTAAGTATATGAGAGGGAAATATTCTGTTTATTTTACATTGGGTCCTGGGATAATCCATAGCTCCGTACTTTTCCAATACCTTCTTAGAATAACTAAAACACTTTTCTTTTTCTTTCACATGAGATCACATTTACAGTTATCACTTTCGACTATAGATGTCAGTAGTTTTCCTAGTTTATAAGTCCAATCAGCTCTCGTAGCTCAGTTGGTTAGAGCACCCGTTTAGTAAGCGGGAGGTCTTGAGTTCGAATCTCAACGAGAGCATTTTGTTGTTTTGTTTTTTTTTCAGCTTTCGACCTGTTTCTTACCTTGATTTTCAATTTCGGTTATAAGCTAAAGGCCACAGTTAAAATTTTAACCCTAAACTAGTTAGATCAGGGCCTACATTACATCTTGTAATTAATGGCAGGTTGAGTCAATACCTGCTTCGCGAGTGAGTTGCAAATTTGTTAGAATCCGACTATCTGAGCAAATCTTCTTGCTTTGTACACCACACCATAGAATTTTTTGTACGGATAACCTTTTTTTATTGGGAAATACAGAAATATACCCACGGGAAATTTTTTTACAAAAATAGCCTCTAGTCGCCCAATGGGTGGGCGACTAGAGCCTGTCGCCCACCCGGGAAGCGACAAGAGTTTATGTCGCTTCACGGGAAAGCGACATCATGGAGTCGCTTTCTCACTGGGCGATTTAAGGAAGTCGCCCAATGGCTAAGCGACTTGTAATGCAGTCGCCCAGTAGGTAGGCGACTTCATTCAGTCCCCCTGATTTTTGTAGAGTTTTGGCAATTTTATAGTTTGAAACAGAGAAAAAATCTGGTATAGTTGTAATAAAAGTTTATGTGCACTGTATGTTGTAGGTGCACAAAAAAAATTCCAAATTTTTTTTAAGAATGATTGACCGTAGAACGATAGATACATAGAGTGGTAAGTGATATTTTGATGTTGCTGAGAAATAGTTTGCGGAGAGAACCGGTATGACTTGCTATCTGAATCATTGAATGCGAACATGCTAGATAATATAAACTTATGTCAATAGAAATAAACTTCATAATAACATGCCGCGTACATTGTTATTACATGCATAACATATAGCATGATATGCGACTAAGAGCAACTCCGACAGTACTATTAGTAATGTGTGGAACCGTGTACTTGTAATGTTCAGAACTCCACCACTAGTCCTAACATGCCTTAGGAAATATAACTTGCTGGGTCTATTACATTTTGTCTACTGGGTGTAGCGTGGTTGTTTCCCCTTTTTTATCGCGCCTTGAAGATGGCTCCGCTGCATCCTTGTTCCGGTCACTCTTGGTCTTGAGAGCCGCCTCACGAGCTTGAAGCTCTTCCTCCTGACGCTTGATGGCTGCTTCACGCAGACTTAACTGCTCCCGCCTCCTTTGCAGCTCATCCTCCTTGCCCTTCAGACGGTTTTGGTCCACCCTCACGCGGCGCTCTTGCTCAAGCCGCATCTGTCGTTCCACCTCGCGAGCCTGAGTCATCTTGACAAAGTATTGTCCTTTGTTTTCCACCTCCACTGCCCGGTTCTGTGGCCATGCCGGCGGCACCTGATCCACCCATTCGATGAACTTGCAAGGCTATGTGTGGCGTGGTAGATGTCATGGGTCAAGTTGAAAAACGATAACGAAAAATAAATGATTTAGTTGTCGTCGTTACCACGAAGTCGTCATCCAGGTCTGGACACTTGAAGAACCTACGGCCGTACTTGGCTCGTTGTACTCGATCCGTGCAGACTCCCAACAAGGTCCTAAAGCCGCAATGGCACTTCGGGCGCTTATGCCACTCCGGCACTCCAAATGGGTCGGACCTCCAGGAAGACATTGTTGTGTAGTAGTATTGTGATGGCTTGAGGAGGAGATGTAGTATGGAAGACATAGGAGGCCTTTATGTAGGCAGGTTATCTGGTGCAGTGGGCATAGTCCATGGAGAGGACGACATGCGAATCTTTTCGCTTTTTTAGGATCTGGTACAATAAATGTCCCTATGTAGGCTTTTCAGAGCATGTAGCCTCGTAATAAATTCATAGTTCGTAGCCTTTTCAGAGGTTGGACCATTCAATGTATCTGGTACAACGTAGCCTTTTCAGTCGTTTGCAGGAAATAAGTGCTACAACATTGCCTTCTCAGAGGCCAGTAATCATAATTTCTGAAACAACAAGCTAAGGTGACATGAAAACTCACTGGAAAGGATACAGGCCTATGACGTGAACACTCATTGTAAAGGCTACAGCCTACGCCCCTATTTTGTTGGTTTCTGGAGCGATAGGCCTGGATTATCCTCAGGATTCCAGTGTAGTAATAAATGTCCCTATGAAGGCTTTTCAGATCGTGCCTTTATTTAGGCAGTTTAGCTGGCATGTGTTGTAATCTGACTGAGCAAAGCTGCCCCGTTTTGTCATATCACTGCGTAAAGCTGGCATGTGTTGTCATCTCACCGAGTAAAGCTGAGGGCTGTTGTCATGTCTCTGGGCAAAGCAGCCCTCTTTTGTCCCGCCGTTTGATATAAATAGCACGGTTGAGGTCCCATGAAGTTGTAGCCAGAAAACCCTGTAAATCGAACAAAGAAGTACCTTCTATTTCGTGGTGGAACATACCATGGCGGAAGATGAGGGGCCAGTCGGATATGGGTCATCGAAGGAAGACCTTCCCTTGGAAAGGAGAGAGATGTTCGGTCCACAGTACTGTTTGATACCAAGCCGGCGTGCGCAACCAGCGTGGCCGAAATGCAGACACAATGAGTACGTGGTCGTGCAGGTCCTGGAAGGGCCGAACGATGGCGGGCGCCGTTTCTTCCGATGCCCACGCTTCGGGGTACAAATTACTAATAGTACATTTTTGTTATTGCTTATGGACCCTCCATGTTTACTGTCCTTTTTCGCAGATGGGGAAATGCGACTTCTCCCGCTGGATCGACCCTCCTCATGAACGGTATATTGACCGTTATGTGGGTACTTTATGGGACTGAATAATGGACTTGGAGTACCGAAAGGAGACTCTCAATGAGGAGAACAATGACCTCCGCCAACAGATGCAACCCTCTCGTCATCAGAGTCCATCTGCTGCACAATGTACTCATTATACTCTCCTTCATCGGCTTGCCCAGTTAGCTCTCTATGGCTTGACGGCTGTACCTCTCCTTCATGTACCGCATCGGCTTCATGACGAGCAACTTCATCATGTCCGCCAACATGCGGCCTGCCCGAGCTGCTAGCACCTCCCACAACAACGGCTGTTGCACGAGCTTCCTCAGCTGCTTGTACTGAGCATGGTTGCACAAGCAGCACACACTCGTATCCACGACGCCGGCACCCTAGCACAAAGCCCTTCCATGTGGCAGAGCGCACCAATGTCTTCAACTCCTATCTGATGTCCGTGGGAGACCGACTCCAAAGCCCTTGCACGACGACGTTGTACACCTCGGGGTTCAATGAAAAACTCTGGGTCAGCCAAAGCTGCACATCTCCCATTCGAACATTCTTGTCATCCGGAAGTACGAGAGTGACTTACGGAAAATCGCTCAAATCCACACCATTCGGACCTTCACGAATGGTTCCAGCTCCGTAATACACTCTCAATGTAGTGGACATTGATGATGTCGGCCTGCATATATATTTCAATTTTGCGACATGTCAAATAATATCGCACAATACTAAACTTCCTATACCACAAACTTTGCTAAAATTTCTATACTACCATACTACAAATTGCATACCAAACCTTTTCTACAATAATATTTCCATACTAACACGGTACTAATTATTCTGCATCTATAATTTTTATTAACACCAACATTTCATATAAATAATAATGCAAATACAACATAATCCAAAAAAAATACCTGAATCCAAATTGATGGAATAGCTTCTTCCCCTCCTTCCTCCCTCACCTCCTCCTCTCCTCTTCTTCCCCTCCTTCCTCCCTCTCCTTCTCCTCTCCTTCCCCTCCTTCCTCTCCGTCTCCTCTTCTTCCCCTCCTTCCTCTCCTTCTCCTCTTCTTCCCCTCCTTCCTCTCTTCTCCCCCTTGTTTCTTTTCCTTCTTCCTCTTCTCTGTGCGCTGAATGTGTTTGCTGAATGAGTGAAAAAGGTGGTTGGTAGTGGGAGCCGGCTGGGCAAGCCGCCTTAAACCCCTATGTCGCCCTAGCGTTGGGCGACTGCAATGCAGTCGCCCAACCGTACAGCGACTTAAATTAAGTCGCTTAACGTGCAGGCGACAGCGCTGATTCGCCCAACGGTTCGCAGATTCTTTAAATGTCGCTTCCCGGGTGGGCGAAATGCTCTAGTCGCCCCCCCCATTGGGCGACTGGAGGCTATTTTTGTAAAAAATTTCCCGCGGGTATATTTCTGTATTTCCGAATAAAAAAAGGTTATCCGTACAAAAATTTCCCACACCATACATGTTCCAGAAGACGAATGAATCTTCTTGCTTGAAGCAAATCTTGGGTGAGTTTTTTTTTTTGCTGTGACTTATAATTTTTGGTTTAAAATTTTAAATTCTAATTGTGCTTTTGGTTTAAATTTTAAAATTCTAATTGTTCATAAGAGAGTATAGAGAGGAAGATACTCGCATGCGATTTTAGCCGATATAGATGAAGTCAAGACAGTGTCTACTATTATCGACTTGTAAACGCTGCTTTAAAAACAACTCGTTTAAAAGCTAGTTACGATAGAAAACCAATCTATAAGTCCAAAAGAACCTAACCAAATATGACACTGACAAGTAGCTACGAGAGTATTAGCACATGCATGGGCATGGTGGGAAGAGAGTAGTACGACAATTAAAACGCTACAGGTTGACTATGCGAGCACAATTTCAAAAATTCTACCACGCAAACAAGAAACCTCCGCTAGTAATAGATTATAAGATTACCACTAGACGCACAGACTTGTAGTGGAAGTAGAGTCGATGTAGTGTGTTGATGCGATCGTAGTCGTACTAGCCGCACGTCTCTTCCTTCATATCCTTGTGATCGTCACAGGTTATGGATCATCCTAGTACTGAAGCTTCACATCAACATCTCCAAAGTATCCACACGTATGGGTAGGAACACCACGCGTGGGAGTGCTAGCGTGGTGGCGTGGTATTAGATGAGGAAGATGTAGTGTCTAGGGTTTCAGGAATTCTGAATTCTCTCTCTATCGCACAGACCCTATGCCACCGCGTCCCTCTATTTATAGACATCCATAATGGTCCTTAAACTTGAGGCCCATTAGGAATTCGTGGCCTACATGAACTCAAATCACCATTCGAATTGAATCCCGGCTCCTTAAATGTGCGACTCTATAGGTTCACGTACACTTGGATATAACCTGAGTACTCCTACTCGTCCACTAATCGGTAGTGGCCCCTAGCAAGACATGCCGTCTCCCAAGTATACGTAAATATCATATCGGACAAACCTTATCAAAGCTTGTATACATTTTTCCTTTGCCTCACGATGTCGGTCAAGCTCAAAGCAAGTACGTGTCATCCTTGTTGGTTAGCTCGACCACTCTTTCTCGATCACATGATTCGAATTCCCCGACTACAGTTAACTCTTTAATCACAAGTAGCATGGCTATGTATTTCTGGGATCCAATCACTCGAGAAGCATAGGGATATCTCTCCTATTGCATAAAGGGGCAAATCCTATCTTGATTGACCATGCCTCGAAACATACATCATGACAAACCCGAAAGCTATCTTTATAACTACCCAGTTACGAAGTAGCGTCTAACAACACCTAAGTTAGCCATTATGCATCACAAGTACATGCAACGATCTCGAGTTGTAAATGAGACCAATTGATGACATGTAAGAATGCAATGTTCTCGTAGTCTCTCATGGTAGGTCGATCCAACCCCATGTTCCTTAACATGTGTCCATATTATTAGTTTGATATCCCTATATCTATGACACATAAAACATGGTTATCAGCCAATACATATGCTAGTCTATTCATATGTGTCTTTATATGTTTTCAACTAGGCATCGTTTAAGAATAATCATAGCAGGAATATAAAGTTTTACAATCAAGTTACATAGTCGATAATAAATATCAATAATATTATTCAAGAAACAAGATAACATATTATCCAATAGATTATGAATATAACGAAACAACGTAGTCGAGCCAACGTGGTCGAACCAGCGTGATCGAAATAACTTAATCATCTTTATGATTGTCTCTAGAGTATATTTCCAACAACTACCAAGAATGGTGTAACTAACGAGCTGTTCTTCTCAAATCTAGCAGTCACTGGAGAAGAACAGACACACATACTCGAGAAGCTTGACCCTGGAGCCAATATAATGTTTTGGGCCTACTCAAATCCACTCCTGCTCCTCCCGCCATGTCGGTCTTGGTCGGTGGTGTCCTGCTTCTCCCGCCATGTCGGTCTTGGTCGGTGGCGACATCGCCAGAGGCGTCAAGCTTTTGCTTTCCACCACGCTGAGAGGGCCCTCACCTGTCCACCACGCGGCCAGTGGAGCAGGAGTGGTACCATCAACGAATTGCTGGCACTCTCGTCTCGTGAGAGCCAATCGTCGACATTGACAATCACAGAACAGCAACTCAACCCCGAACGCGGCCACCACCAGTCACCGCGTGCTCCGCCTCCCTCCGACCATCATCAGGGACAAGTAGTGTGTATGTAAGATAGTTCACAAGGGGCCCTTCTAAAAAAGCACTGCCACTACCACTCCCTAATCCAACTTGTAACATCTTGTTAATCTAGTGGCAATATGACGTGATCATGTCTTGTCGATAAAATTGTGCAATCTCTGCATAATGTAAAACTATTCAAATAGTGGTATCCTCGGTTATGGACAATGCTCAGTGATTTCACACGAGGGGTAGAATTTCATAAAAACTTAGGTTTTAGTTAGGAGGTGAATGGTCAGTTCACTGGTAGTTTATTCAATTCCTTTGATTTAATTACTTATTAATCATTTTCACAGTGCATTTTCAATCTATTTATTGTATTTACCTTAAATTATTGCTTTCTGTAACGTAACCACTCAGCCATTCTTTGATAAGCTTTGCATCATTATATATTGCATCTTATTATAAACAACTTGCTAAATATTCTATGTACTCACGGCTATATCCTTTGTTGCTCAGTTATTGAGGTAGAACCATATCAGATAGAGGTATTTGAGGAGGAATGCTTCGATGTCTTCATAGATTAGGACTTCGCTCCATAGTTGATTGTTGTGGGCATGTCGAATGGTACCATATTTATTTTTATTTTTCGCTACTAGTTTTGTTAGGCCCTCCGGGCTATTATTTGTAAACTTGGTCATAAGTTTGCTACTCTGATAATTAATAATATTTGCATCTTTCATAATTAATAGTGATCATGGTTGATATTTCATCTATGTTTGCCACTGTGTCCACTAGCGTAATCTTAGATCAGTGCAGAATACACAAAGAGTCCGGATTTATATATTCAAGTCTCGAAAGAAATAGTATAAGAGTCATATCGACTGCAGGATGAAGCCCTAGTTAGTATGGTTGATTTAGGAAAAATTTTCAAAATCTATTTTCTAAATCAAAACAACAAAATGAATATTTAGTAGTTCTCCATTCTTCTCTCATTCTTTGGTTCTTATTCTTCACCTTTCTGAAACATCGTTTTCAATTCTTAAATTGACTTCTCCTCATAATATCCATAGATGTCTTGAGTTTTCCATAATCAAAGTGGAGGTTGCCCTAGAATTCTTCGAGCTTTGCTGCGAAGTTTTGGATCAAGAAAGAACCTAGTTTGTTTCACAAAAGATGGAACTATGATGGGCCAATAAGTTGTATTCAAGACATGGTTGTCCTTTACCACGAGGAGTAGGAGCCATTAGAATAGAACCCTATTATATTTTTCTTTTAGCATCATGTAGATCGTTTTTGCTTTTGCTTTGTAGTTGTATGTGATGTGAACTACAATTTTTTTCTTTGGCATTATGTTGTAGTCATATCAAAGATTTTTATTTATGGAATTTAATGCTTCTTCGCTAGCCTTTTTGACTCAGTGAGTCTTTTAATTTAGGTTTTGCCATTAGTTTTCTCCCTAAATGAGTTTACCACTTACCTTTGCTTTTCCCTCTTTCCTTTGTAACCTATAGTGTAAACTTAGAGAATGGTTGATACTCGGAATTTAGCTGGTCACAATTAGATGCCTTCAGATCCTAGCAGCAATGCTGCTAATCCTTTAGCCCAGGGTCAGCCGTCAGCTCTAGTCAGTTTGGATCCAACCTTGAGTCAGTTCATGGTAGCCCAAACTCAACTCATAAACACAATGATGCATAATATGAACAACATGATGAATCAACATAATAAGGAGGCCATTGCACCTCAACTAGTTTGTCCACCTTCCAGATTTGTAGAATTTATGGGGACTAGACAACCTATCTATTCCAATTCTTTAGAGACTTTGGAGGCAGATGATTGGCTTCGTTCTATAGAAAAGAAGCTAGTTCTTGCTCAGTGTATGAATTGAAAGAAAGTTCTTTACGCCGCTCACTAGCTTGAGGGTACCATAGTAGAGTGGTAGGAGAACTATTGTGCTACTCAAGAAGATCAACAGAAATCACTTGGGCAGATTTCATTATAGCTTTTTGCCATGCCCATATCTTAGATGAGGTGGTTGAAATGAAGAAGGAACAGTTCCATGAGTTTCATCGGAAGAATATATCAGTGAGTGAATATCTCAATAAGTCCACTCAGTTAGCTCACTATGCTCCAAAGGATGTTGCCACAGATGTTGCACGTTAGAAACACTTTAAGAAAGGACTTAATCCTAGATTAAAGGTTTAAGTCGTTGGCAACAATTATGCTAGTTTCCAAAATATGGTGGATAAGACTATACTTATTAAGGAGTCTCACCGTGAGTTGGAAGAATCTCGCAAGAGTAGGTTGATTCAGCAAGGTGCTTACTTTCATCAATCGTAGAGAGCCCGATTTAGCACATACCAGCCAGCTCATGTGCCTCAGTAGTTAGGTTTTAGGGCTCTAGTTCTAGCGCCTCGTCAGGATACTTTGATACCGCGCCTTATCAACAACAGTAATCAGCCTTAGAGGAATTCTAACCCCTTAGCTTCACTTACCTGTTTCAAGTGCAATGAGCCATGCCATTTCGCTCGCAAATGTCCGCATAAGTGTCAAACACTCTTGCCAATTCCGTTGAATCTTGAGAGTACCTCTGCCAAGACCTTAAACTCAGGAGCAAGCCATGGAGCACCTTTAGCTCAAGTTAGCCAGATACCTCCGAGTGTTGTAAGAGGATGCTTTACCCATTTTATTTCCCATGTAGGACCAGGTAACCTATTCTTTTAGTGCGTCTGAATTTCGGAGGTCGAGATTCCATTTAAGAGGAAAGGTTTGTAACATCCTAGTTTTGGTGAATTTTTTAAATAATCTATTTTTATTCCAAATTACAGTAATATACCTATGTTTTTATTTTACACTAATAACCCTCTGTTGCTCCACCGTTGAGCGACTTAGGCTAGTCGCCCAATAGTTGCACGCCATGTGTCCAATCGCCCACCAGTTAAGCAACTAGTCCTAGTCGCTCAACGGTGGAGCGACACGTCGATATGTTGCACACTAGTTGGGCAATTTAAAATAATAATAATATTTTATTAATTCGACGGAAATAATTGTAGGAAAATAAATGACAATTTTTGTAGGTAATACATTTAGCAAATCTTGTTTGCAGGTTATTATTTGTTTTGGAAATAAAAGAGCAGACAAGTTGGGTTGGTCTATTTATGATTTTCGTAGATTCTCAAGGGTACAAAATTTGTTAGACTCATAATAACATTTTGTGATCATTGTATGTTATTGTAGTGCGATAAATTTTTGAAGAATTTTGTGAGGACGATTGAGGTAGCAATAATCGTAAGTAGGAGGGTAAGTTATATTACAATGCATGAGGGAAATCATACATAACTTATGAAGTAAAATACATACATAATGAATACAAGTACAAAAAGCACAATGAAGACACCCTACTCGCCGCTCATTACACCACCCGCAACACCTCCTCTGTCGTTGCCACATCCCACCCCTGGTCGGTGCCCGCTTGTACGACCCCACTTGGCCTTCCTCAACGCGGGGTGTACGCGCCCCGATAGGGTGAGACGCTTAGGAGCCCTGCTGACACGTGCTTCCAAGGCCTTGAGGTTTGACTCCTCCTATGCCTGCGTGGCTACTGGGGCATCGCTGAGCTGCAACCTGGAAAGAATGTTGATAGGTGCAGGTTGAGGTGCTCCCCTGACCCCCCCTAGGTCATCCGCAAAGAAGTCGGACACATCCTCTGAGGGGTCCTCATGCGGGGATAGCTCCAAGTGTCATACCCACCATACCCGCCCTACCCAAATAGCTCGGGGAACAACAAATACTGCCCTAACGCTAGCAAGTAGGGGTCCAGGATCGACAGCGATGGGAGGGGGAGGGAGCAGGCACATGCTCACCCTGACCCTCCAAGCTCATCAGGCACTAACGCAGCACATGCACGTGGCCCTCTGGAACCTCCTAACTAAGCTGCAGGACATGTAGACCTCGGCGTACACGTCAACGTGGCCATCTCTGGGAGCGTCCTACACGACATCAGGGTCACGTCATGCCTCACGTGCTTGTTGTGCATCACCTCCAAATTGTGGCTAACCCTGCCTAGGATCGACATGGTGTCCTTCCCAATCTCAGCAGCGATGTCTGGCTACAAGGAGTATATGAAAGTGTCAAACTTGTAATTGTGGTAACTATACTCAGACATTTCGAAATAAGAGAGTACCTACTATGAGGTGCATGTTCTGCATGAGATGTATATGGTATGCGTCGGTCTGTGCTGGTACTTGAGTGAGGGGAGGGTCAACAACATGCACCAGCTTGATGCATGTCTATGGAGCATACCAGCGTAGGTACTCATTGTATGCGCTGGGGTCATATGGGGTGCCCTAAGAGCACATAGTCCTTGAGGGCATCCACCCATGCTACCCACCATTGCGCTATCTTCCCTGCCCAGCTCATCCTGCTACCACCCGCCCTACTATGCCTACAAAACATACCACTATAATTAGAAGGCATCGTAATAGAACTAAAGAAAATATAGGGATATGTGTTGTGTGTAACTCACGCGTGGATCAAGTTAGGCACTCGATGCCCGATGGGGACTGGAATAACCTAATGAAGGCCAAATTGGTGCATCACCCTGTGCACCACGTAGTCCTCAATGAACATGTCAAAGAGGAGTTTCTTCTGTGTCAGCTAGCATAGTGTGGACTGCCTGACGGGAGCATGGC
Source organism: Dendrocalamus latiflorus (assembly GCA_017311315.1). Lineage (NCBI taxonomy): Eukaryota > Viridiplantae > Streptophyta > Magnoliopsida > Poales > Poaceae > Dendrocalamus > Dendrocalamus latiflorus. Next base: position 4,489,960 of record CM029650.1, read on the forward strand.
CTCCATATCTAGAGCAGAGTACTGCTCCCAGTGCATGTTGTCAGCGGTGAGGCGGTCAAGTTGCTCGATGAAGTGCTCATACACATGTGTGACTTGCACGTGTGCAAACTGTGCTTGCATGCCAGAATAGTGGTTACAAAGGATGACTAGTAATACAAGTATAGTAAAGATTCAAGAGAATACGTACCCATCTATGGCACCAAAGGGACCCTACAGTCGGTCGGTCCACCGTGCCCCTGTGGTACATGTCCCCACAGTATGAACTGCTGTCGAGCAGCATCGGCTGTCCAAGGGAGAAGCGCTCAAATGACCATAGCTGCAGCAGGAGGGGCAACATGTGAGGACAGAGGTCGGCCTTGTCCTATAGCACACCTCGCATAAGCTACAGTATGTCGCGACAAGTAGAACTGATCCCTAGTTAATCTGCACCTCCTCTCTGTCCACGATGGCCCTCGCATACCCCACGAGGCGGGCATCGACAGAGTCATTGTAGCTGTTGTTAAACAGTACCCAGCCAAATAGCCACAGTAAGTATGCCTCGAGGTGCTGTGACACTTGGAACTAGCTAGCCTCCGGGTCCATCCGCTCGACCTGTGCATAAATAAAAAATTAGCAAGCCTGTCATATAGCAAGGATAGTGCATCACTAAATAGGGAAAAAGCCACTACAGGGGCAGGCCATGCCTTTGTCGCGCTAGGAAGATGTAGTACGTTACTGTGGCCTCGGCCGGAAGAACCCCTTCAAACTTGCCCATAGGTGCGTCCGGTAGGGAGGCAACGGCTCCCGTGATAGGTAGACTAAGCAGCATCGTGACATCCTATAAAGTGGGGGCCATATCCCCAAACGGGAGGTGGAAGGTGTGTGTCTCGGGGCGCCACTGACCTACCAAAGCTATCAGCAGTGACCGCTCGAATAGGAACCGTCGTAACCACTTTGGGCCGGCTTGGACCTCCCCATCGTACTCGACCAGAGCATCATCCTCATCAGTGGCCTCCACCATCCAAACAAGTGGTAGAAGGCCAGCATTGCTTAGCGTATAAATCATGAAGAAATAAGTACATAGTGGAAATATGATAAAAAGTACCATAGTTTGTAGACAAACCCATCTCTCTAGTGTGGGTCTACTCTCCAAGCCTGACAGGGTGTCCACATACAGACCACCCCCAACTGAGTCACCTCGCCCCCACTCTCAGGATGCAGGACACGACAGCTGGCGTGGTGCTACGCGTCGACGTGTCGGTCCAGCAAGCCGAAAGGCCGGTTGAACCACCAAGGTCGCGAGCCATACCTGCAAATCAATTTAAAGTTAGTAATTACAACACAATTAGTAGTTTAATTATTTATAATGTAGCTCTAGAAATTCTAAAAATTTAGTTGTATTCTTGCATAAACCACGTATTCCTCAACAAATGTAGCCATAACTGCATTTTGGTATTATGGTTTTAAGGTTTAGAGTTTCAGAGTTTAGGGGTTAGGGTATAGGGTTAAGAGGTTAGGATTAGGGTATATCCATAGGAGCATTACAACTATTAACAACTAAATTGGCATTAATTGTACAACTATACTATTTACAACTATTAACAATATGCGACGTACCCGACACAATTACACGTATAATGATTTTAGTTGCTAACCTACCATAGTTTTGAAAGTATAACTATTAACAACTAAATTGACGTTAGTTCTATTACTACATTATTTACAACTATTAATAATATACGACATACCGAACTGTATATAAGTTCAAGATCCATTAAGTTGGTTTTGGTGATAATGACAAATTTAATTATGATACTAACTTATTTATTAATTACGATATTACTTAGTCTCATTTGGATGAAAATGTGAAAATCATAAGAGATATGCATTAAACACTCACACTCTTATATCTTCGTGCATTCCTCGGGTATAAAATATAGATTGAACTCCATAAATAGTCAAACTTAAATATTTGCATATGTCTTTAATATACATTCTTGTATACACATATTTAGGGGGAGTTCACTCTATGTTTTGATGTTTCATTAGTATTGATCAATGTTCTTTCTGCCACATATTAAGGATCTTTACTTTGAAATATATCCTTGAATATATATAGCTTGTGTAGTTCATATATACTTATAATTGAGTTATCATCTAGTTTCTCCATTATATGTTAATGGTTAGATGATTCATAACAACCAGATGAGTAAGCTTTGTTTAAGAAGCTTACCTTAGAATATACAATTGTTGTGTGCATGTTATATACTCACAATTCAATTTCTATTTTATTATTTGTTGAGATTGTCATGAATTACCAAAAAGGAAGATTGTAGAATCTAGTCCCCCCATTATGAGTTAATGGTGAAGTTTGTTAATTAATGACAATTGGTTTGTGGATTAACATTTTTTATTAGTTGGATGAATAGATTAGAGTAGGATTGAAATGCATAAGCATGTTATGTCCTTAGAGAGAGAAAAAGATATCTACAATTGCCTTTGGTTTCATCTTTTTCTTCCTTTTCCATCATCTAAATTTTCTTGTCAGATGTGAAAGATGAGAAAACATGACAAAATGTTCACCTTTACACGCAACCAAATGCAAAGCAAAGAAGGCATGGGAAACCGATGATTGATAACCACGACCGAACAAGCACATTTACATAGATGTACTGCAAGAGTAATGCACTAGTAAGTGGTAATTACTAATTACCTGTTTCCAAACCCTTGATGTAGCCTAACAATGGTGTAATCCTCCTCGCTGGCGAAGCTTCCTCTCTTGATGTCATCTCTAAGGTAGTCATTCCACCTAGAATGACAGCTCTTGACAGACCTCAATAACCCTTCCAACATAAACACAAAATAAGAAAAGAAAAAATAGGGAGTGAACTGCAGACTCAAAAAACACATCTGGATGAATCAACAACCTAATCCCATGTTCCTACTTCATTCTCCTTGATGGGTGGATCAATTTCTCTAGTGACCATTTTACCACAAAAGTGTAACCGACAACTCTGACAAATGTGGCAGGCACACATTTTTGTATATCCGATTGGCGGGCCTATTTTTTGTAACTAGCAAGTGTGAAAACAAACCATATTTGCATGAGGATAAAAAGATAAATAATTGAATGTGTGGTTCAACAACTTACACTTAAAAATGAGTTGTGGATTAAGAAAACATATATGCATGAATCATATAATGTATCCATAAGGCATGACAATGTAACGTTTTAAATGTAAACTAATGCTTGTTTCGTCCTGATGCAAAGTTGACTAATATAAGAAATATTGTCTAAGGTTGTCTTTACTTTCTTCTTTTCCATGACAAGGCAAAAATTACCTGCTTAAGAGGGATGCCCAATTTCAAGTTCCTGCTTCATTCTGCTTGATGAGCGGATCAATTTCTCATCTTCTTATGTTGACCACATCTGTTGTTTCAATCCCTCCCCATCTCCCAATTTTGTTTAAAGAACTAAGGATAACTTTGCTTAATAATGTGTGTGCGCGGGCCAAGACAAGGACTTACAGTGTGTTGAGGATTTGGGCAGAGTTTTTAGTTTCTGCATACTCGAGGTTCTCTTTGTCTCACACACACAGACTCCAACTTTTGAGTTCATTTATGTCCCCCAAATTAGTTCATTCATGCTTTCCAATCTATAGTTTGATGCGGCTTGAACGCTTTGTTACTCTGCTGGTAATAAGGCATTACAACATTACCAAACAATGGCTGGGTTTAGGTGGGGGCCACCCCTACGACATAATGCATTACAACATTCAGACCACCATGCGACTTATGGAATTATGACATGCGAAAGTACAAAGTGGCTGATATTAGTAGCTGTTGAATTGTAGTGGCTGATACAAACACCTTATAGAAGCTAAGGCATTTGTATTACTTTTGACTTCTAGAAGTAGAAATCAGAAACTAAAGCCAATATGAACGGCGATTGACTCAGCAGGAAGCTTAGACCTAAACTTAGCTTTGAGCCATACCAATTTTGCTCAAGTCTATATATCCCTTATAACAAAAAACACAAAATCATTATGAACACAAAAATAATTACAGGGCGTAATGAACTCATCTTACATGTATTAGTTATTAGCTCTTGGGCAAAGTGAAAGATATGAAACCAAAACAACTACTCAAGTCATCGATCGATCAACTAGCAAAGTAATAAGAATGTGTGTTCCATTCACTTTTATCAAACAAAATTTCTACCACAAAAGGAATGTGTGCCACACTTTGCAAAAAGAAAAAGAAAAAGAAAAAGAAAGAAGGTGTGACTAGCTATCAAACCAACAATAATAAAAAGTGTCCTCACAAAAGAAAATTAGAACTTACGAAAGGAGAACTTACACTCGTGGGTGCAGGAGTTTTGTTCAGTAGGAGTCACTCCTCAAAGAATTATTGGGCCCATGAAGAGACCAATATCTCAAGAATTAACTTAGACCCTGCTTAGAAGAGTGGCTGAAAAACATTATAGTTGACGGAGATTTATTTAGCATAATTAAATTTAAAAAAACTTAAAAATAGAAAAAACATGTTAACATATCACGTATAATGCAAACAAATACGAGTAAAAAAACAGGCAAAAAAGCTCAAAAAAGTCAAATGTATAGAAAAAGACGAAATTTATGAATAGTGCAAAATAAGTCAAAAACCAGAAGCTCAAACCGAAACAAGTGGGATCTTAGTACCATCATAAAGATGTATAAATCAAAAACTACAATCTAATGTGAACTTAGGGATTTTGCGATCCTAGTGAGCAATATTGCCCATATCCCAAGAATATGCTCCCTCAGGCAAGTACATATAGCTTTAAAAAAATTCATTCTTACAAAAAAGTCCTAGAAAACCCATATGCACACTTGTGAAAAAAAAATTAATTGGGGTCACTACATTCGACTCTGCGCTTGTCCACACACATGTTCTTTTGGGCAGCTCATCAACCGGAGCTCAAAAAACAAGGCCAAAATACACACGCTATCCTAAGAAAAAGATCAATTTCCTCCAATTTCAAAGCTCTGCAATCTTATTGGTCGAATATCCTTCCTACATTGGTAGAATGTGTGGCCACATGTACAGAATTTGGGAGAAGTAGATGGACACAATTAGGCTTCGTAAACGTTAATCCAGGAAAGGCAGCCAAGAACTAGATGTGCAATGTTTTCGCTCCTAGATATAGTCGCAACCTATACGTATAGTCAGAGCAAGTATTATAAGAGACTGTAAGCTGATTGTATGTTGAGGTGGAGGAGAGAGAAGAAAGGTGGGCTATAAGCTTACAGCCAGCTGAAGTACAAGAACCAAGAAACTTTGTGAGAGGAAAGGGTAGGTCATACAGCCTTCAGTTGGCTGTAACTACTATATGAGTAGGCTGATATACAGCCAGCTGAAGGCTGTATTATAAAACTTGCTCTCACAAAGCCAAGATCGCCGGATTGAACTCGATGTTGCATTTCGCGATGTGAGCCTGGTTCTTAGGAAAGCTTAATTCCTTGTGTAATGTACAAAACGAGGCCAATAATTTGCTCAGAAATAGAGAAAAGATAGGTCTGTTTTATTTTAGCTTTTAAAAGTTATTTTTTGGTTTTTCTATAGTAACTAGCTTTTAAACGGAATATCTTTTTAAGATAGGGTCTACTAGTTAATTATAATACATACTGTACCGACTTCATTTATATCGGCAAAAACTGTACATAAGTTTCTGTTACTCTATAATCTTTCGCACAAACAGCCTAACAGTCACAAGACGCAGTCAAAAACCATAAACTACAGCTAAAAAGTACATGCCCAATATTTCCCATGATTTTCCCCCTCCAATCACTTCCTATGTAAGTAATATTTCATCCAAGAACATAGGCATGCAGGGAGATTTCCCTATTAATTCCACTTTTTTCATGTCCACACCTAGCTCAACATGTATCATATTGGTTCGTTCAATGAACACTGCAAAATACAAATACATGTGATTAATTTTATTATCAATGATAAGTGAATCTCGATCAGACCTGACAAATCGACCTCATCATCCCAAGCATGAGCATCCAACAAATCCTAGGCGCTAAAAAGATTTGATTTTTTTTCTCCCTTTTCAGATGCTAAAGCCTGCAACTCTGCATACGCGCTAAAAAAACTAAGACGTTTGTTTGGAACGTAGGAAAGAGAATTCATATGAAATGGTTAAAATCCTCGACATTTCTCTCGGTCTAAAAAAATGTGTGCCAATAGATTCACACAGAGTAACAGTCGAGTCATCGAAAGCAGGATTTTTGCCAGGCCCACATGTCAGTCCCGGTTAGGGCAAGCTTTCCTCTAACACACATCCGCTGTAAGCGGCCATGGACAAAGGATAGATTTTTTGGGATAATGGTTTATGGTTTAAATATTTAAATTTTGATTGTTCGCAAGAAGTAGTATGTAAAGTCTATTATCGGTCCTTAAACTTTTTATGCTGTGTCATCCCGGTCCATAAACTTTTAAAGTATGTCATCCCGGTCCTTAAACTTTCAAAGTGTGACAATATCCTATGTAGTTATAGCAGTGAACTTTTTATGCTGTGTCATCCTGGTCCATAGACTTTCAAAAGAAATTGCCACACTTTGAAAGTTTAAGGACCGGGATGACACACTTTAAAAGTTTATGGACCGGGATGACACAGCATAAAAAGTTTAAGGACCGGTAATGAACTTTATCCTATAGAAAAATAGCATCATAGGATTTTAGTTGGTATAGTTAAACTCAGTACACTTTTTACTACAATATTTCTATTAATCGCATTAAAAAATATATCATTTAAAATCTAGTTACTGTAGATAATATAAACATAAGCCAACTTTTTTTAAAAAAAAAACCCGGCCAAACATGTAATGATACAAATCACCGCACAAAAGCTAAGCTAGATGAGACAAAAAAAAATAGGGCTCCCAGTAATAGCTCAGCCAATGCCACGTGTCCCTTTCCTGCGGGCCCACCCGTCAGCCTCTCTCGCTCTCGCGGGCCCCACCCCATTCACTCCCTCCCAAACGGCTACCTCCTTGCTCTGCCAAATCAAACCTCGGCCGTCCGATTGGGCACCCGACGGCCCGATTCCCCGACCGTTGCCATTTGAAACGCTCGCGCGTCATCGCCGACTCGACCGTTGGGCTCGCCGTTTTCGAAAGCGGCGGCGAAGAATCCAAAGGGATAGAGCGAGGGGGAATAAATATGGCCGCCGCGGCGACCGAAATCTGCCACGCCCAGAGTCTCCTCTCGGTCCCCGAGCCGCATCGATTGCTCAATCCTCTTCTTCTTCTCTATAATCTCCGAGCTTTCGCGTAGAGCACGAGAAATGGTCTCTTTCGGGCTGGATTTGAGCTGAGCTGGGTTTCTTGGTTGGTTTCGAGCGGAGCTGGGGGACTTGATCTGTTGTTTGCTTTGGGTTTGATTTGGAGGAGGTGGAGGTGATCTGGTAGGGTGGGATGTCGCGGCGGCTGTCGTTGCCGGCAGGGTCGCCGGTGACGGTGACGGTGGGGGAGAAGGGAGGGGGGAGCCCTGGGGATGGGGTGGTGAGGAGGGGGGCTGGGCTCACGAGCCCGGTGCCGAGGCACTCGCTCGGGTCGTCCACGGCGACGTTGCAGGTCTCGCCGTTGCGCCGGAGCGGGGGAAGCCGGTACCTGGGCGCGTCGAGGGACGGCGGGGACGCGAGCGCCGAGTTCGTGCACTACACCGTGCACATCCCGCCGACGCCGGACAGGACGGCATCCGCAGCGACGGCGGACGCGGACGCGCCGGTGGCGGAGGAGCGGGCGGAGGTGCAGGCCCAGCGGAGCTACATCTCCGGCACCATCTTCACCGGTGGGCTCAACTGCGCCACACGTGGCCACGTGCTCAACTCCTCCGTCGACGGTGCCATGCCGGCCGCGGCCGCCTCCGGGAACATGTCTTGCAAGATGCGCGGCTGCGACATGCCAGCGTTCCTTAACGCCGGCCGCGGCGGCTGCCCGCCCTGCGACTGTGGGTTCATGATCTGCCAGGAGTGCTATATGGACTGCGTCGCCGGCGCCGGCAACTGCCCCGGCTGCAAGGAGGCCTACTCTGCGGGAAGCGACACCGACTACTCCGGCGACGAGGCCATCTCCTCGTCAGAGGAGCGCGACCAGCTGCCGCTGACGTCGATGGCGAAGCGATTCTCCATGGTGCACTCCATGAAGGTGCCCAGCAGCAACAGCGGCGGCGGCAAGCCGGCCGACTTCGACCACGCACGGTGGCTCTTCGAGACCAAGGGCACCTACGGCTACGGCAACGCGCTCTGGCCCAAGGACGGTCACGGCGGCGGCGCCGGGGCCACCACCGGCTTTGTCGGGTTCGAGGAGCCGCCCAACTTCGGCGCCCGGTGCCGCCGGCCGCTGACGAGGAAGACCAGCATCTCCCAGGCCATCCTCAGCCCTTACAGGTAACAAATTCTTGACACGAGTAAAACAAATGTAGGAATTTTATCCCCAAAAAAACCTATTTTGGCTCTTAGATGCCAATAATGTGGCAACAGTTTGATCAACGAAACTAAAATCACAAAATCTTCATGGTTACTAGTGACCAAAAATATTATCTTACCAAAAAAAAGTGATTTTTTTGTGTCATTTTAGTTGCGTCACAGCGCTTGACTTGTTGCAATAATGGCTTCTTCTTGCTCCTGCCCCGTGCAGGCTGCTGATCGCGATCCGGCTGGTGGCGCTGGGGTTCTTCCTAGCGTGGCGCATCCGGCACCCGAACCCGGAGGCGGTGTGGCTGTGGGCGTTGTCGGTGACGTGCGAGGTGTGGTTCGCCTTCTCCTGGCTGCTCGACAGCCTCCCCAAGCTCTGCCCCGTCCACCGCGCCACCGACCTCGACGTCCTCGCCGACCGCTTCGAGTCGCCCACCGCCCGCAACCCCAAGGGCCGCTCCGATCTCCCCGGCGTCGACGTCTTCGTGTCCACCGCCGACCCGGAGAAGGAGCCGCCACTCGTCACCGCCAACACCATCCTATCCATCCTCGCCGCCGACTACCCGATCGAGAAGCTCACCTGCTACCTCTCCGACGACGGCGGCGCGCTCCTCACCTTCGAGGCGCTCGCCGAGACCGCCAGCTTCGCGCGCACGTGGGTGCCCTTCTGCCGGAAGCACGGCGTCGAGCCGCGCAGCCCGGAGGCCTACTTCGGCCAGAAGAGGGACTTCCTAAAGAACAAGGTGCGGGTGGACTTCGTCCGGGAGAGGAGGAAAGTGAAGAGGGAGTACGACGAGTTCAAGGTGAGGGTGAACTCGCTGCCGGAGGCGATCCGGCGGCGCTCCGACGCGTACAACGCCGGCGAGGAGCTGCGCGCAAGGAGGCGGCAGCAGGAGGAGGCCGTCGCGGCCGGTGGTGTGCTAGGAACGGCCCCGTTGGCTGAGATTGCGGCCGTGAAGGCGACCTGGATGTCCGACGGCTCCCACTGGCCCGGCACCTGGCTCGCCGCCGCGCCTGACCACTCCCGCGGCGACCACGCCGGCATCATCCAGGTAATTGAACGATGCAATCAATACATTTCTTCAATTCTTGATTCGAAGGATCACTCACTGATGATGTGTTCTACATTTGTTGGGCACGCAGGCAATGCTGGCGCCGCCGACGTCGGAGCCGGTGATGGGCGGGGAACCGGTAGAGTCCGGCGGGCTGATCGACACGACGGGCGTGGACATCCGGCTGCCGATGCTGGTGTACGTGTCGCGCGAGAAGCGGCCGGGGTACGATCACAACAAGAAGGCGGGCGCTATGAACGCGCTGGTCCGGACGAGCGCCATCATGTCGAACGGGCCCTTCATCCTCAACCTCGACTGCGACCACTACGTGCACAACTCGGCGGCGCTCCGGGAGGGGATGTGCTTCATGCTCGACCGCGGCGGCGACCGCGTTTGTTTTGTCCAGTTCCCGCAGCGGTTCGAGGGCATCGACCCCAACGACCGCTACGCCAACCACAACCTCGTCTTCTTCGACGTCGCCATGCGCGCCATGGACGGGCTGCAGGGCCCCATGTACGTCGGCACCGGGTGCATCTTCCGCCGCACCGCGCTGTACGGGTTCAGCCCGCCGCGCGCCACCGAGCACCACGGCTGGCTCGGGAGGAAGAAGATTAAGCTGTTCCTGAGGAGGAAGCCGACCATGGGGAAGAAGACAGACAGGGAGAGGGAGAACGAGGTGATGCTGCCGCCGATCGAGGACGACGACGGCGGCCAGCTCGGCGACATCGAGTCGTCGGCGCTGCTCCCGAAGCGGTTCGGCAGCTCGGCGACGTTCGTGGCGTCGATCCCGGTGGCCGAGTACCAGGGGAGGCTCCTGCAGGACATGCCGGGGGTGCACCAGGGCCGCCCCGCCGGCGCGCTGGCCGTGCCCCGGGAGCCGCTGGACGCAGCCACCGTCGCCGAGGCCATCAGCGTGATCTCGTGCTTCTACGAGGACAAGACGGAGTGGGGGCGGCGCATCGGGTGGATCTACGGGTCGGTGACGGAGGACGTGGTGACGGGCTACCGGATGCATAACCGCGGGTGGCGGTCCGTGTACTGCGTGACGCGGCGCGACGCGTTCCGCGGCACGGCGCCCATCAACCTCACCGACCGGCTGCACCAGGTGCTCCGGTGGGCGACGGGCTCCGTCGAGATCTTCTTCTCCCGCAACAACGCGCTGTTCGCGTCCCGCCGGATGAAGCTCCTCCAGCGCGTCGCCTACTTCAACGTCGGCATGTACCCGTTCACCTCCGTCTTCCTCCTCGTCTACTGTGTCCTCCCCGCCATCTCGCTCTTCTCCGGCAAGTTCATCGTGCAGCACCTCAGCGCCACCTTCCTCGTCTTCCTGCTCGCCATCACCATCACGCTCTGCCTGCTCGCGCTGCTGGAGATCAAGTGGTCGGGGATCACGCTGCACGAGTGGTGGCGCAACGAACAGTTCTGGGTGATTGGCGGCACGAGCGCGCACCCGGCGGCGGTGCTGCAGGGCCTGCTCAAGGTGGTTGCCGGCGTGGACATCTCCTTCACGCTGACGTCCAAGCCGGGCACAGGGGACGACGGTGAGGAGGACGCGTTCGCGGAGCTGTACGAGGTGCGGTGGAGCTTCCTGATGGTGCCGCCGGTAACCATCATGATGGTGAACGCGGTGGCCGTGGCGGTGGCCGCGGCGCGGACGCTGTACAGCGAGTTCCCGCAGTGGAGCAAGCTGCTGGGGGGCACCTTCTTCAGCTTCTGGGTGCTGTGCCACCTCTACCCCTTCGCCAAGGGCCTCCTGGGCCGCCGCGGCCGTGTGCCGACCATCGTCTTCGTCTGGTCGGGGCTCATCTCGATGATCCTGTCGCTGCTCTGGGTCTACATCAGCCCGCCCGCCGGCACCAGGGAGCGCATCGGCGGCTTCAGCTTCCCATAGTAGTAGTAGTAGTAACTAGCAACTATTGTCAGCAACTGTCTTGAACTCTGAAGAAGCTCACATGAAGGAGTGCTTGCTTCGTGGGGTGTTCAGTTCAGTTCAGTTCAGTTCAGTTCAGGTGCTGTTAGTAATTAGCTGTGATGATGGATTCTTCAGTAGCTGAGCAAGCTACTGCTGCTGTACCAAGATTTAAGACATGTTTTAGCAATGCTATTTGACTATCTGCAACTGTATATTGTGACCGATGTACTGTCATAATATTGTTACTCATCTGTGAAATGAGCTAGAAATTTCAGACAGTGCAGCATGATCTTGTCGCATTGCAACTAATTCAGAGCCAGTGGCATTTTAATTTGCTGTAGGTGAGTTGTGAGTTCTGGCAACACTTGGTTGGACAAAGGATAAGACAACCAGAATTTAGCAGACTGTGATGTTGAATTTAACAGATCAGAGGGCATATTCTGAAATCTCCAAAATTCATCCTGGGCGATGGACCCATTTGTCAGTGACCCAGGCTTATTAAGGCGTCGCCTGCGTCGCCTAAGCGGTAAGGCGGTCTGGCGTGGCAAGGCGTCGCCCCCGCCTTGCCGCTTGTGACTAAGGCGCCCGCCGCGCCTGCGCCGCCATCTCCAGGCCGCTGCGCTCCCGCCGCCGCGCCCGCACCACCGTCTCCAGGCCGCCGCGCCCGCGCCGCCGTCTCCAGCCGCCGGTGGCGAGCGGTGGCGTCGCGATAGGGGAAGGCGGCGCATGTATGGCGGCCTGGAGACGGCAGCGTGGCAGCAGGGGAGAGGTGGAGCGGAGTGCCGGAGTGGCTACCGGCGAAGAAAGAGAGAGAAAGGAGACGCCGGCGAAGAAAGAGAGAGAGGAGAGGCCGGCGAAGAGAGGATATGGGAATCTAGCTGTGACTAGATCTGGGGGATGGGGCGGCCGGCTAGGGTTAGGTTAAATGGACGGGGTGAGTTTTGGTATGTTTACACTTTAGTCCCTAGAGGTTACGAAATTACAATTAGATCCTTCACCTCTTTAGATTTCTTCTGATTTAGTCCTCAGAACTCTGTTTTCTTCGCCTTATGATGTGTATAAGGCGTCGCCTCGCCTCACGCCTTACCGCTTAAAATGTGTAAGGGGGTGGGTCGCCTTACTTCGTCTTACCGCCTTAATAACCTTGCAGTGACCGATGAAGAAACATGTAATTTTCAGTGTTCCTAGGAATTGTTGTCAATGGAAAAGAATCTCGGAAAAGTTCTCGTCATTGTTACTTGCAGATAAAATCAATATATCTTTGATACCAGAGAGATGTTCTGATCCCAGAATGGAGAAAGAGACACGTTGCATATCTGAACATATAAGAATTACATTATACATTACTGGTACGAACATACATAATTGGAGTTTTTGTCATATATGACATCGTTTGCAACTGTAATTATGAAAATGACAATATACGTACCGTATTTGCAAAAATAGCGTTTTTTGCCGTCCGATGGCCGGGCAGCCACACCGCAAAGCTAACGTGTGGCTGTGCTGCCGGTGGCATGCAGCCTGCCGCCCCGCCACCAGATGGCAGCGGCCTGCTGCTCCATGGGCAGACGGCAGGTAATTAAGCTGATTAATTAGCCTGCTCAATTACCTGCTTTAATTTTTTATATACTATTTTTTAAATTTTAAATATAGCAAACGAGCTCAGAAAATTACAAAATTGTATGTGCAGCCTTCCGACACAACGTACTTAACTAGGTAATTTTTTGATAATTTTATCTACTGTGAATATTGCTCAAAAATTCGTACAATTACCAGGTGATTAATAGGTGCGGCAGAGGTGGGTCATTTCATTTTCTTTGCCATGTTTAATTCGCATTTTGGTTTTCTTTGCTTTATTTAATCCGCATGTGAACAAACGCATTGGGTCGTAGACATTTGACTTATATAGAAATTGAGCACTCGTGCAGGAAGCAGACCACCGAAAATGTTATTTATGTCGTGTCTATCTCCCCATGCGTACTCCCGTCATTATTAGCACGTTGTTGGTGTATGCTTCGCTATTCTTCTTGCTATAAATTTCAAGCTACGCGCACTCATATTCTTACAGTCTCTTCATTGACACTCCTCAGCTCGCAGTCTCTTTGCTCACACTCCTCACCTATACCCTTCGTCCGCTTTCTTCACAATTGATTAAATATTGTTTAGTGTCGTTATTAGCAGTCATATCAATAGGTAGTTTTTTATCGTATGAATTGTCTTTGTTAAACAATACATAATTAGTTGCAGTTATTTAGTTGTTAATTAATTTAGTCCTAATTATTTAGGCATATTTAATTAATTTTTTGTTAGCAAGTATATATTGTTTAATTATATATTTTTATATGCTTTTATGTTGACTGCATTATACATTAAATCGTAACTACTAAGTGTAGCAATTAATTAAACTATGATGCCAGAGGAAAGATTATATTAGAAACATAAAAAAATCTCTAGCAAACTTCTTGTTGCATCATGCATGTTGTGTACTACTATACTAAGTAGAGCTACTCCTAACTCGTATAGTATAAAAAAACTGAGTTTATTATCACATTACCTTCGGACTGTTCTTTATGGATACAAGCATCACCCATGCTTATACTACTCTTTTATGATAACATATCATGTTTTTTAGCCCATAAAGCTAGTGGAGGGTATGACGTGACAGAGCCTATATATGTGTACATCAGATCTTAAACCGCACTATTGCTCATTAACTTAAGCACTTAATCTGTTTGCTTTTGATCAAAAGACAATTAAGATAGAGAAAAGTAAAAGGGCAGATATATAGTAAAACAAAACTATACTGACAAATAATTATGACAAGTAGCATCAAAGACCTAGATGTTTTTCTTGACCAGCTTATGAGCATATATTCATATGCACCATTTATTTGGACTAGTACGTATTTGCAATGTTAATTTTAGTCCTAAATGTACATTATTTTGTACTATTTATTCCATCGTAAATTTTAATTTGTAGTATTTTACTATCATTATTAAATCTTGGCACTAATTCAAGCGTACTCGCATCGTATGTAATCCGGAGTTTCATATCAGGCATTTTGTAGTCTATTGCCGGTTCATAGGTTAAGTTTAGTTCTGTCTTGTCAATTTGACATCAAGGACTTTGTGAATTCTGAGAGCAGTAGGTTCGACCAAGGGTGTTTGTAGGCAGTGTGATGTTTGGCTAACAAGATTAGAGAGAACATTCAGACTTTCCTGCACATGGAGTAGGCTGGAATTTGTTCATGTTTCTTTTACTCCTACCGTTAACCAATGAATTTTGTGGCTTATCAGTGCAAGTAGCAGTCACGCGAGCAATTCTATGTTCATGGATCAGACTATCTGAGAAATGTCCTTATCAAGTGATCGTTGAAATGAAGATAGGCATGCATGTACCGATGTACATTTGAACATATGTCATGGATCGCATTTGGTTTGGACTAATTATACAGATACAGCCCTTCATTCTCATCTGCAATCTCCCATAAATTTATCACCAAACCAAACCACACGCATATGCATCTTTGTTCATGAAGCAAAATGCTCCCATGAGTCACCAAAGAGGCAAAGATACAATTACACAAGCTTAAAACATCGATTAAACACTCATATACCTCAAACACACCACCAAACAAAGGATCACTTCCTCAACTTATTTATCATCAAAATACTCCTGATAATATGATCATATACGTAGACGGATTTTTTCCTGGTTTATTGTGATATTTTTATTGGCTTAATTAAGCGTATTCGGCAGGGTGAGCGACGAGGTAGGCCTCGACCTTCTTGAGCAGGCCGAGGTAGCCCTGGGCGAGCTTTGTCTGGTCCTCCGAAGACAGCGCCTCGCCATCGAGCTTCTCGTACTCCACTCTGAGCTTCGCCACGCAGGCGCCGTCGCCGGCGGCCTCGAGCTTCACCTCCGTCACCTGGGACTTGAGCTGTTTGGACACCTTGCCGCCCTCCAGCACCTCTGTCTTGATCACCCGCGCCGCGCCATCGCGTGCCACCAGGCGGCTCTTCAGCACCTTCGCATCCCCCACGGCTGCACACAAGAACGCAGCAATATATATTAGTTGTCCCATGATCAGCTCAGGATTCCAGACATCTAACGAAAGCGGGCCGGGCCAGGCCGGGCTTTAGGCGGGCAGAGAATGGAGCCCGGGCCCAGCCCAACCGCGAAATGTCTATCGCTAGTTGCATCTATCATGTCAAATCAATTGTGCGATCAGTGATATGATCGTTGAGGCCTTCGTTGAGATCACCGAATCTTGTATCTTTATTGGTGTGAAGCAGTGGAAGGATAGCCATTTAAACGTCCGCAATAACCTACCTGCGTTGAGCTTCATGGTGGTGATGCAGCCGGGCCCGCCGTCCCCCTCGACCTCCACGGCGTCGATGAAGCCGGCGCAGACCTTCGGCAAGATGGCCTGGTCGCCGGTGAAGGCGACCTTCCACATCCGGTCTGCCGACACAGCCAGGGCGCATTCCTCGGTAACGCAGCTGGCAACCATCTTGTCAGTCAGTCAGTCTGTCAGTGCACACTATGATGGCAAGTTCTTGCTGACTGAAGGCTGATCAGAGGGTGTGTGCTCCAAGTGAGAGCAAGGGGGTATTTATAGCCTGCACAAAAAGAAATTCCGAGCATTTGCAGTTGGCAGCGCCGGTCATTTGCCGGCTCATAGTATTCGGCCATGCCATGCCATGCCATGTGAAGTGGACATGCTCATGTGGAGTGGCTGTCTGATGTGGAATTCTGGGAGCAGGAGCTTGGACTACGGAGATCACATGGTTGGACCTGTGGAGATTCAGAGTTTTCCCCCTTTCTTTGCCAAGGAAAATTCAGAGTAGTCTGCAGCTGACCAATCTTCTTGTCATGCAGGCTGTTGACTCGGCTGATCTAGAAGGGATGAAATTCAGATAGGATAAGTGTTTTGATGAAACTCTTTTCAGACACTGACTGACAGGCAGGCTTGCATCTTGAATTCAGCATCCGCGTCAGCATGAACTAAATTCTTCTCTTTATTTTGGTTGTTAGGCCGTATTCGTACTTTCTAGCTCTAGAAGGTGTGGAAAACCATAGTCAATGGAAAAGAATCTAGAAACAAGGCTTAAGCATATGAAAGCCACCGGATGAAAATTTTGCCTTTACCCAGAATTCCATCGTCTTCGATTCAAATTCAGCAGAACAACAAAAACAAACTCCACCAACGAGATCACGCCCAAATCCTTGTGCACCGTATATTGTTTGGCGCGAATCTGTGGTACGCCCAAGTCCTTGTTGCCTTTTAGAGAGCGTAGAAGCACTACTACACGGTCTGGTGCTTTTTCGCGCACTTGTGTGTGTAGACCGGGCCGGGCTGGGCCTGGATTTGGGCCAAACTTTGCTATAGATCAATATTCCCAGGCCACCAACTCTGAGATGGATACTTTTAGGAAAGATAGAGGGGGTGTTCTTTTGGACTATGACTCATTGCTCTAATAAATAGTAATTGCTGTCTTGCTGAAAGAAATCAAAACCAAAAGACGACTGAAAAGCTAAAAACAACATAGCCAGAAACAACCCCAAAAGCCAGCTAAATCTTTGCCTTATGGGGCGTTCATATTGACTGTGACTGGTGTTTTAGCTGAAAATAAATAGTAATTGTTGAAAAAAGTGACTTTAAGAAGAAGGGCACGAGCGGTGGGAAAAATGAAAGATAGATATATGTGAGATGAGAGCAAAAGGAGTAAGGTGTGTGATGCATTCGTAACCCTCTGCCTTATCCTCAGAGTGAAATGGGAGCTAGAGGAGTGCAAAAGCCGCTTCAAAAAGCCGAGTGTTGGCGTGATGCGTCCGTAACCCCCTGCCTTATCCTCAGAGTGGACGGGAGTTAGAGGAGTGGAAATGCCGCTTTAAGAAGCTGAGTATTCATATTAACTTTTGGCTTCTCTAAGTAAAAGTTAAAAGCAGAAACCAATACAAACAGACTCTTATACGCAGAGAAACCTGATCAAACGGCCCAAAGAGGCCCAAGTTTTAGGGCTTAGCCTGGTTGTGATCTGATCAGACAAGGCTCAATCATGCGAAGACGATTTCAGCTCGGGCCATTCTTGGGCGGTTGGCCCATAATACTGGGCCAAACTTACGCAGGGCGTTGCCGTCACTTCAAAGACCGCTGTTCACGACAAGCAAAGGAGGGGGAAAAAAAATCTTAGTATGGTGGAAGGATTGAGCGAAACATTCTGCAAAACGTCTCCAACCAGCAAGGCACAAGGCTTTTTCTTCACTTAGGCCCTCCTTAAATAATATTTAAAAAATATATTATTTAAATAATATTAGATCATAGATGCTTCTATTAGATAGATATATTATTTAAATAATATTTAATGAAACTAGATCATAGATGATGCTCCTATTAGATAGATATAAGTACCACTCTTTCTGTTAGAGATAAATATTATCTAATTTTATTAGGTCTTACTTAAATAATGTATCTACTATACATACATGTCGAACTTGTGTCGCGAGGGGGAGGGAGTAGTATCTCAGGAGACCTTTAATGCATCGCCAATCTGTGGTTACTCTTTATGGAAATGCGAAGCATGGATGCCTGCCTGCCGTCCTGTTGGCCCCATATTTATCATCAAGTTGGTCGGAGACATTATGATAAGGCTATCCAACAATTCTATTAATGCGTTGATCCAATCCAATGGAAATTTTTCTGTTTCTGAATGTGAGAGAGAAAAAATGAGCAGCAGTAGTTTTTTTTTCTTTCCGCAGCAGTTAATCCACTGGAGTTTGCAGTTGGCAGTGACTGAACCTGCAGCAGCTGCATTCTATGATCCAACAGCAGTTGGCAGTGACTGAACCTGCGGCAGCTGCATTCTATCGTCCAACAGGTAATCCACAAGTTTCTTTGACTGCCTAGAAAGGCTGGAGGCATCTCAAGTTTTCTTTTGGATGTACCTTGTACAATGATAGGTTGCACTTGCAGAGTCTTTGAGCAACCAGAAGATCATATGCTTTTCTTTTCTTTTCAGAGAATCTTCGGTCATGTGCTTACCTTAATTTTCATGATCTGATGAAGGTAGCGCAGCTTCAGTAACTGAAGCAGTTACTGCATTACATGAATTGTTACTGACATACTGGCATCAGGAGATTTACTTGCCAACGTAGAATCTTGACAAACACGTCAGGTTGCACACTGTAGAACCAACGGCGGAGATCAGAGAGGGTGAATGATCTTTATCTCTTTTTAACTTCAATAAATTCGGCTATTTTTTGCTTCTTCACTCAATTAACTATGAGAAGCTAATGAGATCAAATACACAATAAAAATAGGGATAAAATAGAAGCCAACAAGCTAAACGAACAGAAGAAGTAACAAGTGGGCAAAAACCTCATGGGGCCAATCTAACTGTAGGCTTAAGATCGGTCTAACCGGACCTAAGTGGTCTGACCGCTGGTCTAGAGTCGATCTGATTGAAAACCGATCTGACCGTAGGTCTAGTGCCAGTCTAACTGGTCCTTTATTCCCATACTAAAAAGACATCTTGGGTCAAAACTCAAATATCAAGAAATTGCTCAAATCCTATCCAAACATCCTTAAATTTTGCACGGGACTTGTTCAAGGTATTAGGAACCTAAAATCAATTAATAATAATAAGGTTCTTGGGCTCAGGTTCACTAATTTGTAAAAAAATCAAATCTAGATCTCAAGAACATTCAAAACCGTAAAATCCAAATTAGTTCTTGCTTGAGGAGTTTTTAATCAAAAGGATGATCTAAATCTACTCCTATATATCAGAGCAAGCTAATCTAGACATAGATTTAGGAATAAAACTATCTTGACCATAAAAACCCAAATTTGAGCTAAGAATATGCAAAACCGGGCTTGATCTCGAATCATGCTATATGAATAATCTAAATAGGTGAAGATTAATCAACTAGACTTATTTTCTACCTCTTACTCATCATGGACCACAATAAGATCAAGAGGGAAGAAGAAAACTTCAAAATCAAGCCAAATTAATATTTCAACACTTGAGCAAAGAGGAGAAAGACTTGGATGAATTTTGAATATCTATTGATACTTAGATATGAATATTTACAGCCACTCACAAAGCCTAACAATGATAAAAAGCTTAAGACAAAGAGACACAACTTATCTCTCAAGAGTTCTTTCTAAGAACCCTTGTCAAAAGTTTCCTCAAGAACTAACCCTAACTCTTTCCACTCCTTGAATTAAATAGGGGAGGCACACCTCTCCCTAGCAAACCCTAACCAGCACACACACTAGTGGATACATCCACTTACATTGGCTAAACCGTTAATCCAACACCATACCACATTTTACACTCATATATGCACGCTTCTCAAAGCACGACTTGCACTTGGCTCCAATAGCCCGAATTAGCTATTCCATGGCCTACGTGAAGACTCCTTGATCTAATCCACTTAGACGATTGTCGCAGTTTCGTACACCGCTATTTTACTAGTATTGGATAATTTACCAAAATACCCCTCTACCATCCTTCCACGAAGTTGATGTTTCCTTCGCCTTTAAGCAACCACGTGCTTCATCTTCAACTCCATGTGATCTCAATAACTTGCCATCAAGCCTTTCATGCTTCTGGATTCCACCGAACCGTCCTTGCTTGCAAATGGGCCTAAGTCACTTGGTGTGTCACATGCCTCTCCATACACCATGACAACACCCCACTTCCCTGACTGTTCTGGATCTCAGCTTCTCCTAAGTTTAGTCCTGATCTGCATTATCATTGCTTGTCATGTCCACCACCGGTAACTCCCACTTTGATTCCTTATCTTCCCAACTTGTAACCACTCCACTAGCATCAGTCATTTTTTAGGCACCTTGATCATTCTGTACCTCAACTCTCCTAGTTTAGCTTTGCTCCGTTGATTGCTCTGGACCTAAGTTCTCCTGCTTAGTCTTGATCCCATCCGCCTCCCCATGACCTAGCTCCAAAATCCTATAACCAACACTAACAAGCAAACTATCATGTAGCACTGCACAATATACAAAATTATCAATTTACATAATTGATGAACCAAGAACCCATACCTTCACCTTAAAACATCTCAATATACTTTGACATATAGTCCATGGTGCCCAATGACTAGTCGTTATGTCTTCATGCATTTGAACTCTTTAAACCGTCTCACGTGCATCGACCTCATCAATCGGTGCACCATATACACCAACTTGCCTCTTTACAATCCTTGTCTTGCCTGTGCTTTTCCGTTTGAGCCACACAGCCTCACCCAAACTTACTTGACCACATGGATCTCAGTTCTCTCACCTAATCCCAGTTCCTTGCCATTGACCGCTAACATTCTCTAAGCCATCTACGCATCTAAAGAACAAGCAACCATATCGAGCATAAGTTTTATGCACTTGACTTACGTTAGTCAAATCAATACATCATATAGCACACCACAAACACCTCATGAATCCCAAGCCATGAGCCAAATTCAAGACCATCATTGGTTCGCCCAACCATGTCACACATAGCCTCCATATGCACCTCATAGCATGTAGGCACAACCCACTTAGCAATCAATGCCATGCACACACTCAACCAAGTTCATACATTGATCCTAACCTCCTAGGACCAAACCTCAAACCAAAATACACAATTTCAGCATTAATTTGCTAAAAGCTAGTCTAACCACCATTATTAGGTCGGTCAGACCACTAGTGTTTGGCCGGTCTGACCACTTACTAGCACTAGAAAACACTTCTCTCTGGAATTTCGGTTAAATTCTATCTAGTTTCAGCTCAGAACTCTATTTTAAGTGACACTAAGTGCAACGCATTCCCAAACACGCCTACACAAGTGTTATGTGTGTAGTTTTCAAAAGTTGTAAGGCTGGTCTAACCACTTGCTCTATGGCGGTCAGACCGCCATCCCCATGGCGGTCAAACCGCCTTACACCTAATAGCAACTCTAAACATTGCAAACTCCTAAAACCAAACTTAAACTATAACAACATTTATATAACAAAATCAAATACTCATCGTACACTATGGGGCGACCTCCATATGGTCTTACACACACACACACACCCCAATTGAAGACAGATGAGTACAAGAAGCATTAGCCTCACCGGCTAACCATCAATGCAAGCTCTCCTTATGGCCTATTTATCTTGTGCTTCGCAACAAGAGAACACATGCAGCTGAAGCTTGCATAAATGGCAACCCAGAAGGATCTAGCCCATTGGCTTGTGGAATGACGACAAAGCAAAGCTAATAAGGCCCCAAGGAGGAGACAAAGGTGTCAGTGATATGCCCTAGAGACAATCATAGAGCTGATTATATGTTATTTTGTCCTTTGAATGAACTATCATTTGTATTGATTGACAAGTATATGACTTGTTCATGAAATTCTCTATTGTGTTTATGATGTTATTATAAACATCCTTGATCTTATATCATTACGTGAGATATTTATGATTTATGGATCAGTACATGTATTGATTAATGATCATATTTCATAACTCATGGATATAAGATATCAAATCAATAATATGGACATATGTTAGAGAACATAGCGTTAGATTGATCCACCTTGAGACATTGTGGGAATTGTTATATTCTTAAATATTATCATCAGTTGGTCTCATATATAGTGTATGCGGATCCTTAGACCTAAGGTCATCATAGTTTTCTACCTGTGTAATAGTTTACTTAGAGTTTGCCAAATGTTACTCCGTAAATGAATAGTCATAAAGGTAGCTTTCGGATTTACTATGAAGTACGCGGAGGAATTTGAGCGTTCAAAATAGAATTTGCCTTTCCTTTTTAACAGGAGAGATATCTCTAGTTCTCTTGATGACCATATCGATTTTAGTTGAGAAGTCAACTACAACTAAGTAATCAATTACAAGATTGATTGAAGCATCGAGCTATCATATCCAGTATCGTGGGGTAAAGGGATAAGCACATGAGCACTGTACATGTTCATCCGATATGACCTTTATGTGTGTTCGAAGGTCACTATGTCATGTTAGGAACCACTACCGACTTATGAATTAGAAAAGGGTTTTCGGATTGCGGCCAAGTACACATGAAGCTACATGGTCGTACACTTAATGGGCTAGAATAAATCGATTTGGATATGATCCGTTCATATGGACTTCACACCTTAATGGGTCTCTAGCGTGTGGTTCTACTAAATGGGCTATTTATAAGGAGAGACGTGGGGCTTTTGGTAGTAGATCGCACCTTCCATCAAAATCCTAGCCACCTCCTTCCGAATGTCTTACCGTGCGCAGTGGTGCTAATACATCGGCGTATGGCATTCCACCCTTAGATGTGTGGATACTGTATAAGCGCTGCTGCGCTAATCGAGAACTATCCGCAACGTACATGAGGAACGCAAGGGGCTACCAAAGGAGATGATTGGCGGCCAAAAACATTGGATGATTGACTAATTCCACTATATTGACACGTGTGACGTTGAATTAGACTACTCAAACTCTTCTTCCACTGCACTACGCGTCTACTTGTAACGATCTATAATATCTTACTCGTATGACTTTCTGATTTATATAGTATAAGTTTTTATTGCGTGTTAGTATAGTCTACCCGTATTCATACGAAAGGAAGCCATCAACATCAGTCTAACAACTCCATTGACACCAATTTATTGACACCAAAGAGAGGCCAGCCTGTGAATTCCAGGCTAACATGTGATGCAGTTCTATTGGATGGCCACAAGATGATTGGATATACAGGGTGGTTTAATCATGGTGTGTTTATTTATGACCAAATTGACAATAGCACGAAGCAACTCTCTGGACTCGACCCCCTACCAAAAAAATTTTCTTACAGATTGAATGAAGAAATTTAACTGTACAAGCAAACACCTAGCTGTCCACACCCCGCCAGACTTCCTCTTCAAGAACGCGAAGCAGATTGTACCATGAACCTCAAAGCTGACTGTAGGAGACTTATGATTCTTTGACACGCCTATTTGGAAAGAACTTGGGAAAAAGGTGGTGATGGAAGCTAGATTTCTCCGAATTGTACAAGGACTGAAACAAGGAATGAACACTGAGTGCTCCATGTACTTATGCTGCCGCAAGGGCATGGTAGCTAAGGAGGGAGAAGCAGATGGAAGAATTTGAGGAAGGATTGTGGAGGTCCGAGCAAGGTTCAGGAAAGACCGACTCAGAGTATCCGGAAATGTCGGAGCAGGACCAAGAGGCGGAATGTGCCGAATCAGCTATGGAGAAATTGATATTGGAGAGGCAGATGTTGGTGAATGGATCACCATTAATTCCCGACAAAACTCCTGCAATCGAGATGTTTGTTCCAACCATGTTCTTTAAGGTGATTCGACTGATCAGCGGGAGTGCAGAAGGATCAAAATGGTCATCTGGGTGGCTTGACCAATCACCGGTGAACTCAATAGCAACATGGACATCTTCCATTTGGACGTCTGATATTACCACGTCTCTTATATAACCTCCACGGCCTGGTGCAGTCTTGAAGAAGACACCTTTGGAGGAACCATGGATATGAAGGTGATCAATATGAACATCGGAGATCCCACCAGACATCTCACTCCCAAATGCAAGAGCAGCTCCCAACGAGGCTTGCAGATCCACTCTGCTAATGCGAATGTCTGAGGTTGTCCTTCCAAAAATAATGTCATGGTTGTCCCACCCGCTTTTCAATGAGATGGCGTCATGAGTTACGCTAATGCTGCTGTCCTCAATGCACACATTTGAGCATGAATCTGCAGCAAGAACGACACAGAAATGAGTCGAAACTTTCAGCCACAGTTCTGCAGCAGATCAGTGTAGGCAGAAAACGAGTAAAAACTTAACACAGGCAATTTAAAGAAGCATGAGATTCCTCTTGCTGTCAGTCCATCTGAGGTATATTGTCAATCTTGTTTCCTGAATCCTGACAGGTCGGTTGTTTTTACTAGCTTCTCAGAGCACGTCCAAATACACATAATGGCAACTTAAGCTACCTAGTAAAACTTGTTTAGTTGTAACATAATCTTATCTACATGAAAACTAGGATATACGTATCCAACCAAAAGCTAATAGATGATATGGGTTAAATATGATGCATGGACTTCACTAAAGCAATGAATGCATGAAGATCAAGTGCAGTGTTACCTGGAACAATTCCATCGGTGAGTGGAGCATCCAGTGAAGTCTGAATTGTGATGTTACGGACCATTACATTACTGTTGGGGGGGGGGGGGGGGGGGGGGGCAAAATGAAGTGAAGCAAGCTATATCTCTGAAAAAGATGTCAACATTTCACGTAAAAAAGAGAGGATGTCAACAATACCTGCAATACACAGGATGTATACTCCATGCAGGGGAATTCAAGAATGTCAAGTTTGAAATCACAATTTCTTCAGAATCCACAAACTCCACAAGATGCGGGCAGCTATAGTTCAACTTATTCGAGCGGAGCCAGTTCCACCATGTCAAACCCTGGCCATCTATGACTCCATTGTTCCCTGGAACAAGTGTATTTTAAGCGTACAAAATAAATATGCTAAAATGAATAAAACTCAGATGTCTCACAGAAGATTGTATTTACCGGTAATTACAACATCAGTTACATTGTGCCCATTTATTAAGCTGCGTTGCCTCGCTCCTGGAAGATCGATTTCTTGGCCGTATGATGGCAAAGTTTCCACAATTGGCCATTGTGACACCTCCTGTAGTGAAAATGCAAACAAATACAGGTAATTACAATATTTCACATACAACGAGTAGGGCATTATTTCCCACAACTAAACAGAAGAAGAAATGGAGTGCAAATAAAGACATGTTTCCCTTATATTGATTTGTGCAGCCTGTACATGATTTCAGAGTACTCCATATTTCCAAACATTCAAACATCACAAGCATGTAGTGGAATGAAGCCTGAAAAAATGTCCTCACTATGCACAAATATTACATATTACAGACAAACAATCCCAATCAGCCTACTAGAACTACAGCCAATTGAGGCATGATTAGAGAAAGCGGCTTGACTTCAAAACAATGCAAACGTAAATTGTCTTTCCTTGGCTACTGCCCTCACATGGACAGCTACGTGTCACCATCCAATAGCCCTATCTATGAGCAAAGACAAAACGAATAATTAAAAAAGGTCGCATATTACTACGCCAGTGTTTACTACACTAGCAAAGACCCCCAAAATAAGGAATTACATACTCTTTTCTTAATAAGTACAACACCAAAATAGAGATTAGCAGATCATACTCACAAAAATGGCTTTCCATGTAGAAATAGAACCAATTGCATGCGACCTTTACCTAGAAACATGTTAAAATCATTCCAACCGGATCTTCCACAAACCATATCCAAACAAACACATGAGCTGACAGCTAAAACTATCCAAAGTTCGTAGCAATTCTCAATGCTAATGCAACCGAAAACGATGGGAAAACCCACAATCATGCGACAATAGCCCCATCCAATCATTCTATGTGCATCTCCAACAAGTAGGTAAATTGATGGCCAAACCAACATCCTAAGCTCCCACTGCCGATGCGAAGCGAAAGTGGTAGGTATCTTGTATCAATCCATGGAATAGGAGTCCATCAAACCAACACTGTTGCAAATGCTCATGCTGATCAAACGAAAGGGAGTTTGGGTCACAATGTGGCGGACAACCTCGGCGCCGACGATGACGGCGTCCTTCTCAAGGAAGAGGGTGAGGTGGCTGGTGAGGTTGAAGCTGCCGGTGAGCCACCGCCCCTTGGGCACGTACAGCTGCGCGCCGCCCTTGTCGGCAAAGGACCGCAGGTAGAATATGGCGTTCTGGAAGGGCAGCGTATTCACGGTGACGCCGTCGCCAACGGCCCCGAACTCGCTGATCGTCACGCTGTGCGGCCGCGGCCGCCGGCCGTACCGCGCGCACTGCGCCTCCCCACGGGCGAGGCCAAGAACACCCAGCACCAATGCCAGAACCATCTGAAACATCCACGGCAGAACAAGCACAGCAACCAGTTAGTACTACTGTTATACATCATGAATCCAACACGAAGCTTCACTCCTCCAGATCAATCAGAGAAGCAAACACTTAAGAAGCAATAATCCGAAGCAAGAAACAGCACATTCGATCTCAAGATCTCAAGGAAGGCCATTCCCACAGGACCTCGAATTGGGGGACACGAAGCAGAGCAAATCAAGAACCAGGGGAGCCCCAGCTTCACGCGGCACAGGACAACAATCCAGAGAAACCCATTTGGAAGGAGGCCGCGGAGAGCAAGAAAAGAACCTCATTTGTGGAGAAAACTCACGGCAATTTTCATCCAAGATTGATGATCAGACGTACTTACTAGCCTCGCCATGAGTTCCCCCCCTTTGCGGCGGAAGGGGGAGAGCGGATGACGAATCAGAGCGGACGAACCCGAGAGGCCGGAGCTCCGAGAACTGCAGGAGAGGGAGGGAGACGAAGATGTGCTGAGCAATTGGCCTGGGATTGGAGGAGAGGAGAGGGAGAAGAGGAGGGGAAGAAGCAGCTCGAGAGGTGAGGAGGTTTTGCTTGGTATGTTCAGCTTGGCTTGCATATGTTATGCATACATAAACAAACAAACAAATGCAAAAAATATTGAACTATTGGAGGAAATGGAATAAAAATGGAAAAGAAAATAGTAAGCGAGGTCTACTAGTACTGTCAACATGTTGAAGTTATTGGACCTTCTTTTCAGCTTATACCTTATATCTTCTATCGAATAAATAAATAAGACAATTTCTCTAGCGTTTTTTCGAAATGATTTATTGGGATAGACTTTTTCAAAACGACTTATCAGCATTTGGATATATATATATATATATATATATATATATATATATATATATATATATATATATATATATATATATATATATATATATTGCAGGAGAGGAAATAAAGAAAGAAAAGGTGAAAGAAAAAGCATTTGAAAGTGCGGAGGTGATGGAGCTTTTAAGCAGAACAGAGCAAATCAAAATAAAAACTAATTAGAAAAACTATGTGCTGTTAGAATAGTTAATCTCCTTGTATATGTTTCCCATATATTTAGAGATATCCGGTTGATTAGAGATAGCTTGCTTCAGTTGTATCTCTTTCCGTTGAGAGTCCTGATTTCCTGGGATTTCCTCTCGGTGTTTGTACTTGCCACAATTGCCGGCTATTGGCATCTATATCAATGCAATCGCGGACCAGACGAAGGTACCGCTTCCAGCACCTCTGATTCTTTCTCATGGTATCAGAGCCATCAAAACTCATCTAGGGTTTGCGCCATGGCCAGCTCTACCAAGATTTCGACTGGCAATCCTTTTGCCGGCGTGACGGTCTCCGAGAAGCTCGGCAAAGGGAATCATGCGATCTGGAAGGCCCAGGTTCTTGCGGTGATCAGAGGAGCAAGATTAGAAGACTACCTCACCGGTGCTGCAAAGGCGCCAGATGCAACCATCACCATCAAGAAAGACAACAAGGAAGTGGAGGTCAAAAACCCAGAGTTTGAAGAATGGGTGGCAACCGATCAACAAGTGCTTGGTTACCTCCTCTCCACCATGGGCAGAGATGTTCTTGCCCAAGTAGCGACGTGCAGAACGTCAGCTGCAGTCTGGAGCATCATCGAAGGTATGTTCTTCTCGGTGTCAAAAGCTAGATCGATTAATACAAGAATCGCCCTTGCTACAACAAAAAAAGGTGATCTTAGTATTACTGAGTATATCAACAAAATGCGTGCACTTGCTGATGAGATGGTGTCGTCGGGTAAACCACTCGATGAAGAAGATTTGATCTCATACATCTTTGCTAGATTGGATGAAGACTATGAACCAATTGTTTCCTCTCTCTCGTGTCGAGGGTGGAACCAGTTACAGTTGGGGAAGTCTACTCCCAGCTGCTTCACTTTGAGAATCGTTGGTCCCTTCGACAAACCGGGGCGCAAGTTTCAGCAAATCTGGTGAATCGAGGCCGCGGACGAGGGTTCCCATCAAGCCATGGTCGCGGCGGCTTTCAGCGCGGCCGTGGCAATCGCGGCAAAGGACGAGGCAACAACTCGGTGCAGAGATCAGGAAACAATCAAGGCAGCGCCAACACTGACAATCGGCTGAAGTGTCAACTTTGTCACAAGAAGGGACATACGGTAATGGACTGCTGGCATAGATTTGATGAAAATTTTGTGCCCGATGATAAGTATGCAGGAGCTGCTGTTACTTCATATGGGGTTGACTCAAACTGGTACATGGACACGGGGGCGACTGATCATGTGACAGGAGATTTGGACAAGCTGACCATACGTGACAAATACAAAGGAGATGATCAAGTTCACACGGCAAACGGTGCAGGTATGGCAATTAGTCACATTGGTCATTCGGTTGTTAACACCCCATATAGAAATCTTCATTTGAACAATGTGCTATATGTCCTCAAGCTAGCAAAAATCTTGTATCTGCACACCGTTTTATAACTGATAACTCGGCATATCTTGAGCTATATCCTAAACACTTCTCTGTTAAAGATCAGGCCACGAAGGTGACACTTCTTAGAGGCCAATGCCGTGGTGGTCTCTATCCCCTTCCTCCTGCAGCCGCCCAAGTCAAGCAGTCCAAAGAAGTTAATGTTGCCGTGAAGCCATCTCTTGAGCAATGGCATAACCGGCTGGGTCATCCCTCATTTGTCATAGTTGAAAAAGTTGTCAATAAGTATGGTTTACCTTGTTCAATCGAGTCCAATAAGATGACAGTATGTGATGCTTGTCAACAAGCAAAAAGTCATCAATTGCCTTTTGCTAGATCTCTTAGTGAGTTTAATCATCCTCTAGAACTTGTTTACTCAGATGTTTGGGGCCCTGCTCCTGTTTCTGTCGGAAGAAATAAATACTATGTTAGCTTTATTGATGCTTATAGCAAATTTACATGGATTTACCTTCTCAAGTTTAAGTCTGAGGTATTTCAAAGATTCCAAGAGTTTCAAAATCTTGTTGAAAGAATGTTTAATCACAAGATCATAACGGTTCAAACTGATTGGGGAGGAGAATATCAAAAACTTCACACTTTCTTTAACAAGATTGGCATTACTCATCATGTGTCGTGTCCCCATACTCATCAACAAAATGGGTCGGCTGAGCGAAAACATCGCCATATAGTTGAAGTTGGTCTCTCACTCCTTGCTCATGCATCCCTACCTATCAAATTTTGGGATGAAGAATTTGTTTCTGCAGTATACTTGATCAATCGCACACCTAGCAAACTTCTTCAATACAAATCCCCTCTGGAATGTTTGTTTGATCAAGTTCCTGATTATAACAATCTTAGAGTCTTTGGGTGTGCGTGCTGGCCTAATCTTCGCCCTTACAATTCCCACAAAATGCAATTCCGTTCAAAACGATGCACCTTTTTGGGGTATAGTCCTTTGCATAAAGGTTTCAAGTGTTTGGATGTCTCCAATGGTCGAATCTATATTTCAAGGGATGTAATTTTCGATGAAAGCATCTTTCCTTTTCTCAATTACATCCTAATGCCGGTGCAAGAATCTGTTCTGAAATAAACTTGCTGCCGACTCATCTTCTTAATTCTGGGGGTGTTCAATCTAATGATCCTGTGATTAATCATGCCACAGAGATTACTAACAATTTGGATGCAGTAGCTACCAGTATTAGCGAAGATGCAAGCTCAACTGATGCTGATAACGTGCCTACTGAAGCAGATAGTGGGGGAGCCGATCCATACAACAATTCGGCCTCAGTAGTACCGGATCAGCCATCATTTTCAGAGGGGAGCTAGTCTAATGCATCGGCGTCATCTTCAGCTGCGTCTTCTGATGGAGTATCGGCGTCATCTTCTGCTGAGGTAACAGCATCACATGCATCACCTCTTGCGCCTGGTTCAGTTACAGCCATACAGCCACAACGCCCAGTCACTCGGCTACAGAGAGGTATTAGAAAAGAGAAAATTTACACTGATGGTACTGTTAAGTATGGTTTTCTTGCTTCAACTGGTGAACCTAGAAGTTTAGCTGATGCTTTACATGATAAAAATTGGAAAAATGCTATGGATGCAGAGTATCTAGCCTTGATGAAAAACAAGACATGGCATTTAGTTCCTCCTCAACATGGTAGAAACATTATAGATTGTAAATGGGTCTATAAAATTAAGAGAAAGCAAGATGGTAGTCTTGATAGATACAAGGCCAGGCTAGTTGCAAAGGGATTCAAACAAAGATATGGCATAGATTATGAAGATACTTTTAGCCCTGTTGTTAAAGCAGCTACAATTAGAGTTGTGCTTTCTATTGCTATATCTAGAGGATGGACTCTACGTCAATTGGATGTACAAAATGCTTTTCTCCATGGCTTCTTAGAAGAAGAAGTATATATGCAACAACCACCTGGTTTTGAAGACACAGATCATCCTGAGTATGTGTGCAAACTTGACAAGGCTTTATATGGGCTGAAACAAGCTCCTAGGGCATGGTTTTCCAGGCTAAGTCAAAAACTTTGTCAACTTGGTTTTAAGGGATCAAAAGCAGACACTTCCTTGTTCTTTTACAACAAAAATGGTGTGATTATATTTCTTCTTATTTATGTGGATGACATAATTGTTGTAAGTTCAGAACAGGAAGTAGTACCAACTTTATTAAGAGATCTACAAAAAGAGTTTGCACTCAAGGATCTGGGAGATCTACACTATTTCCTTGGAATTGAGGTAAATAAAACATCTAATGGTATTATATTGACTCAAGGAAAATATGCTAATGATTTGTTGAAGAGAGTTGGAATGATAGATTGTAAAGCAATCAATACACCATTGTCTACCAGTGAGAAATTGACTATACATGAAGGTGATCCACTAGGACCCAGTGATGCATCAAATTACAGAAGTGTTGTTGGAGCATTGCAATATCTTACTTTAACTAGACCTGACATAGCTTTTTCAGTGAATAAGGTTTGTCAGTTCTTACATGCACCAACCACTGTACACTGGGGAGCAGTAAAAAGAATACTCAGATATATCAAGCAATGCACTCGACTTGGACTCAAAATCAGCAAGTCAAAATCAATGCAAGTCAGTGGTTACTCAGATGCTGATTGGGCAGGCAGCTTGGATGACAGGAGGTCTACAGGAGGGTTTGCAATATTTCTAGGAGATAACTTGGTATCTTGGAATGCCAGAAAACAAGCTACGGTGTCAAGGTCTAGCACAGAATCGGAGTACAAGGCATTAGCAAATGCCACTGCCGAAATCATGTGGATACAAACACTGTTAGCAGAACTTCAAATTTCAAGTCTCCCTGCAGCAAAGTTATGGTGTGATAATCTTGGTGCTAAATACTTATCATCTAATCCTGTTTTCCATGCCAGGACAAAGCACATTGAAGTTGATTATCATTTTGTACGAGAAAGAGTGCAACGAAAATTACTTGAAGTCGACTTTGTTCCTACAGGAGATCAAGTAGCCGACGGCTTCACCAAGGCTCTACCTGTTCGACAGCTAGAGAATTTCAAATTCAATCTCAACTTGGGAAGTTTAGATTGAGGGGGAGTGTTAGAATAGTTAATCTCCTTGTATATGTTTCCCATATATTTAGAGATATCCGGTTGATTAGAGATAGCTTGCTTCAGTTGTATCTCTTTCCGTTGAGAGTCCTGATTTCCTGGGATTTCCTCTCGGTGTTTGTACTTGCCACAATTGCCGGCTATTGGCATCTATATCAATGCAATCGCGGACCAGACGAAGGTACCGCTTCCAGCACCTCTGATTCTTTCTCATGTGCAACATGTATCGGTCATTCTTTTTTGGTTTATGTGTTAGCATTGAAACACAAGGAACATTACTTTGCCCCTTCACATCTAGGAAGGTACCGTACATAACAGAGATTTGTATTGTGTCTACCTGTTTTTTTTTACATTCCATGGATTCTTAGTTGTAAGAAAATAGCAAATTACCGCTTAAAATTATCATCGATCTTTTGCATGCTAGTTAGTGTTTACCATATGGTATGATCTTCAATTTTTCAAGGAGCTCGTCGTTATTCTTTGAGTTGGAACACGTGACTCCAACTGGATTCTTAGGCATAATAATGGGAAGGTCATTTCTTGGATCATTGACTATTGCACAGCATGTTCAGTCTAAAAATAATACCATGTCACATATCTTTACCTCAAGTCTAACTGCAAACTTTGCTCAGGTTATTGCACAAAATCATCACAACAATAACGACCATGCATTCGATTGACCAAGCTATGTTAAGTTCATCGTACCATGCCTTGCCACGTTTGGAACGGAAAAAAAAACGATAACCAATAAGCAAACTTTGACCTGTTTTGATAATCATTTTTTAATAAATAGATATACTTTTTTACGATTTTCCATATGAATTAGCAGTCAAAATGGTAATTTGAATGCTGTGTCAATGTCCGAACGATTATATTTAACAACTTTAGTATTTTTCCATACGGAAAGCAACGTTAGTGTACTGTACATCTTTGATAGTCTGTATAAACCTAATGTTGGGGCCCATAAATTGCAGACATGTAAGCAAGAGCTAGAGGGACCCACATAGCAGCTGGTTCTAATTATAGTATGTGGTCTCTGCATGTGGGCCCAATTGCGCATGTGGTACTTCTCAATCCTAATACCATACTTGGATGCTTAACTTGGGGTCCTTTCCAACTAACCTTGGCTAAGATTTCCACTAGTAGATGATATATGTCTTTTACATTAAAATATGTGGATGTAAACCATATGCAAATTTAATATTATGGAATTAGTTTGTGTGATAAATGTAATCACATTATTTTTTTCAAGTGAACGATACAAAAATTTAGAAGGATATTGTTAATCAAAGATCAGAAAGTTTGACCGCAGAATTCCCTTGGCGAAAAGAATTTGTTAGTAGATGGAGTATATAATGTAAAGGTGTTATCATATCCGGAAGAAATGGAATTCCAAATAATATCTTCTTTTTTTCTATTTTCTTAACTTCATAGCTGTACAAGTGCAACCTAATTTTAGGTTTTTATACATGTTAGGGAGTCCTCAGATGTCCAAATATAAAACTTAATCAAACTTTGTTCCATGTTAATTCAATTTAGGTTTTCTCAAGGCTTATGGTTGAAATTACACTGTAGCTGGCTAAAATTGCACTGTAGCTGAAGGTGACTTATTTGACGTAATTAAATTTAAAAAAAAATAAAAATAGAAAAATATGTTAGCTCATCACGGATAACGCAAACGAATACGAGAAAAAAGAACCAGCAAAAAAGCTAAAAAACCAAAAAATCACAAAAGGACAAAATTTATAAATAGTAAAAAATAAGCCAGAAGCCAGAAACTCAAGCCAAAATGAGTGGGACATAAGATTATAGAGAGAGAGAGAGAGAGAGAGATTCAACACAAGCACGTGCCATTATGCATCAATCATGGTGCCTAGTTTTTCATATGCCATGTCCACAGGTCGACAAGTAAACTCAAAATCAATCTACGAAGACATCGCAATAAACAAATTGTCACATACCATGTAGTATTAACATGCGACGATATCTTTACTACTTAAAAGTGGAAGTTAGTGGTGGTTTATCTGCTTCTCTCAACTCTTTCTTGTATATCTCTAAAAAATCTCTAATAAAAACAGAAAAACAATCTATTAAAATATAAATTCCATCACCCTAAAAATTCCGATGAGAAGAAAACAACAGACCTCTAACGGGTGCGTAGCAGAGCTGAGGGACGTGGCCAAGCACGTGGGCTAGGCAGGACGATCATGTGATAACCCTTAAAATCACTTAACTAAAATCATGCATTTAAGAAGTAAATATTACATCAACATGAGAATTAAAATTTAATCACCCAATACAAGAATTGGCATGAATAAGTGTCATTATACAAAAGTCCGATTACATAAATGTAATTACAAAAATGAACCTTGAATACATTTAATTACAATGCTACAAATCAAAAGTTAAAATTTCAATTTAATGTTACAATGAAGAAAATCTTACAAGTATATTACATAGCTAAATGAACTCATCTCAACTTGAATTCCAATCAATGCAGGTCAAGCAAAATATTAACGGTCCATATTACATCAATATAACAATCCAAATTACATCCTTTTACAATTCTCAATCTCCAACAATTATAATTCAAATTACAACAAATACATTCAAAATTTCATCAAAACTACAATTCTCAATCTCAATTAAAATAATCATCTCCAGAATATAAATAATTTCTATTTCAATTACATAAATACATGCTAAACAGGAGTAAACGATCATATTTTAATTACGAAGAAAACCAATAATAGAAGACCAAAAAAGGCCAAACAAAATAAATAAATAAAAGTCAAATTGTCGTCAAAAGAACAGTTTAGTTATCAAAATGGGCATTTCGCTCATTGAGATACCAGATTGTCCTAGGCCAGTTAGGATTTCATTATTCGATAGTAATTCCCATCCTTACCTAAACCTTTTAGCATTTCACCTTCCCTCAAGATGAGTCAACATTTAGTCACACACATGCATTAGACATGTCCTAGCCACTGGTCAAGCAACCAACAATGCCAGGAAGCCAATAGAGAGAGCCAGGGATAATACCAGGCCACAGACGAGAGAGCCAGCACTCCCTCTCCTTCTCAAGAAAACCAATAAAAAAGGACAATCACTCCATCGCCACTCATTCCCATTCCCATTTTCTTCTCCCTGTCCAAACCAAAGCACAAAGCCACACGAAGCTAGATAACACCAACACACACACACACACACACACACACAGAGAGAGACTCCACTCACTCCCCATTCCATTCCATCTCCTTGTCCATCTCTTCCTAACCAAAGCAAGCAAACCCACAGCAAGCTAAATACAGAGAGGGAGCCAAAGCATCACACACCACAGAGAGTGAATAGAGAGGAGGAGGAGCCCAAAAGGAGTTGGGGAAGACCAAAGGAGTGAGGACTACAACCACGATGACAACAACCAACACCATCACAGACCAAACCACGCTGACAAGGACCAGAGGGGGAACCGAGGAGCTGACCAGGAACATGTGGAGAACATCACTGCCACCACTACCCTCATCGTCGCCTTTCCATTTTCAACCCAACCAAGCTAAGTAGGTCACCCTCACTAATCCATTTTCGTCCATCACATCATAACACCAAGCCCCACGGCAAGTGTAGTAGAGACAATAAGTAAAAGAAGAGGACTATACCATAGGTGACACCACTATAGCGATGGCATGCCACCGCTGGCCAAGCCACGCGCACCCAACGACCACGCACTCCCCAGCGTGTAGGAAGCCTTGAGCCCCGTCGTAGCAAGCCGAAGTAGCAAAGCCATCAAGTATAAAAATCAATTCAAATCACAAACTAGAACAATCATAAATCATGAACTAAAGGTAGCAGGAAGGGGAAATTATTTTTTTTTAAAAAAAATAGGAGCTCGATTCCCAGTGGTCGGCAATGGATCCAAAGGGCCCAAGGTCTAATCTGATTATGGCCGGGCTGGGGCAACCAGAGGGGAGGTGAGCAGAGGTGTAGCAAGGGAGGCCGAGCAGCACCAGAGGGATCAGAGGCCGAGCCAGCGGTGAGGGACGGCGCAGGAGGGAGCTAGCTGGGCACCGTAGCTGGCCGAGAGCAGTCGAAAACAAGCTGGGGAGGCCGAAGAACTAGAGGAGGCAGCTGGCCAATCATAGGGGTGGCGATACCCGAGTGCAGGAGAGAGGTGTTGATTGGTGGGGCCAGTGTAAGGCCGACGTCATGGAAGTCAGAGTCAGAGCACGACGTCGGTAGCATGCAACTGCCATGACACAAGGCGTTGGTGACATGCAGTCGATGGGTCCTGCAGCATCGGTAGAGACAGAGAACCTAGAGGGAATGTAGAACGACAGCGGAGCAAAAGCTCCAACAAGGCACAAGGCGGCAGAGGGATAGATACACCGATAGAGATGAAAAGCGTCAGCAGAGCAGAAAGCTCCAGTGAGATACGGAGCATCATTGATAGAGCCGACGAGGTCGATGTCAAAATTAGCGGTGACATAGCGCCGAGCCGACGAGCGACAGCAGTGGGAGCCCGAGAGCGCTCAGTCACGGCAGAGGCGAGCTAGGCGGCGAATACTCAGGGATGGGGCAGCGCATGGCCGACGTCAGAGCTGAGAGAGGAGGCAGGAAGTAGAGGGGAGCAGAAAGGCATAGAGGGGGGAGAGAGAGAGACGAGGGTAAGGTAGAGACAAACAGATGGCTAATGTGAACTAAATTGGGAAGGAGAAAAAAAAGGGGAAGTAAGGAGCCAAGCGGGCCGATCTTTGGGCTTCCAAGCTAGGCTAACAACTCAATGACAGAAAAGATGAATTAAAAATGACCACCTATAACTAAAATTTCAAATCCAAAATTAATACACATCTAACTAGACCAGAAAAACCTGTAAAAATTCCAATAACCAAATAATGATGATGATAATAGTAGCAGCAGCAGTAGTAGTAAGGTGACATCGAATAAGTGAGAAATTGAAATACTAATTACTAGGATTTTTGCTTCATTCCCAATATTGACAAGTACATTAGATGATATAGATTCAATAGTCCTAAATCATGCAGGGGAGAACTGGCCCAAGCGGAGGAGACCAGTCAAACCACCACTAAGGTACCCCTTCGGTATTCATTTCCAAGCAAGATTGTTGTGCATCTCACCTAATTATTTTTACAAAACATTATTTGTTTCTACTACCTTGCATCAAAACAATATTTTTAATAATGAGCAGGATTAAGGATCAAAGTAATCTAGATAGATAGGAAAGGTAGCAACCATGATGGAACAGTGGCATGCATAAACAAAGTAATAGATGAGGTGGAGGTGCTCTGGAATGAAGAATAAATAGGTAAGGTATAGGACCCTCTATCTAGGGATATCATGTAAGGACTAAGAACAATCTTTTATTCTAGATTAAGCTGTAACCCATATCGGTCATATTATCTTTTACCAACAGGTGAAATGCATTTGTCTTATTTTTACAATAATGTTCTTCCCAACGGGTAAGTAAGTAGATACTAGGGAAGATGGGGTGGGACCTCAATTGGACTGTGGGCCATAAAAGGACATATCCCCATGTGCCTATATTAAGCACAGTGGAGTGTCGAGCTTGATTTACTCGACCAATGACTATTTATAGTTGAGTGGAGATATAAGGGCAAAATCAAAGAAAACATTTTATATTTTGATCTTGGACATTTCCACCAACACAAATATAAGTTCCCACAAG
Source organism: Dendrocalamus latiflorus (assembly GCA_017311315.1). Classification (NCBI taxonomy): domain Eukaryota; kingdom Viridiplantae; phylum Streptophyta; class Magnoliopsida; order Poales; family Poaceae; genus Dendrocalamus; species Dendrocalamus latiflorus. The sequence continues at coordinate 4,527,610 of CM029650.1, forward strand.
ATGTTCAAACTTTAGGATAACTATGACTAATATAAGTCTGTGTAGTATTTAAATCAAATCATGAATTCATACCAAATCTCTTGAAAAAGAGTCTATGGGACCTTTTGGTCATCTTTTTGTTTAGAGTGTCTATAGCATTTTTTCTTAAAATTTTAAAATATACCAACCCCTTAAATTTTGATAAATGTTGGTAAGTAAGAGAAAGAGCAAGAAAAGAGAAAGGAATGAGGAAAGGAAAGAAATGTGAAAAAAATAGGATTAATATTGCCTGCATTCACTATTAAAAACATGTTGATTAATTCGTACTCACTCTTGGTATAATTCCCCCCTAGAGCCATTCACAGAAGGGTATTATTTAGAAACTAAGCGAAGGTGGGTTTGAAAATGAAGATGTTGTGGGACATCCGGCTGTCATGAACTAGGAGGTTAGCGAGCTAGAGGCCTTATACTACACTTAGGAGGACTAGGTGATCTATAGTTCCTCGTGCTAGTACTGGCAAGTATTATATTTTACTTGTTTCTTCTCAGACTTCTACAATTACTGTAATATTCTCAGGCTAGCTTGTGAGCCCAGGTTAAATACTACTAGCCTTGTATGGCAGTGTTGTAATAAAGTTGTAGTCTATAATTATTGTTCTACTGTCCTACTCTGTTTGGGTTTTTATTCGATAAGGTGGTATTCTTATCGAGCAGTAACCAAGTGAACCGTGTTAAAATCTGAGGACAATAAGATGGGTCACCACAGATCCCGACAACGACAACTCCATGTGCTAAGATAATACAATTTTTTATCGGTAATAAAGCATGGGTATTTGGCTAGTTTTAGAAAAAATGCGCAGCACAGACAATTAAACCCGTTGAGCTTCCATTTGCTGATTAGCAGATGCATAACGAGCAAGAACAGAAAGAACAACTAATAAGAAAATTGTCTGGGAATTAATTGAAACCCTAACTAGGCTGGGGACCGTCTGCCATGAGTGTCCACAGAGAGACCATCATCATGCATGCTTCAAACAGTGTCTAAACTCTGAATTTTGGTAGAGAGAAAAAATTAATTCCCAGACAATTTTCTTCAGAGGTAAAGTTAAAAAAAAGAACAGTATGCATAGAGATAATTTTCTCGTGTTACAGATAGATGCTATAATCCTTCGTTATCTCGAACTCTAGACATCCTAACCATGAGGAATAAAAACATGAACTATATAAACCATGAAGGCCACTTCATTGTTTGCACCACAAAAATGTTGTTGAAGGGCTACTTTGGTATCTTTTTCTTTCTTTTTTTCCCTTTAATTCGGCTTTTAGTTTTCTTTTACATTAAGCTTAGTCAGTGTGATCCAGTGTAATCACGTTCGTGGTATGATATGTAAAGAGATGCAGGTAGGCCGCGTAGTAGTAAATGAAAGATAAGGTACACCCAAGGTAAATGAAAATGCTTAGTGTAGCCTATACAACTAGGTGGGTTAACTCCTCTTGATGCAACTCGAGTTTGTACGCTCCAAGATTATTATTTCAACTTTTTTTTATATGATTGCATTTCTTTTTTCTTATGCCCGGAGAGAGCATGGAACCATTTGTTTAATTTCTTACCCTTGATTTCTAAATGCCCACGGTGGATTTTGAATCCTTGTTAAATTTGGACCATTGTGACGCCGATATGTTAACATTGCAGCATTGCAGCTATGCATATGTAAAAATTAATTAGTTGGGCCATGGATGTCAAGAAATAGTCTCGGGTCTTATATGTACATCCAAATTAAGCGTGCTCTAACAATAAAGAGAACAATGTTATGTTTGTTATTGTGTAGTCATACCTTAAGATTACCGAGAGTGTACAACACAGAAAATCGGAGGGCATGCAGGATTGGAAGACACCTGAAAGTGTCAAACGTAATCTACGAGTCCATTTTTTTTTTGTTTACATGACACTTGAAACTACTCATGATTGCATGCTTTTATCCGACGCAAAACTCACGTCTTTAACATACCAAATAAATCCCTTTAACATCACTAATCTACACCACCGCTGTCATCAGCAAACATCTTCCCAAGGTCACGCGATCCATACGAGTCAGGGCTCGTGATTGTGCTCAAGTACACCTAACTACAAACCACTAGCAATTTTTCAAGTAATAAAGCACTACAGTAAATTACATTAGCACTATCTTCTCAACTCTCAAGCTTTGCTTGCATGCAATCCACGGTGATGTGCTTGCAACTCTCAAGTAGACAGAGAATGTAGAAGGTCCTTGCAAAAGAGGGGGGAAAGGAACGTAGGGGCCTTTTCTTTTCCTTTCCTACGAAGCTGGTGGCTTTTGGATTTTACTATAATACCTAATTTTCAAACGGAGTATTTTCTCAAGACGGGATCTACAAGTTAAACGATCTACACGTTAAAAGCCCAACATCTGTACTAGCTAAAATCGTAAGTGAGTATCTGTCTCTCCATAATTTATACCGTAAACAATTAAAATTCAAAAACTTCAACTAAAAATTATAAACCATAGTCGTTGTCAAACAGGCCCGAAGATGGGCATTGAGGAAGAAAAGTTGAAAACAAAGGCGAACCAAAACGAAACAAAGAGGGAGGTGACAGGTGAGGAGGCCTGGAGGTGAGCGAAGCCAGGCTAGTTATCAATCGGCGGCCATGATTGGCTGTGGCAGGCGCCGCATATGCAGCACTAGCTAACTGCCGCATTTCGATGGCCCACCAACCAGCTCCTCTTCCCACTAGAGCCACTGACCTGCGGGACCGGGAAACGCCAGATATCCGGGCCCACATGCACGTCGGTGTGAACCTCCCGAGAAACCACGGGTCACTTGGTGTCAACACTCAAAAGACAAGCCGGAAAGGTTAACTAGTATAACTATGATGGAGTGTTATAATCTAGTCTGTGAGATATGCTACTAGCTTATGCTATATTAAGAACAAAATAAATGAATTCCATGAAGAGAACTAAATAATAACAATAAAATAGTCACAACGAGAAAAAAGATTCGGCGAAGCCGACAAAAATTACTTAAGCATAATCTCAAAAAAGTACAATGGATTGTCACTCTCTCACAATCCTTTTAAACCTTTTACGACATTTAATTTGGATCATTATCCTATACAAAAATATAATGCTAAAGAATAACTTAGCCTCTACTCTCCTTGTATATCTCTTACTTTGGATAAGTTAGTTTATGGCTTGGGTTTTCTGTGGTCATCTCTCATGGCTTTATATAATCTTATAAAATTCTCTTCCAACGTGAAGTAGGAATTCTAATTCAATTAGGATTCATCTAGGAATTCTAGTGACTTACCTCTTCAAGTCCTATTAGAATTAGGGTATGAGTCACCAATCTTAACAATCTCTATCTTAACTCTTATCTGTTAAAGTCACCGTGCTCCTCCAAGTTGGCTTCTTTTTTGTTTTCCTTTTTTTTTGTTTTCCCCCACCTTTGGGCCCAACCGCCCAAGCCACTGCCGGCCGTCCTCAGTGCCGCGCCAAGCCATCACGCTGCCTCCCCCTAGCCTTTCCTCTTACTGGGGTTCCATTTTGCCCGGCCACTGCCTCTCCGAATGCTCCTCGCCGTCGACAAGACTGTCGACTACATCTCTCTCATCCTCTCTTCCCCTGTTTTGGTTCAAACTGAGCACCTCCTTTGTTTCTAGTTAAGTGCTTGTCTCTGTGTATGACAGTAGCCCCAAAGTATTATCCATGGCACACCTGTCAAGGTGCAGGGGAGAGGACTTAGAGGATGCCGTAGAATAGGGAGCGTGGGCCAAAGGATGCCGTCGATGGGGTGTGTGGGCGGGCGGTGCCGCCACTACCAAATCATCATCGCCTGAAGTGGAATCGGGAAAGAGTTTAGGGTTTGCGCAACGGAATCCGGCATGGGAGGATTTTTTTTGCAAAATGTCGTGGCGTCCCCGCGGGTGCATATGGACCATCCGTTCTAGATCGGACGACGTGTCGCTGGGTGGCCGCTCGCCTCAATCTAGAGTGTCCGTTGGCACCGGGATGGATTGGCTGGCGTGAGTACACGGGAGATGTGAGCGCATAAGCAAACATTGCATATATATATATATATATGTGTGTGTGTGTGTGTGTGTGTGTGTGTGTGTGTAGCTGTGCTACTCTGCATCTGCGCACACTGTACACACCGAAAAGTTACTGTCATATGTGAGTGAAGTTACTGTCAAATATATATATAGTTACTGCTAGTTGTGTAGTGTTACAACTAACAGTAACTCTACATGTGTTTGGCAGTAACTTCACTCACACACGGTAATACGCGCATTCTAGACCTATGCGTAGAATATTAATTATATATGTGTGTGTGTATACATGTATGTATGTACGTATATGTATATATACATACATGTATATATATACACACATGTATGTATATATACATGCATATATATATACACACACATGTGTATATATATCTATACCTATATATAGAGAGAGGCCTTTTACATCCGGGTATAATTACACCTACCTTTAATATACCACCTAAACAAACTTGAAGATATTTTCTCTCTATATATAATAATATTTAGTTCGTGTTTAGTACTCAAACTGATTCGCCTCCATGATGGCTAGGGCTGGAAATGAGCCGAGCCGAGCTGGCTTGAGCCAGGCTTGGCCGAGCTCATCTAGAGTTGTGGCTCGGCTCGGCTCGGCTCGTTCATGAAACAAGCTAAAATCTTAGCTCGGCTTGGCTTGTTTCCCGAATCGAGCCGGCTCGAATCAGCTCGCGAGCCGCACAAGCTTCCCGTGCATCCCCACCAAAAACCACATAAAATCCATCCCAGTCCCAGCCTCCAGCTCTCCTCCTCCTCCATCTCGTGGCGGCACGGCCAAGATGCCGTCGTCCAGCACTCCAGCTTGAAGAAGGTGCTCTCCCTCGTGCTGCCTGCCCCCATGAGTCCATGATCGCCACCCTGCCGCTCCCGTTCCCACCACGACCATCCCCACCTCGCTCGACTGCACCGCCATCGGGGCCTGCACTAGCGCCGCTACGGGGGCCTTCACCTACGCCGCCCTGCTCCCCATCGACGCCAAGACCTGTCTCCAGGCTGGCACGATGTCCCGCAGCTCCCTCTCCATCCCTGCCGCTCCCGTTCCCACCACGACCATCCCTACCCCGCTCGCCCGCACCGCCATCGGGGCATGCACTAGCGCCGCTGCAGGGGCCTTCACCTACGCCGCCCTGCTCCCCATTGATGCCATCAAGACCCGTCTCCAGGTCGACACAGTGTCCCGTAGCTCATGGTAAGTCTTCCTCGACATCCTCCGCACCGACGGCCCACTCGGCCTCTACCGTGGCCTCTCCTCCGTCATCCTTGGCTCCACCTCCTCATCCGCCGTCTACTTCGGCACCTGCACCTGCAAAGTCGCCACCCCGCCTCCACCTCCCCCCTTCCTTGTGCCTCCGCTCACCGGCGCTAGCGGCAACATCTCCTCCTCCGCAATCATGGTCCCCAAGGAGTTCATCACCCAGCGGGGGGAGCACATGGCGAGGGGGGCACACGACGGGGAGGGAGGGGGCACACGGCGGCGGGGGGGAGCACATGGCGAGGGGGCACACGGCGGTAAGGGGGCACACGGCGGCGGGGGGAGCAACGCTGACGCAACGCAAGTGGGGAATCGGGAGATGGGAGATGCGAGTGGGGAATGGGGACTCAGAAGACGGGAGATGACCGGGGTTGGTTATACAGAGAGCCAACTGTACACACGAGCCAAAATAGCTCGCGAGCAGTTTGAGCTCGGCTCGAATTTTTTGCGAGCTGTGAAGAAGGCTTGGCTCGACTCGAAATTTCATGAGCTCGAGCCGAGCTAGCTTGGCTCGTAACGAGCTCGAACCAAGCTACGAGCCTCGAGCTATTTTTCCACCTCTCACAATGGCTGCGACAAGGAGGAAGAAGAAGAACACGTGACAATATGCAAATTAATTTGGGCTGTACACAATTAAGTCGCCGTGTAGTTTCGTTGTCTTCTCTAGCTTGGAGTCAAAGCCCAATAGAAGTTCTGAGATTATTTAACCTGTAGCACAAGCCCAGAATTACTTTGGGCTGTAATGGGACTTGCAGCCATTTAAGCTGCCTTTTCTTCTGGTATTCTGATAGAGTAGTGCTTGTATGCTTTTATGTTTAACAAAAGTAGCACTAATTTCAAAATAAATGAAGAGATAGATAATATTTATTCATCATTTATTATACTTTAAAAATTATACAAACCACTATATAGAAGCACCTCTCATTCTGATATCATGGCCAGATTCAGGTTTAGGCCATGTGTTCTCTTTTTTTGGTTTCCCCTCTTCTTGGGAGTAGCCATGTGGTCTTCTTGCAAATTTTGTAAAGGAGAACTCGAAATACTGCAAATTAATGTGGTGCATTCTTAGTATATTTGACAATTCGCATGAAAAGCTCTTATATATCGTTTGTTGAATATCTATCTAGCTAGCTACATGTGGTGATAGCTTTTGTCAGTTTCAGGTTCAGGCCATCGATCTATTGGCCTACGCTAATACATACACACATGGTGCCTGAAATACGTAAAATTAATCTAAATTTGGATATGTTTTTCAAAAAATTTAGTTTTAGGGTATATACTCATCTACAACAATTCAAATGAAATACATGCATTTGAATAAATATACACGAATTCAAAGTTTTTCAATGATTGTTTATCACACGCTTTGCTTTTTTTTATATATAATTAACACGCTCCTGCAATCAAACTATCATAAAAAAAGACAATTCTAGTTTTGAATTTTAGTTCAAATTTATTTGAACTAGTCTGTAAACAAGTTAGTATGTATAGTTTTCTCAACATACTCATTTTTACATATAAATACGAAGGTATGAGCAAAATATACCAAAAACTATGTGATCCCTTGTAATTTTTTTCATAAGGTTGTCATTGGAATATCTTAGAATTAGTATATAAGTATATCTAAGGTGATAAAAAAGTATGCTAAGTTTGATTATGCACTATATCATGGATAGGAGTAGCCATACCCGGGATTAGGATATCTTTTACAGTAAGGATGGTCTTTTGTAAAAAGCACAGGGGGTTTTCTGTAAAAGTATTTAAGTGAGATGGAGTTTTCACCCATCTCCATCCGAGCCACACAATCTAGATCAGACGGTCCACGTCACAATTAGCACCTTAGCACTGAAATAGCTATTAGCACTAGATATGTTGCCTACACACATATATGTGTATGTGTGTGAGTATATATATGTGTGTATATATATATATATATATATATATATATATATATATATATATATATATGTATATATGCATATATATATAGAACATTGAAATGGGGTACCATGGTGCTTGAGCATCATGATTTTAAATGCGTGAATTCAAATTTAGATGTATTTTTTAAAATATCAGTTTTAGGATATATATATACCCATCTATAACAATTCAAATGAATGCATACCTTTGAAAATATACTTGATTTCAATGGTTCATACAAATTTAGATTACATATTTGGCTGATTTATATATATAATCAGCACATGCATATAATCAAATTATCATGAAAAAGGCAACTACAATTTGAATTTCAATTCAAACTTGTTTGAATTAGTTAGTAACTAGTTAAACTCGACATTAGCACTAAGGCACCATCCAAAACAGCTTTGACTTTCGGCTTCTGGCTTCCAAAAGCTGGAAGCCGCATTAAACCGGTTGACTTCTAGAAGTAGCTTCTACAAGTCGCTTCTTGAGGGTATTGTAGCGGCTTCTCAAATCCGGCCTCTCATCGCCTCACCTGGAACCAGTGCCGCTGTCGCCACTGTCAGCCTCACCCGTCACAACCACCTCTGCCCCCGCCCCCACCACCTCCACCCTACCGCCCAGTCCATCCCAACCGCCAGCTCCGCCCCTACCCTGCCTCCGCCGCCGGTGCCGCCTCCTCCCACCACCTTCGCGCTCATCTCGCCCAAATCATCATCCCCGTCTGCCGTGGCTCTACTTTGCCTTTGTCAACTCTATCGCTGATGCCACCAATTGGGGATCGTTGTCGCTCCTCCATGGCCAGATTTGGCTGGATTTTATCGGGCCCATGCAGATCCGGTCAGATCAGGTGGCCGCCGCTCGGTCGCACTCGTTAGTTTGGATGTCAAGTTTAACTAATTTAGTAACTAGTTCAAACAAATTTGAGCTGAAATCCAAACTGTAGTTGCCTTTTGTATGATAGCTTAATTGTAGGTATGTGTTGATTTTATATAAAAATCAGCAAAGCATGTAATTTAAATTTATTCAAAATCTTTGAATTCGAGTATATTTTTTAAGGTATGCATTTGAATTGTTATAGACCTAAAACTAAAATTTTTAAAAATATATTTAAATTTTGGTTGAATTTGCACTGTTAAAATCATGATGCCTTGACACCAAATGTATATCTCTGTCTCGCGCTCGCGGAAGACTGTAACAAATGCCCTGAAATTCAATAGAAACATATACACCTCCATCTTGTGCAGAGACAAAAATAATAATAATTGGAGGGGATGATGCATGATCTGAACGAATCCAAATTCCAACACATCCCATATTTCCATTATACTAGATAGCAACATGTAGCATACGTATAAATACTCCCAAGCATCTTAGAGCCTGTTTGGAACATACAAAATTTCACATAAAACATTTCAGCTCTCGCGAGAATCAGAAAATATTCCCACCTTACTTTCCTTCGGACATAATCATTTCAGAAGTACGAAATTACCGAAATTTCGTTCAATTTCGTCCGAAATGTTTAACCATTCAGTACTGCCGAGTTCATGCATGCCCTAGCAACACCCCCGGTGCTCTCCCGGCAAGGCGCAGGCGCCGCGGTTCAGCGCCTCCGCGACGTCGGCGTCCCTCCGGCGATCGAAGTAGATCAGGTCCGACTCCGTGACGCCGTCGACCTGAACCTTCTTATCTCTCGGAGATATGTCCTCCACAACGTACCTAAGTCCAGCCTCGTATTCTGTCCCCGTGTGCTTCCCGGCCGGATGCACAATCTGGTCCATCTCGGTCTGTACTCACACGTGGAGCAACGACCTGCATGCATGTCAACAAGATAAAATCAAAGATGAAAATGCTAATCGGATGCTTGTGCCATGCACTTGATGTCGATGAAATGTTCATCTGATCAGCCAGGGCTTACCGAGATGCGGATGGTGTGTGGTGTAATGGGGCAGGGGGCAGCAGAAGGATACTGGTAGTTCCGTCCATGCCGCCACCTGGTTCTGACGCCCAGACTTCGCCGAAGAAGAGCGCGAGCACCGGACGGGACGACGGCGATGCGGCGGCGGCGGCATCGTTCGATATCGCGTTGACCAGGAAGTTGACGTGGTACTATGGACCGTACATGCAACCTCTCCGCCTGTTCACGCCGCAGATCACATCCAACTTTTGTATTGGCACCTACGTACGTGCAGCAAGGAAGGAAGGAAGCATGAAATTAAGCAGGTAAACCATCAATCGAGAGATGAAAGTGGAAGCAATCGTGTTTGATTAACGTACCCAAGGATGCTGATCGGCGTAGCTCCGCAGCAGTTGGCCCAGCGTCTGGCGAAGGAAGCTCCGCTGATAGATTCCTTCCTTGCTGCCAGCACCGTCAGTGCCTGTGGGAGCAGCTCGGGAACCATCAATGGCGGCGGCACTGGCGCAGCTCGAAATTCCTCTTTCACAGCTCGGTATATTTCCTCCATGTTAGCATCAGAGAGCACGCGGCTGTTGGATTTCTTCCAGGAATCAACACGCACAAGCAATCAGCAGAGTTTGTGTATTTTCAGAAGTGGAACAGTAGTTTCGGTGGAAATGAAAACAGCAAATAAGAACACATAGATGGGGCAATTTTCGATGTCTTTTCAATGAATGCAAAGGGAATACAATGGTTAACCCATTTTACAGCTGACTCAAACGGAAAAACTAAACTCTTGTTTACGATCCGGTTTTGTCGGACGCGCACACACGACCTCGCGCCTACTACGCTGTTTACTGAACTGAAAATAACTGATTGCAAAATACTCTGAATACTGAAACTTAGTTCAGTGACAAACTAGCGACAAACTAGCCTGACTTAGTCAGGATTATTTTCTACACACTCCCCCCTAATCCTGACTTAGTTTGTGAGTTCCTTCACACCCAGCAGCTCTCTCATTTCTGCAAACTTGACTCTCGGCAGAGCTTTTGTCAACATGTCTGCACGCTGCATCTCGCTGCTCACATGCTCGACTGAAATCAGGCCTTGATCTACACATTCTCGTATGAAATGGAAACGGGTATCTATATGCTTGCTCCTTCCGTGAAAAACCGGATTCTTCATGAATCATGAGTGCTATAGCAGACTTGTTATCTACTTTTAAACTAAAACCAACTGTTCCTTTGACATACCTTAATATTTACTTCACTGCTTGGAGATGACTTTGCTTCGGTGACTCCATATAACGGCTGACCATACCCACTGCAAAGCTAATATCAGGTCTTGTATGAGTCAAATACCATAGACTTCCAATGAGACTCCTGTATTCAGTTGCGTCTACTGAACACCCTTCTTCATCTTTTGTCAGTTTCAGTTTTGGCTCCATCGGATATTTTGTAGGATTACACTTCCACATTCCGGCCTTCTGTAGTAGCTTCTTGGCATACCCTTCCTGTTTCAGAACTATGCCGTTGCTATCCTGCAGTACTTGGATTCCGAGGTAGTATGAAAGGACCCCAAGGTCACTCATTTCAAACTCCATCTCCATTTGCTTCTTGAATAGCAGTATGTCTTCTTCACTCGTTCCCGTGACCAGCAGATCATCGACATACACTCCTACAATGATGAGATTGCAACCTGAGTGGCGCTTGAACACTGCCTGCTCTTGAGGGCATTTCTGAAAGCCAAGATTTTCTAGTGTTTTGTCAAGCCGGATGTTCCAGGCCCTCGGCGCCTGCTTCAAACCGTATAAAGCCTTTGTGAGTTTGTAAACCATCTGCTCCTTGCCTGCTGCAATAAACCCTTCTGGCTGTGTCACGTAGACGTCTTCAGTTAACTCACCATTGAGGAATGCATTTTTAACATCGAGATGGTGAACCTTCCAACCTTCTCGAGCTGACAAAGCAAGTAAAGTTCTTACAGTTTCCATCCTGGCAACCAGAGCAAAAACCTCGTCATAATCAACTCCTTTTTGCTGCACAAACCCTCTAGCTACTAGCCTAGCTTTGTGCTTAACTACCTTTCCATCTACATCCTTCTTCTGCTTAAAGACCCATTTCAATCCAATAGGTCTGTGCCCTGCCGGTATCTGTCAAACTCCAGGTCTTGTTCTTCACTATTGACTCAATTTCGCTCTGCATTACTTCTTCCCACTCTTTTCTTCCCACTGCTTCTCTGAAGCTCACTGGCTCATCTGCAATTAGCAGTAGATGTTCTGGTTCAAGGTCCTGTACTTGAGTCTCTTCATAGATATCTGCCAGTGACCTGAATCCCCTGACCGGAGTTGCATCGTATGCAGACGAGTTAGGCTCAGCACTGCTCGGTGAAGCATGCTCGGCTGACGGCTGACTGTCTGCAAAGTGCAAACTGATGCACATTTTGAGTCATTGGTGACAGATCCGGCTGAATTGATTCGCCTTGCTGTATTGCTTCTATCTCTTCTATATTGTCACACCCGTAGCTGTCTCCATCTGTACTACCAACTAGGAGATTCTCCTCTTGATCGCTTGTAGCTACAGCTTGAGAGTCTTCAATTGCCGGTTTTGCTACAGTGATCTCGGACCATTCTGCAGATTTGGTGCCAACTGTTGTCTGAATTTCTTCCCAACTCCATCTCTTTTGCTCATCAAACACCACATCTCTGCTTACATGTAGTCTGGTGCTTTGAGGGTCAAATAACCTGTGTGCCTTGCTCCCAGGTTCAACACCTAAATACACCAACTTTCTACTCCTGTCCGAGAGTTTGCTCAGCTGGTTTGTTGGTATTTTCGCATATGCGACACACCCGAATACTTTTAGATGTGCAAGGCTTGGCTTCCTATTTTTAAGAACTTCATATGGTGTAGCTTCTTTCACGGCTTTAGTTGGGACTCTATTGAGTATGTACACAGAATGCCGCACTGCTTCACCCCATAATTTCCCCGGTACTGCCATGGACTTGAGCAGGCTTCTTGTGGTTGCGAGTACAGTTCGGTTGCAACGTTCTACCACTCCATTTTGATGTGGAGTATATGGTGCAGTGAGATGTCTCTGGATTCCTTTCAAATCACAATACTCCATGAAGTTCTGAGAGACAAACTCCCCACCTCTATCCGTTCTCAGGAACCTCACCTTTTGAGACAGTTCTCCCTCTGCCAAAGCTTGAAATTTCTTGAATGCCATAAAAGCCTGGTCTTTGGTCTTGAGAACGTACACCCACATAAACCTGCTATAGTCATCCACTAATAAGAAGAAATACCGGTTACATCCAGCCGTTTGCGGCGTTATGGGTCCACACAAATCGGCATGAATCAACTCGGCTGCTGGCTCTGTACTCAACTTGCAATGGAAATGGCTGTCTACTTTGTTTTGCAATCAAACATCCTTCGCATACCTGTGTCGAGTGTTCTATTCTCGGTACTCCTCGGACCATATCCTTTTAGACCATCTGACCCATTGCTCGGAAATTAAGATGCCCCAATCTCGCGTGCCACAACCATGCCTCCTCATCCAAGCTGATTGCTAGACATGCAGGAGCCACAGTGTGCAAGTGCTTCTTGTACAACCTGTTTGCCGATTTCTGTACTTTCAAGAGCAATCTATTCATTCTGTCATACACCCACAAATGATCACCAAACATCACAATTCTGCAGCCATCTTCAGTCATCTGTCCCAAGTTCAGAATGTTTGAGTGTAAATTGGGGATAAAATAGACATCAGTGATCAGCTTCTGCTCACCATTTATGCACTCCAGTAGGACTGCTCCTCTCCCTTTGATTGGCACTGATGAACCACCTCCAAACCGGACTCTTCCGACAATATTTTCATCCAGTTCAGCAAAGTGTGATTTTTTGCCTATCATGTGGTTTGTAGCCCCATTGTCTAGAAACTAGATATCCTCATCTATTTTCATCTCTGCAGCATACTTTTTTGACAAAAGTTCCCCTTCATTCAGCAGAACCGTTTCATCCTTCTGTTTAGTGTAGACCGACAAAAGAAGTGCTGGTTGATCCTCCTGAGTGCAAGTGAGGTTTACCTCTTCTTCTTTGCGCTTACCACTTCGGCATTCAGAGGCATAATGCCATAATTTTCACAGGAATAGCATTTTATATGGCTCTGATCTTTTCATGTAGAACCGCTTCCTGCTCCTTCCCGGCGTGGTGTGTTTGAGCTGGTGCGGTCATTTCTCCCTCGGCCGCGTCCACGACTCCTTCCTCTTCCACAACCACGCCACTCCTGCTTGCCACTCCTGCGCCCTCTGTTACCCGATGAGTATTCACCGTTTCTTCCCTTTTGCCTTGCCTCCCACTCTGCTTGAGTTAGAAGGAGGTGACCGTCTTCATTTGCCCGGAGACGTAAACGTTCCACGTATGCCTTCAACCTCCCGATTGCCTCCTCAAACATCATTGTCTCAAGATCTGAGTATTGTTCTATTGAAGCAACTAATTGAAGGAACTTATCCGGCACTGAATCGAGGATTTTCTTGACTAGGGTTGATTCCTTCAGTGGTTCACCGAGAGAGCTGAACTTACTACCCATTGCACTGAGTTTGCCGGCGAAATCATCCACCGTCTCTCCCTCTTTCATCTGCAAAGCCTGGAACTCGTTCTGCAAGGTCTAGATCCAGGTATCTCGTCTTCAGCGCATCCCAGATCTCTTTTGCAGTCTTCTTCTTCGCGACTTGCAGTAGAACGTCTTCGGGCAACGCCTGGAAGATAAACGCCCTTGTAGTCTTGTCCTTCTTCTGATCTGCAGCCACGCCGGCCTGCGGTTCCACGTCTTCCCAAATGCCATGAGTGTCCATCAACGCTTCCATCCAAATCGCCCATGAGGTGTAATTCACCCCCGTCAGCATTGGGCACTGAAACGGCACACTGCCGCCTTCCCGATTCGCCTGCTGCGTAGAGAGGACCATGGATTTGTTCTGCAGGTGCTTGGACGTGTGTGGCTCTGATACCAATGTTGGATTTCTTCCAGGAATCAACACGCACAAGCAATCAGCAGAGTTTGTGTATTTTAAGAAGTGGAACAGTATTTTCGGTGGAAATGAAAACAACAAAGAAGAACACATAGATGGGGTAATTTTTGATGTCTTTTCAATGAATGCAAAGGGAATACAATGGTTAACCCATTTTACAGCTGACTCAAACGGAAAAACTAAACTCTTGTTTACAATCCGGTTTTGTCGGACGCGCACACACGACCTCGCGCCTACTGCGCTGTTTACTGAACTGAAAATAATTGACTACAAAATACTCTAAATACTGAAACTTAGTTCAGTGACAAACTAGCGACAAACTAGCCTGAGTTAGTCAGGATTATTTTCTACAGCAGTTGCCTTTTCTTCTTGCCCGGTGGCGCTGCTCCTCAGCAAGGAGCTAAGGAAGTGGAGTTGGTCAGGGGATAGGGTGCCGAGGAATGAGCCGAGGGGACGCGTGCTGCGAGTGCTTAGCCGCCTTGGCCGCGGCGGTGAAGACTGTGCTTAAGCATGCGTAGTTTCCTGATGTCTTCGTCTCTAGGATGAGAGATAAGAGGTCACAGTGTTTGTAGCTGAGGTACTCCACGCCCACGTACTCCCAGAAGCCGGTGGCGAAGAGAGGAGGTGTTGGACTTAACCATATCACACCTACTACGTTACAGTAGTCTTAGTCTACTGCATTAGTGTGTACGTTAAGTGAGTGAGTGTGTTAAGAATATAAGTGCATGCGTTTGTAACTTCATGAATGTTATGAATAGCTCGGACTTGGGATGGCGCATCATGAAGAGCTGGACATGGAGGGTGTGTCTGGTCAATTATTTCTTTTTCGCAGTATAAAAGATCAATGAAGAAAAAACCGCAAACAATTTCTGGTGGCACAAAAACACTATTGTCTCGTAAGTTCACTGTTCTCAGCGAGTCCAGCCATCCGCGAGTGTCATTTTCTTCAGGATCATAGCTCACTTCTAGTTCATTTCCTTCATGGTCGTAACTCGTTTTGAGTACATTCCTTCGTGGTCGTAACTCACTTCAAGTACAAGTTACTTCATGGTCGTAAGAATTCTATTCACCGAGTACTGTAGCAGAGTACTGTTCATTCGAGCAGTTCATTCAAGTATTCACAATCAAAGCTTTCAAGTACTAACCATCGAAGATTCCGAGTACTAACAGTTGAAATCTTCCGACCACATTGTGTGTTCCAACTTGCCGCAACAAGTGGTATCAGAGCGAGCATAGTGGTTGATTCTGCGACGATGTGAAAGCATGAATCAAGATCACCATCACGGACACCACCACCACCAAGAGTCCACATCCATGAAGACGGCAACAGAGCGGCAATGGAGGCTGCGAGATCGTGGTGCAGCGTGTGGTGAAGGAGACGGGTGGCACGGTGGTCTACCCCATGCTGACGCGCACAAACTACGGCAATTAGTCCCTCCTAATGAGGGTCAATTTGCAGGCACAAGAACTCTTGGAGATGATTGAGCCTAGAGACGCCGTCAACTATTGCGACGACCGCTTGGCATTGTCGGTAATCTTACGTGCCGTGCCAACCAAGATATTGGCAAATCTTGCCATCAAGAACACGATGAAATAGGCGTGGGACGCCGTGAAGGTAATGTGCATGTGTGCTGAGTGCATGCGCGAAGCCAAAGTGCAAACGTTGCGCTCGGAGTTCGAGTCCATGAAGTTCAATGATAGAGAGACCATCGATGACTACACGATACGGCTCACCGGGCTTGTCAACAACCTTTCTCGGTGACAAGATCGATAACAAAAGGGTGGTGAGGAAGTTTCTTGTTGTTCCCTCACGGTGATAGCAGTTCATAATTTCCATCGAGACACATGTTGACCTCAAGACAATCTCCATTGAAGAGCTGACAGGACAGCTCAAGGTTGTGGAGGAACGCTGCGACTTGAAGGGTGAAGCCGGTGTCCAAGGTGGGCGGCTACTCCTCACGGAGGAGGAGTGGCTCATGCACCAGAAGAAGAAGGAGCACAGCGAAGGCTCTTCTAGTGTTGAGAAGAACCGAGGTGGCGGCAGTCATCGACGCCGTGGCAAGTAATGTGGTCATGGGTGTGGCAACGGTAGCTGCGACGGTAGAGATTCTATGTCATCTACTGGTGGCCGGGGCATGACGAAGGTCAAGTGTTACAATTGTAACAACTACGAGCATTTCTCGAAGGACTGCCACAAGCCACATCTCGAGCGCAAGGAAAAAGCAAACCGAGCATAGGTGCAGGACGACGCATTAGCACTGCTGATGGCTGAGCATTGCGAGCTTGCTCAGGTGGCCATTGACACAATGCAAGCTGTGTACCTCAATAAAGAAATGGTAGTTCCGGTTGATGCAACCGACAACGAGTGGTACCTCGACACGGGTGTGAGTAACCACATGACTGGTGAAAAGAATATGTTCACCTCACTGGATGTTCATGTGAAAGGCAATGTAAAATTTGGTGATGGCTCAACTGTGGATATCCACAGAAAGGGCTCTATGCTATTTCGGTGCAAAAACTAGAAGCATCGAGTACTCATGGATGTATACTACATCCCTCGACTACGGTCTAATATCATTAGTCTTGGCCAACTCGAGGAGGGTGGCTGCAAGATTGTACTTTAGGATGGTGAGCTGACAAGCACAATGGTAAAGTACTAAGGCTACGCAAGGCCTTGTATGGGCTGCGGCAGGCACCGTGAGCTTGGAACTCAAAGCTGGATGCCACCTTAGCATTGCTTGGGTTCATGAGAAGTCCACTCAAGCATGCGGTATACCGGCGGGAGAAAGGCAACATGTTTTTGCTCATGAGGTGTATGTCAATGACCTCATCATCACCGGCTCAAGCATCGATGATTGCTGAGTTCAAGGCCCAGATGAAGGATCTCTTCAGCATGATCGATTTCGGTTTGCTGAGTTATTATTTAGGCATCGAGGTCAAGCAAGAAGATGGGATAATCACATTGTCACAGAGTAGATATGCATGTAAGATTTTGGAAGCAACGGGAATGGTGTGGTGCAATCTGTGCTCGACGCTGATGGAGAATGGACTGAAGTTGTGTAAGAAAGATGACAGTGCTGCCGTCAACGCCGCTGAGTACTGCAGCATCGTTGGAAGCCTGCACTGTATTGTGAACATAAGGCCAGACATTGCTTATGCCGTGGGCATTGTTAGCAGGTACATGGAGGCATCAACATTGCAACATTTGGTCATGGTGAAGCACATTCTTCACTGCGTGAGTGACATGACTAGATTCGGGTGTCGTTATATGAGAGTAAGCACACGGGATCTTGAACTTGTTGGTTGTAGTGACAGTGACTTGGCAGGCGACACTAACGATCTCAACAGCACCACAGGTACGACATTATTCCTTGGTACAACTTGATCACTTGGGTGTCGCAGAAGCAGAAGATTGTGGCGTTGTCCTCATGCGAATCTGAGTACATCATGGTAGCAATATTAGCACACCAGGCAATCTGGCTAAGTCGGCTCCTTGGAGACCTGATAGGTGTGGATCCAAAGAAGGCAAAGCTACTTGTGGACAACTAGTCGGCAATTGCTTTGTGCAAGAACCCCGTGCTCTATGATCGCAGCAAACACATTAATATGAGGTATCATTTCATTCGTGATTGCATTGAAGATGGCAAAGTAGATGTGGAGCATGTCGGCACAAATGAGCAGCTGGCTAACATTCTCACGAAGGCTCTCAATCACGTCAAAGTTATCAAACTGAGGCAGAAGATCAGGGTGATTAAAGTGAAGCCAGTGCATCATGGTTATGGGGTGATTTCTTGGATTTAACTACGTCGCACCTGGGTTACTTAGTCGTACTGAGTTAGTCCGTGCGTTAAGTGAGTTAGAGCATACGTTAAGAGAATTAGTGTGTGTGTTAAGTGAATTCATGTATGTCATGAATAGCTTAGACGTGGGATGGCACGTTGTGAAGAGTTGGACATGGCGAGAATGTCGGGCTATTGATTAGCCTAAGTATGTCGGTTTTTTGTTTGTTTAGTATAAATATCAACAAAGAAAACGCCGCAAACTGATTCAGCGCGGTGCAAAAACTGTCGTCTCGTGAATTCATTGTTCTCCAGCGAGTCCAGGCATCCGAGTGTGTTGTTCCTTCATGGTCTTAGCTCACTTTGAGTACGTTCCTTCGTGGTCGTAGCTCACTTCGAGTACGAGTTTTTTTGTGGTTATATACGAGTTCCTTCGTGATCGAAAACAAGTTCTTTTATGGTCGTATCCGAGTTCCTTCGTGGTCATAATCGAGTCCAGGCATCTATGTGTGTATAGAGTCGTCATGATCATGGCGTGTGCTATGACTTGCCGCTACAGGGCCCGCCCTTCGGAGAGGTGACGGAAGTAGGTCTTTAGGAAAGTGAGGGGGCCCAGGTACGAGTTGAAAGCGACGTGCCACCATGTCCAGGCCTTCGACAGGTCACCTGCTGCCACCGTCATGTCCTTGCCGCTGCTCCCCCCGCCCCCCAGTCGTCCGAGTGCCGGCGGTAGAGTTCGGCGAGGGCATTGAGGATGATGTTGGAGACGGGATCGAGCAGGCCAACGCAGCGGCGGCCGCGGAGCAGGCACTCGACGAGCTCCTGCATGGCGTCGACGGGGAGCCGCCAGACCGTGTCGAAGTAGAAGGAATTCATGCAGTGCCTGTCACCCACCCTCCTCTCCGTATCGGCGTCGCAGGCAGCCTCATCGCCACCGTCGCCATGGAAGCAGGAGAGCCGCACCCGGCCGCCGCTGTCGCCGGTCATGAGAGACATGGCGATCGATTCGCGCTGCGATTCTAGCTAGCTACGGCTGGGTCGTGGCGGAGACGAGCGCCCGTAGGGTTTATGTACGTTGCGGCCCGCGTGCGCCACCGATGAGTGGTTTAGCTGTCGGAATCGAGAGTGACTCGTACCAAGTACAAGCTGTACTCTGATTCTAGAAATGGAATGATTAAGGAAAGAAAGACTAGAAGCATTTTGGGCCCAAGCCCAATTAGTAGCTATTTCGGTATCTACCAAAGTTGATGGGCTTTGCATACACAGTCATTTTGGGCTCTAAATTAGACTATACCATTTTTTTCCTTTTTTTTCCTCCTTTTGAGTTGGCCCATGTCGGTCCTGTTATTTTTGGTTTTTCAATGCTTTTTGGTTTTTGGTTTTTCTTAACTATCCTTATTCATTAAATTAAACTAATAAGTCTTAGCAAAAAGAATAGACTGACCACGAAATTGTCTCAAAAGGAGAAGAATCTTTTTTTTAAAAAAAATGCTAGTTCCATGAAAACTACTACATCCCCTTACAAACAACTTTTTGCAAATTCGTCTCCGGATTTCGTCGTTTAGAAGGCAAGGTTTTTCGCAGAAAACACACCCCATGAAATCCGCATGTAGCAAACGGAGCCTCAGCATGTCATTTGTGTGTATAATTGTAAATGGCTAGCACACCTTAATCTCAATCCTGCAAGGACAAAACAAAACAAAACAAAGCAAAACCTGTTCCATCCGATGAATCTTTCAGGCTTAAGCGACAAGGCACGAGACGTCGACCCCAATGACTTCCTTCGGATGGAAGAACCGCGTTTTTTTGGTGTTATCGGGTGGATCTTTTCGGTTATGGTTGGTACTTTTTAATTATGACTGATAGCTACTTGGCTTTTTTTGGTGAATTAATTATGGTTTTTTTCACTGTAGCTGACTTATTTTGTACTGTATCTACTGGTAGATATTTTAACATAATTAAAATTAAAATTTTTAAAATAGAAAAAAAAACAGATTAGCTTATCACAGACAACGCAAAGGAATACAAAAAAAAGGCAAAAAACCTACAAAGCCAAATATCAGAAAAGACAAAATTAATGAACAGTGAACTAGAAATCAAAAGCCAGAAGCTCAAGTCGAAATAAGCGGGGCCTAGCCCTAGCGCGAGCACTTGTGTGAACAAATCGAATGTTGATAAGCTGCTTTAAAAAGGCTATCCCGATAAGTCGGTTTAAAAATAAGATAGAGAAGCTATTTCGTTTGTTTATTTGAGAAAAACTATGAGCTATAAGCTAAAAAGAATATCATCATCATAAATAACCAATGAATGCGTGAAGTCAAAATTTAACTGGTGAATGCGTGAAATCAAATTTTGGTGTCACCTCATAGGTATGGGTGGGAAACGGTAGTGGATAATTTGTTTTATTCGATATTCGTATCCGAGAAAACACGAATGTGGTAAGCAAAATTTATATTTGAAAATATTTGTATTCGTATTCGAGAATATTCGTATCCATATTTGAGAATATTCGTATTTGTATTCGTATTTGAGAATATTCGTATACGCATTCGATACTATGCAATCTGTTTTCGAAACCTGGGAAAACTCAAACGAATTTTGTGATTCAAAATTTGAAATTGGACTGTTTGAAACCGGTAACCGGTGAAAAACTAGTAAAACTATTATAAATTTGTTCTACCGAGATTTGTTATAAAAGCTGTAGGAGGATATTCGTATTCGACCGAATTAAATACATATTTGATTTGAATTCATACCGGATATGGTATTCTATTCGTATTTAAAAATATTCAAATTCACATTTATATTTATTTTAAACATATAGATTTATATTTATATTTAAAACTATTCGATGTTACTTTCCGGTCTTGGTACTTTCCGGTCCTCGATGGCGCAAGATTTTAGTACTCTCTTTGCAGATAGTCAATGTCATCCCCTGCGAGTAGGAATAGCATGCGTACGTTTCCCTTCGTGCTGAAGAAACGGCCGTTCCTTAACGCGTACTTGTTCGAATATATAATAAGCAATGAACGCGACCTTCTACTACAATTCTGATTGCCACATGAAGACGCCTTCAATCTAAAGGTTTCTTCTACACAGCTTCGGACTCTATAAGATAAAAGTTATTTAGAACATATCAATTTTTTAATATGGCTTTATTTCATTTTATTTTTTCTTTGCATTATTATTGAGATATAATGATGCTTTCTTTTTTCTATTGTTATTCATTTTTTATTTGGATATTTAAAAAACTAACAACTGTTACAATGATATTTTAGTCAAAAATCAAATGACAATATTGCTTAGTACCATCGTGAAGATGGCAAAGTTAAAAAAAATGCCATCTAATGTATCGCTGACAGGTGGTCTCAGATCTCATGTGTCATTCTTATAAATGATGGTATATCATAATTCCGAGATGTTTGTAATAGGGCTGAACAAAATAATTAGAAGTCAAAAGTCAGGTCAAGATCGCAAATGGTGCACTCATGATCAACCAACGAGAGGGGGAAAAAAATACGAGGATGACATTTTCGATAAATGTTCTGATCTCGACCGTCGATATCGTACGTGATAGGAAGACCCATGACATCTGAGAAACACTGCAGCGGTTCCTCGTCAAGGTGACTGGGCGATGATAATTCTTTCCCCACTTCTAGGGTCGGTCAAGCTTGCAAAGCTTTCTCGTTCTACGACGTACATTGCCTCGCATTTTCCAAACATTATGCCGAAAGTGTTTTCATACTTCCATCTGAATGGACCAATTCTTACACTTTCTTGATTCACGCTGCATGCAAGCACGTCTGCAAAAGGCACCAACTTGCGATCTGTTGATGATTTTGTTCTGCATCTTTTTTTGCCACCTGGTAGTGGATACCTAAGGATCTGCTCCAGACGGTTGAATGTTATGGCTTTCGGCTGTGGCTGTTAGTTTTTTAATTGAAATTACACTGTAGTAGCTGTTAGTTTTTCTAAATCATTTAATTAAAGAAAAATAAAGAAAATAAGGAGAAAAACTAAAAACACCTTTATATCTCCATGAAAAATAGAAAGGCAAAAGCAAAAAAAAAACTAAAATTAGAAACTGATATGTTCCAAGTGACTTCTAACTTAAAAAAGTCGGAAGCCAGAAAAAATCAGAAGCCAAAACCGTTTACAACGGGACCTAACATAAGTTGCAACAGCTGGTTAAAAGATCGATTCTTCGGTTCATCTTTCGCAACCAATGCTGAAGAGGAATCCACACATTGCGTACTCATCGAATCGGTTTACCCTTCGGTTTGTGCTTATTCGAGTAATTAAAGTCCAACTTAATACATCATACCCTTATTACTCCCCGTGCGTTTCCCGGCCGCCGAGCCCCTCCACGTCGCCCCCAGCGCTCTCTCGGCCGGCGCGTGGCGGCCAAAATTCGCGTACGGTCGGGGGAGCAGTTTTGCGAAAAAAGTCCCTGTGTTTTTCCGAAATTACGTAAAGGTCTTTTTTCCTCGCGAAAAGGTCCCTGCCAGTTTTTAGCCCCTCCACTTTGCAGGATAGCCCCCCGCGGTTTTCTAAATTACGTATGGGTCTTCGTTTACTTACGTACAGGTCCTCACTTTTTTATGAAAAAGGCCTTTGACTTTTTCGAAAATACACATGTGCCCTCGGTTTTTTACGAAAAACCCTTTAACTTTTCCGAAAATACACATGCGCCCTCGGTTTTTTTTAGAAAACCCCTCACGAATTATCGCCTCTTTTACTTCGGTACACACGGTGGCTGACGCGGCGTGACGACGCGCCTATGAGGCTAGTATCTTTGGTAATGTGACCACGGTTCATGAGGTGCATGTCTGTGTGTGTGCAAGAATGTGATGTCCTGAGTTGATTGGTGTGTGTGTGTCTGTTTATACATCTTTTGTCAGGAAAATGGCCATTTTTTTTCAACCTTCCAGATAACTTTGTCAAGAGAATTAGGTGAGTTTTTTTAGGTTGTAGCTTATAATTATGACTAACATTTTTGAATTCTTAATTGTTCATGAAAAAAAATATGCAAAGAGAAATAATTGTATGCGATTTTAGCTGATATAGCTGAACTCGGTATAGTTTATACTACAATCTACCTGTAGATCCCATAATAAAAACACACCATTTAAAAGTTAGTTGCCATAACATAAACCGTAAGTGCTAAAGAACCCACCCAATAATGGTCTAATTATTTCTGGCTTTTCAGAATATTCATTATATTAATAAGTTATAACAAAAATAAAAAAACCATAGCATAAAAGATCGCCCTATTAATACCTCATAAAGTCAAGCAAAGCTGTTCATAGGCAAGGCTGTTCATATGCCAATAGATGTGATTCCTTAGCACTTCGATCTACATGTAGAAGTCAGGTCTCAGGAGTTGGGTCACCGCATCCGAAGAATGTCCTTTTGTTCTTTTAGCTGGTCAGTCTTCTGGAATCCCATTTTTACAGGGCAATACAGAACAGTGTAGTTTATTGAGGCTCTGTTAGAACCTGAAGCATCCTATGTTTTCTTTTCTTTCATTCAAAAGCATCCTATAGTTAGCATCACGCACGTTACAGGTTCAAGTCCAAGTCCCCAGCCACCATATCAAGTCAATATATACTCAATACAAAAGATAGCATGCCAGCAGTAAGCATGCTTGGGATAAAAGCTTTTGACAAAACTATACATGTGATTTGATATACCTATGCCTTAACTGAGAAAAGAGAAACATGGAGAAGAACTACTGCTCTGCAATAATTATGGTAAATAGTTTATTAAAATTTAGATTGGCATCTGATAGGATATAGAAAACCAAACATGCAATAAACCCAGGGGCGGAGCCAACCCCAGCCTAAGCCTCAGGCCGGACCGGCTATCTAGCTGAATCTACAAAGAGAAACAATAAATCTATAAAAAAAAAATAGCATATCTTTAAATCCTAAATTTTAGTAAACCTTGATGTTAGACCTCGAACTATAGCGCAGATCCGGCACTGAATAAACCCATCCGCAGTTTACACGTCCAGTCAGTGCTGTTGGGCAGGATGCATCGCATGTCGACGGCGAAGTACATGACGATAGTACGAATGACGTTCTCGCATGAACAACAGATGGTCAACAGAGTGGAAAGCAAGAAAGAAAAACGTGTGTTGGATCCGTCGCCGAGACGATCGGGTCGGTCGGTCGATCCATAGATGCAACCGGTCAACACCTAACGCATGCTGAAGTTCACACATATGGCTTAATCACCATTTTTTTTTTCAAATTTAACTTTTAAACATATATTTTTTTAATATAAATTTAGCGCTGTTCTTGAGCTTGACAGGCCTCGATAGATACCTCTCTACCGATCCTCCTTAGCTCGACAGGAGAACGTGTCGAGCCAGCTGGCACGGTATTATTTAATTAGTGTTAATTATACTTAATTAGTACTAATCGTTCAATATAATGCTTAATTAGTACTAATCATACTTAAGTTAATCACTATTTAATTAGCTAACGTCTAAAGACTTAAGACGTGTGTAGATATGCCCTTCTCGTTTCGGCTTCAGTTTCTGACTTTTAATTTATTATTTCTTGATTTCGTCTTTTTCCGACTTTTAAGTTTTTTGTCTTTTTTCGTATTCGTTTGCATTGTTTGTGATGGGTAACATGTTTTTCTATTTTTATTTTTTAAATTTTAATTATACAAAAAAGCTTCTATCAAATATAGTATAAAATAAATTAGTTACAGAATAAAATAAGTTATAATTTCAATTGAACTGAGGGTCCTTTATTATCAGCTGGGTGTAAGTGGCGTGCATGCATTGCAGGGTCCATTTCGGGTACTCCCCACACTGCACAAGTACACATCCATCCATTACATACTGTTGGAGCTATGTTCACTGGTAGCTTGCACTGCTTGTGGTTGCAGGCCATGCAAGTGGTTCTTACGCTTGTTAAAAAGTGGAAGGTGGTGGCCCTCCGTTTGGTCCACTCCAGCCTAGGAAATATTCCATCGCACGATGTTCATCAGCAGTATTGGCTAGCTATCATGAGAGAGAATATATAGGAAAATAATTTCATATAAGAGTATCTACTCTTATTTTTATATACCGTTTAAATAATATTGTTATATTTTTTATCTTTTTAAGTGTACTTTAATAATGATTATAGGATACTCTAAAGTGAATTCAATGAAAAAATCACCACAGTTTATTTTTTTATGGCATAATTTGTGTATACAGTCTTTTTATATATGAAAAAAGGTATATAGCAAAAATAAATTACTCCAATAAAATTTTTTCAACCAATTCGCATCGGAGTATCTTAGAATTAGTATTCAAATATATTGAAAGTGATAAATAAGTATAACACGTTCGTTTAAGTCGTATATTAGAAGTATAACCTGGTTGCTTAACATTTCTTTCACTGCATTGCACGTCTAGTGATAACAATCTATGATCTCTTACTCGCATAACTTCCCGGTTTACATGGTAGAAATTTTACTTTGCACTAACGTAGCCTACCTGTATCCTAACACCCATTGTTCAGCGTAGGTTGTTCTGTGTTTCTTGTTGTGAGAAGACACACTCACACTTGTGGGTAGACTCGAGGGCGGCTCTAAGTGGCTTCGATGTCTGGCTTCCGGCTTTCAAAAGCCAGAAGCCACTTGGAAAGCTTGACTTCTTAATTTTGGCTTTTGATTTTCTTTTTTTTTTGGCCTTTTGCCTCTTTTTTCCTCTTGTCCCTTTGCATTATCTTTGGAGATATAAAGGTGTTTTCTTTCTTTCTTTTTCTTTTTTAATGGAATGACTCAGGAAAGTCTAACAGTTGCTACAATGCATTTTCAGCCAACAGTAGAAGTCGAAAGCTATAGCCATTTGGAGCAGGGCCTCAATCTGACTTTCAACTAAAGATCTACATATATTACCTCTGTCAGAATTGACACGTGGATGGAGCAAAGCCTCGATCTGACTTTCAACTAAAGTCTCAATCATGGATGGAAGGTCAATCATGGAGTCTAGGTACCACGGATTTGCTTTAGATAATTTCAGAATTTGCTTCGATATTTATTTTCAGTGCCAAGCATTTTTAAAATGGTTTCCACCATAAGTTTTCTCATGCCAACTTTTAATCATCTTTTTATTTTTATAACTTGGTCTAAATTTTTGATTTGCATTATATGCACTTTTGATTTTTGAAATTCAAATTTTTAAAGAAACTCCAAATAAAGAGCCAAGGAAACAAAATGCATCCAAAAAGTTTAAAATTTCTCTCATTTTTGTATGCCCTAGAATTTGGGATGTTACAAAACTCAACATTGGATTGACCCACCTTGAGACATCATTAAGATTGCTATGTTTTTATGTGTCATCAGTGGGCTCAAGTAATGATGACGTATAATCCTTATACATTGGATTAATATAGTTTTCTATATGTGTAATAGTGCACTAGAAGTTGCTAAACGCTACTATGTAACTGAGTAGTTATAAAGGTAGCATTTGGGTATGCTATAAAATATGCAAAGGAATATGACTAGTCGGATATGGGATTTACCTCTCCTACCTAACAAGAGAAATATCTCTAGGTCCCTCGATGTGGTCAGATAAAGGAAGTGCATGACCATACCACGAGTGGTTGAGGATTCGACTACATGAAGTTATCCATCACTATATCAGGAAAAGATTGAATAGTTCATAGATGATATGTTTCTCACCTAGAATTCGATCGGGTATTGTGAGGCAAAAGGAGAATACACAAACAAGTCGTTTAGTCCAACTAAATATGAACTGATTGTATTAGTATACTAATTGGTCATGAACTGGTTAGACATATCATAAACTGGTCTATGAATTGGTCGTAATGAGTTATGAACTGATTGTGAGTGACTAAGACCTGGTTGCAGATCATATTGCATAAGATTTATCCAGTTTAATCTTTGCGTATATTTGGGTGTCGATATGCCCTGCTAGGGAACGCTACCTACCAATGTTGAAAGGTGTTTTTAGGTTACAACCAAGTATACATGATTCTATAGGGTCACACACTTAACGGGTTAGAACAACAATGGTCCGGATGATAGACTTTGAGTGAGATACGATCTCTACTCGTATTGGATAAGAATCTAGTCGGAAGTTCTCCGAGTGGGATACAATCTCTACTCATAATAGATAAGAATCCAGTCGGAGGTTCTATATGAAGAGGTGCATTGGGTTATGAAAAAACGAAGGGACATCACATCACCCACCAAAACCCTAGCCGCCTCGTTCCAAAGGCCCTGTTGTATACCATGGTGCTAGCACACCGGCACACTGCTCTCCATCCCTGATGTGTGGAATTCAGTAGAGGTGCTGTTGTGACTGTGGCGCTGATCAAGATGTCCATGAGGAAAAGAGAGTTGGCTCATGGAGATCGACTACCATTAGTGTTGCAGTCCTACGACCACTCCCAGGACCTGTACGACCAACTTATAGTCTCTACGACCACTCACTGCAGCCGTATGACAACGTTCAAGAAGCTACGACCACCTCCTGAGTCGTTACGACCGCTCTGTTGGTTCTTCAACCACGCTGATAGTCATTACGGCCACGTTGCAACCTCTCCGACCACGCCTCATTGCTCCAACCACGTAGTCGTAACTTCAGCAGAAGTTACGATCACGTTCACCGCCACTGCGCTACACTTCCTTCAACCATGGTCGATCACCGTAGTTGTAACTCGATTACGACCATGCTATGATACTGTCAAGCAAATCGAAGGCTCTATCGACTGTTGTGGTCGTAACACTTTATGACCACGTGTCCCTGCTGTGATTTCTTACGACCACGCCTTCTCTCTGTGGTCGTAACACTTACAACCATGTTTTCTGCTTTGTGACCATGGTCGTAACTCCTTTACGACCATGTCTTCAGCACCTGCCGACACCTCCGCTCGTTGCCGTGGTCGTAACTCTAGTTACAACCATGTCTGTGAACACAATGAACTTGATAGACTTCCTAGAGCCAAACCACTCTTCTCTTCTTTATTTTTTTTTCTCTCTCGATCACACCGATCGCTATGATCACCCCGATCGCTCCTCGTTTTTGCCTTGCCTCTCGATCACACCGATCGCATTGGCCACTACTTGCCCTCTGCTCTGCGATCCCACCGATCGCCTGCGATCACATCGATCGCCCTCGTGCTCGACACCTCTTCTCGACTATCGCCTCAACTCGTCGCATCCTCTTGACTACATTGCTCTGCTTCTATACCCTGCTCTACGATTTCGTCTCGGAGACAACTACGACTCTAAGACGGACTCGAACACGACTACGACACGAACTCGAAATACAACTCGTACTCGTATACGACTTACGACCATGACAAACCAACTACGATCACGACTTAAACCGACTTGCACACTGTAAACTCGAGTACGACTTTGACTTCTAAACTAAAAACAAGATTACAAACTCTAACAGTTAGAGAACGATTGGCTTCTAAGGATCATCTTCCAAAGACGTTAGACGATCCACTACTTCCAGTGCACCAACACGCGCTACATTGAACCAGGTTGTTTCAACACTTCTTTTGCTGCATTGCACGTCTAACGATAACGATCCATAATCTCTTACTAGCATAACCTTTTGATTTACACGCTAAAAATAAATTTTAATTTATGCTAACGTGACCTATCCATATCTTACCACCTAATCTGCGGTGGTTGTTCTGTCTTCCTTGTGTGAAGACACACTCGCACTTGTGGGTAGATTTGATCTGACTTTCAACTAAAGATCTACATATATTACGCCTGTCAGAACTAACACGTGGATGGAGATTAAGCTTGATACACTGTGTATTAGTGTATATATACATCTTTACACAAGCGTGCGTGCATCTTATTTTGTAACAGATTTTCCATATTTAGAAAATGAAACGGGATGTATGATCACAGGCGGCAGATGGTCGTTGGCAAAGCTGGCACCACTCCATAGGCCGGCGAAAACAACGGCAAGTGGTCGACCAGCAGCTACCAAGCCAACAAAGTGGGAGTACCAAAAGGACCAATAGAGCGGCAGTCAGTGGAGAGGACAAGCCGCCCCTTTACAGGCCGCCCAGAGACCCAGGCGCACATGCGGGTGTGCCATTGGCCACTCGAGCACACCACGACCCCCCTCGTTCCGTTCCGTTCCATTGCATGCATGCCTCCGATTATCTCACTATGGTACTTACAACCCGCTCATTTCGACTTAAGTTTCTAGCTTCTAACTTATTTTTTACCATTTATAAATTTTACCTATTTTTGAACTTTTGGCTTTTTTGAGTTTGTTTTTTTTCCAGTTCTTTTTTTTCGTATTTGTTTGTGTTGTCCGTGATGAGCTAACATATTTTTTTTCTATTTTTAATTTTTTTTAAATTTAATTACACCAAATAAGCCATCTTCAGTTACAGTGTAATTTCAGTCAGCTACAGTGTAATTTCAGCCATAAGACACTATTTTTCAGCCCAATCGAGCAAAGCCATTTTTTAGCTTTTAACTTCTATTTTTAATTTTTTTATAGTAATTAGTTTTTAAACGGAATGTCTTTTCAAAATAAAATCTACTAATTAATTATAGGATATACTATACCGATTTCATTTATTATCGGTAAGAACCACACGTGGGTTTCTATTACTGTATAATCTCTCATACAAATAGTCTAAAAACCACAAACCGCAGGCAAAAACTATAAACCTCAGTAAAAAAACAGACCCTACACCCTTTAAATGGCACTCCATCTTCCTCCCCATCTTCTCTCTTCTCATTGGTTGCACGATCGGTGCCGCCGAGGCGTGCGACAATGGAAAATAATACTGTTGGACCTACGCTGCTCATGGCTGGGCAAGGGCGTTGCCGACCGTAGAATCGGGAGAGAATTGGATAGCATGAGAGTCGCCGGAGACGCTTCGGGAGAAAGATGAAGAAGGCAAGAGGAAGAGATGTGCTAGTGTGGGAGGAAGACGGTGCGGTAGTTGTTGGATTTGGTAATAATGGATAAGGTAGGTGGTGTGTGAATGCTCAACATTAGATTTGGACCAACCTACCCACTCAAATATTGGATCAGGAACTTGGATCCATTGCAAGTTTGCAGCCTGTTTGGCTGCGGCTGCGGTTTATGATTTTTAGCTGAAATTTTTAAATTTTAGCTGTTTACGGTACATATTACGGAGATAGAGATACTCACTTGCGATTTTGGCTGATACATATGTTGGGCTTTTGACGTGTACATCATTTAACTTGTAGATCCGTCTTGAGAAAATACTCCGTTTGAAAGTTAGGTACTGTAGCAAAGTCAAAAGCCGCCAGCTTCGGAGGAAAAGAACAGACCCTGTAGCCACAATTCAGACAGCCAAATGCATCCTAAAAGTCACTGTTCAACTCTTTTGGCCGTGTACATAGAAATGGATGACCTTGGATCAATGTATCTATACCCCACACAACTAACTTAAGGGTCTATTTGAAAAGTAGGAATGCAAAGCAGAGGAACATGCAGGAAAAGGAATAGGTATGCAATGGTAAAACATAGGACTAGGAAAACATTGAAAAAAAATGTACAAAGAGGCGCATGCAACATAGGAATGGAAAAACACATGAATCAAACAATATAGGAATGGTAAAAAACATAATTGCTAAAACGGCCTCCACGAGTGCGTTACCACAGCGGTGGCAACCCATTGTGTCACCCCTTTTAGCATACGCATATCCAAGGAGGATCTCATCTCACTTCCGTTCCGTTCACATGCCTACCTACATGGACCCCTCCAAAATGAGAAAAAAAGAGAGAGAATGTCAAGTCCTATCCTAGTACTAATTAATCAGTGCCATCGACCACCGGCTGTCCATCTAGCTTGCGCCAAGCCGTGATGTCATGTCAGGCATGCGTGCATACGTTACATGTCCGCTAATGCCAGCTTTAGCTATGGGTGCGTGGATTTTAATTTTTTTTAGCAATCGTTATTTATTAGACTAATAAATGGTAGTTAAAAACCATAGGAGAAAATTTATGTGACATCCTAAATTTTACTTGAAAGTCTAGTACCGCAAACTATACAACCGAATATTTAATCCCGAACTTTACGATCTAGTTCAAATAACACCTTGATCCAATTTCGGATGATGGTATTGCCCACGTGGCGAAATAAGTGAGTGGTTTTATCATGTAGAATGACACGCTGGTCAAGTTTAGGTGAATGACACGTAGAGCCTACAGGACCTTCTCTCGCAGATCAAAATAGAGATGGAGGGAACTACAAGAGGTGGTGAGTATACAAGCAAAACTATTCACTTATCGCGTCATATGAATAATACCACTATACAAAACTATGTCATAGTGATATTTAACCTAAATTACAAAATTTATAAGATAAAATATCTTATTTTATAGTTTACAGTGCTGAATAGATTTTCAATCAAAACGTCCTACGAGCTTATTCTAAGACTACAAGTCACGGGCCGGAAGAAGAGGCTATGAATAGGCTAAAGAGCATCACAGGTGAGAGAGAAGATAAACACTGATGCTGTTGCGAGTAGTAGTAGTACTACACTACTATACTGCACTGGCGACGCACGTCCCCCGTGTCCCCGCTCTCCCCTCGTGTGCGCGTTGACCTGGCCGGGCCCGCGAGATGGGAGGCGTGGGGCCCGGGTGTCATTGGCGCTGGCGGTGGATCTTCTGCGGCGCCGGGGCGTGTGTTCCTCTGACGGGAGGAACGAGTGCAGCGTCTCTGGTTCACAGCAAAGCGTGGTGACCCATTCAAACCGTTCGGCGCACAACACTATAAGGGTGTTTGGTTTGCTGAATATGGACGGTCGGATCTCAGCTCTACCGTATATTGCAAAAAATTCGGGTGTTTGGTTAGACGAATTTACTGTGGAAGCCTGGATCCACTCGTCCCCGCATACGATCTCATCCGGGACCGGGAGTGAAGGCCATTTCGATCGAATCTGCCCATCCAGGACCGAGGGAGTGGAACAAGACCTTCATACAGCCTCATATACAGCCTACCAATCACATACTCATTCAGCCTGTATCCACAGATACATCGAACCAAACAGTCTTCTTTTTCAAAATACGGCCGTCCTCATCTAGCTTCCCTTCATCCAGGATATACGATCCCATTATCCAAAAGCAACCAAATACACCCTAAGGTGACTTAGGTTAATCAAGAGTTATGATGTAGTCCAACCATTCTACGCTTCCTCGACAACCTTTTTCAGTGCGAGAAAATCAATGATAAATGAAATCATTACGGGGATCAAGTCCAATCCTGCACGAGCGGAATATCCACGCATAAAAACACATCGATACCGAAAGAACAAATATTATGGACCATTCGTTTTTTTATTGAAATTATACTGTAGTAATTAATTTTTTCTAAATCATTCAATTAAAGAAAAATAAAAAATATCGTTATATCTCTATAAACAATACAAAGAAAAAAAGCAAAAGAAAAAGATTAAAAAATCAAAAAATTAAAATTAGTAGAAACCAATGCGTAGATGGTTTGTTTAAACTGAGTTGTGATGTGTGACCTCTCCTCTCCCAGGGTGCGGGGCCCACACCGATGGGAGAGCTTGCATGCATTGATGCATATGCTCCCCCATAACCTCCCTCGCCTGTCACAGATTCCAGGCATCCAGCTTCACGGAGGCAGCTGGTGCCGCCTCCTGCCATTTCGGATGACCATAATGTCCTTGCCCGAATATCTAAACCAGCGAAAAAAGGTATCCTTGTTTGCTGGCCAAAATGATAAAGCCCAAACAGCTTGCATCGGGCAAGGAAAAGGGCTCAGCAAAATTTGCAGCACAAGCTAAGCTAATGATGGCTATAGTAGTGTATTTTTTTAACTTATAATTTCTTTTAAATAAATAAATATAATATTTTTCTGTCATTTTTTCGAAACGACTTATCAAAACAATCTTTTCGAAGCGGCTTATTAGATTATCGGCATTAGTTCATTTTGAAAAATGCTCACATTAGAATAAAAATTATAAACCATAGCTATAAATCATAAGTCATAGTTGAAAAAAAACTCATCAGTTTCCTTAGCTTAAGAGTAATCTCTTCTTGCAGTTATATGTCTCATAATTCACAGGCCACGGAGTACATACAGACAAATAAGCCTATAAAAGTGAAGAAAATATCAAAATACAATCACTGTCATTCTAGAATGGAAATCAAAATCGGGGCATCAGAGTGGAAGAAATAAACCATCTAGCTAACACGTATTCGGTGGAATCAAACTCATAACCGTCAATCTCGAAACGTGCCACTAGTTGTACTACCAATAATTGACTCTGCAATTTAAAAACCGACTACGTGCTATGCACGGAGTGAGTGAATAAGAAAAGAAATGTCATGATTATCTTGTCACACTGAGAATCTGAAACATCCCGATTTCTGGAGCTTTCTGAAAGTTTTGCCAAAGTAAAGTTTCCCAAAATTCACTGATTTTATTTGAATTAATAAAGCTTAATTAGAAATTTTAGAAATAAAGAGTGATTTAATATGAAAAAATCAAACATCAATTAAACCCTAAACTTTTTTTAGTTCCTGCTGTTCAAAAGTATTTTTTTTATTTTTTTCTCAAAATTTTCTGAGCTTATTTACTATTTTTCTTGGCTTATTTCAATTTTCTATATTTTCTAAAAACTAATTTAAACTATTGGAAGTGAATCGGGTCGAATTCTCTCCGGCCTAACAGTTTTCTCTCCCTTCCCCCTCCGCAGCCAAGCCCAGCTGCCCAAGCCATCGGCCTAGTTCGCTCGCTAGCTCGCTCCCACACTACCGTCATCGACAGGCGGGCCACACCTATTGAGATCGTCTTCCCTGCCATCTCCGACCCAGACTCTTTGCCTCCAGTGTGCCTGAGCCGGATTCTTTGCTGCACTGCCTTTCCGTGCTTTAAAAAACACCCTCGTGTCTTGACTTCTCTACCCCGAGACGCCCCGCACCTCACAAAACCCTAGCGTCGTCAGATTTGGAGATCAAGTCATTCCACCATCCCCGTCTCTGTCAGGAAATTTCATCGCCGCCAGTGAATTTCGCACCCTGACACCACCATTGTCAAATCCGCATCGTCACCCTCTACCTCATTGTAGCTTGAATTAGAAGCTGGAGCCGCTGAACCTACATTGTCATTGTAACCCTAGATCTTGCTGTTGGCCAGGTCTGGTCGTCACCACCCCTAGTGACCACACCAACGAGTTCACCTCACTCTCCTCTTTGCACTGCACTGCTCCGTCGCAACTGTGGTCTCCGTCGTCGATGACCATCGGGCCCTGAGCATCGTCCCTCCTTTCGGAGCCATGTTAGTAGCTGCCTCGTTGTCACCGTCCTACATGGCTGCCATGCGTGCGCTACGCCAGAGCCCCACACCTCATCTACCAGCTCCCACCCTATGGACTTGATCCATGGTTAACCAAGCCACCGGCCTATGGACCCTGCATGTCAGTTCTTATTCCATGAACCCAGCTCACTGTGAACCTAAGCCCTAGTCTATGGACTTGGCCTATAGACCGAGGGTCCCACTTGTCAGCCTCTCTGACTTTCAAAATCAAGAAAAATAAAATTCCCATAATATTTTTAGGCCCCATCTGTCAGTCTCAGTATTATCTCTCTTCTTTCTTTTTTGTTGAATTTCTCAACTGATCCAACTTCTAGAAGTCCGTTCTCTCATATGATCTTCGATTGAGCCCGTTCAAGCCTTTAAATTCAAGCTTGATCTTCTAATGATTTTTAAATAAATTTTGGAGTTTATTTGTGCTCTATTTTGGTGTTTATTTACGCTTTCTATCTTGTTTTGCGTAGATGACGATGCACCAAAAGCTTTCAGAGGAGAAGGAGAAGTAGTTCAAGACCAGGACCTTTTTGAAGGCAAGTTTTCTACATTGATCATGTTGCTCCCAATTTTATAAAATTATTTTGTATTTTAAATTATTATGCGCTACTATGTGAATACAACAATTAATTACTCAAGTAGTAGTTATGAACCATAGTTGTTATTTCTCTACCTTGTTTATTTATATGTCATGACCCATTGTCACCCTAGAATGGTTTATACTAGTTGGTCAACACTGTAGTACCAACATAGGTTGGTTTAGACTTGCTTAGCCATGTTGGGTTATTGACATCATTTTGGAATACCAAAATTACATTTCACTAATAGTATATGGAATTGCATTGTGAATAACTATGTGATGGTATGTGTTGCACTCTAAAATTAATCGATGGATAAATATTTTATATTGGAGCAATTGGAATAATTGTGTGACCATTTGATGTGATAGCTTTGAGAATCTTCTGTGCAGTTAGATAATTGGGTAGTATCGCCCTAGTCAATCGAGGATTTAACTTTGTGCGATATTGAACTGAGCCCCCTCATACAACCACATGCTCTATGGGAAGGGTTTAACCCAATAAGTTAATTATTTTTGGTATTGAATCTATTCAAATAATCGTGTCTATGATCATGGACGTTCTCAAGGATTTCACACGAGGGGTAGATATTCATAAACAAAAACTGAGCAGAAAAGATATGTGAATTTGAGAAATAATCTATGTGCAATAATGTTTAACTTTTATTATTTATTACTACTGTTTCAAATTATACTTGCAATCTATATATTATATTTACAAGTCAATTTAGCTTTATGCCAAACAATCCAGGTTAGTTGTTTCTTTATAATAAGCCTTGCATCTATGTGTTGTATTCTATGTGCACAACTTATTGGGTACTCCATGTACTCACCTTTACTATAATTACAACTTGATTGCTGGATGAGAAGAATCATCGACACTCTTTGTGGAGGAGTTCTACGAGAAAGATTGATTGCTAGACCGAGTACGCTAGTCGATTGCCTATGGTATGCTGGAGTTCTTTCGTTCCTCTGTAGTTTATTTTTTAAGTGTCTAAGGGCCTATTCTTTTTGGCTATGGCTTTTGGCTGCAACTTGTAGCTTTTAGGCTGTTCGTACGAGAGATTATAAAGTAACAGATACTTATGTGCGGTTTTTGCCGATATAAATGAAGTCGGTACAGTATGTACTACAATTAACTAGCAGACCTCATCTTGAAAAGACACTCTGTTTAAAGCTAGTCACTGTAGAAAGCCAAAAACTGAAAAAGAACAGAGACTAAGCCTCACGTAGCTAAATAATTGTAAACTCGACTATAAGGTCGAAATCATTATCTTATCAAAACTCAATATTTAGTTATATATCATTATGTATGGATGTCATTTCATCGATGTTGTTACTATGTACACTAGTGTGCTTCTGAACTAATGCAGTACACAAATAATTTGAATTTACATATTCGAATCTCGACAGAATCCATGATTGGCAATTTCATAAGCACAAAGCTAAGTTAGATGAAGTTAGGCATTGAAACAAAACCGAATTGCAAAATCCAAATCCGATTTGAGTTTGATTTGGATTTGAGTTCCTCTTGCTTCCCAGCCCTAATCCTCACCAATCTCAGCGCAAAGCCGCCCCTAATCTCCGCCGTCACTGTCTGAACGGAGGAGAGTTGCGTCGCTACTGTTCATCGTCCGAAATATCTCGCCGCCGCTCTGATCTTTGCTGCCGACCGCGCCTCCTCGCACCTTCTCGCGCCTACACGCCCCTGCCAGCTCTACCAGGCACTTGAGTACCGCGCGCGCCACCCGAGCTTGCCGACCAGTCACCGCCACTCCTTCACCCCTTTTCTCTGCTCCCGCCGCAAATATCTCCCTGGCGCAAACCGACCTAGCCCTGCCATTTAAGGCCTCCATCATCTCCCTGAGCTTCCTCCAGCGCCCAAATAGCTCTTCCACCCGCTCAATTGAATTGAAGGCCGCCGAAGCACCGCCGGCATCAAAAACCCTAAAGGTAGCCCTCTCTTCAATTCCGACAAACCAGCCAATTAAAATCCAATTCCCTGCCGTAGAAGCACCCTCACGCTCCCAGGAAACCTCCCAAAGCCTTACTCGACCTTCCCTCAGGCTGAGCTGCCCTGGCGCCGAGCGCCGCCGCACGGCCAAGCCACCCCACCGTGGACAGCCCGGTGTGGTCATCCCCAAGCCAAACCGTCGCCTCCCCTAGGTCGCCCTAACCCCTAGGAGGCTTAAGCACCAAGCCAATTGCCTAGAGGAGCCCCCGTTCACCCGCTATGCTCAAATTGGTCGTGGAGAAGGTGAGCTCGCCACCTCCACCGGGCCCCCAACCACCAAAAACGGAACCCTCGTGTCGCCCCGAACCCGTCCATGCCCTCGGTTGTCGTCGCAAGCCGCTCCTCCGCCGCCGGCAGCCGCCGCCACCCTCCCCTGCCTCTCTGCACGCGCGCGTGCCGACCGAGAAGAAGAACAGTGCCCCGGGTACTGTTCCTCCGACCGCGCCCGCCCGAGTCGGTTGAACCGAGTCCGCTCGCCCGCGCCGGTCGCGTCTGACCCGAACCAGGCCGACTTGGTCGCGCCGAACCCGCTCGCCCGAGCCCGAGGAACAGTGCACCGAGCCCAATGAACAGTGACTGGTCCAAACCCAAAAATACAAGTTTATACTCCCCGGATTCGTTTCGAGCCCGCCAACCCAAATCCAAGACCCATTTCCCCATATAGCCCTCCTATAAGCCCAAAATCCCAATTTATTGGAGTTTTTCGGATTTTCTTTATTCTTTTAATTTCTTTATTCCTAGCTCATACCTTCGGGCATGGAATTGATTTATTTTAATTGTTTTGCGTTAGCTTCCGGGATCGAGGTTTCGCAAGACCAGGAGGGAGAAGCTCAAGTCCAGGCCCAGCCCGCCGAAGAATACGAATTAATCGAACTCGTAAACCCGCAAGGCAAGTCACACATACTTTCGAACATGTTGATCCTACATTCCCTAAGTTATTTATTTACTTGTATTTTCATTATGCTATTTGTGCACTTTTATTTTATGTACAATAAATGCTTAGAATGACATGATACTAGTTATGTCCTACCACCCGAAAAAGCCTGGTCTAATTTGATGGCCATATTCACCTTGACAAGACATAGTAATACTAAATACAATAATATGTAATCATGATA
The DNA here is from genome assembly GCA_017311315.1 of Dendrocalamus latiflorus. Lineage (NCBI taxonomy): Eukaryota > Viridiplantae > Streptophyta > Magnoliopsida > Poales > Poaceae > Dendrocalamus > Dendrocalamus latiflorus. The sequence goes on from CM029650.1 coordinate 4,565,596, forward strand.
GTTTAGAGAATCAACATCTACTGTTATTAAGAGATTTGGTATTATTTGGGAAGTGGTTAGAGGGTAAGCGAGGATCGCTGGATCCTATGACCTTAACCGAGGGTGAAGGCAAGTATCACAAATCAGTGACAGTGTGTGGCACTGGACAAGAATTTGTGGGGAAGAAACTGCCACCGGTGAAAATACAAGGACTAGACCCTTATGCTGAGTGAAGAACATAGTGATCGCCCAACCACAAGCGTTGATACATCAAACTTGGTTTAGTAGCTGCTCACATTTGATTGAATCTCTACAAACGCAAGGTGAAGGCAAAGTGTGAGTCCACACGAAAGGGAGCAGAGAAGGGCCGTATGGAAGTTGGTGCCATTGTTGTTTTTATTATTGGTTTGATTATCAGATGTCCACACAATAGTAGGCTGAGATAAGTCAGAGGCTGTGGCCTGGGCTTGTTGAGGAAGTCTACTAGGTAGAGGCTATATAAAGAATTGAGCAGTGAACAACCTTGTTTTCTTGATTCTTTAGCGGGAGTTAAGAAATCTTGTGGGTAAAGCAGGGCAGCTCTGCAGAGTCATGACTAATGGTATTCGAATACGCCGTGCTTCCGGTAAATGAAGCTGTGTTTAATGGGTGAATCCAACAACAAAACATAAGTAGATTTGGAAAGGATTTGGTAATGTTGGTGTCTGGTAATTGAACCTTGAAAACCCCCTAAAGCTTACAGAAAGCTATGATTTTATGTTTAAAACCCGTTTACAACTAAAACTGCATCCACATGAAATAACAAACTTCCCCCATCACTTGATATACCCTGCATGTAGTTATTGTTAAAGCTCCGTGTGACTTGCTGAGTACGGTAGTTGTACTCATACTTGCTAAAAACATTAACAGAAATTAGCCAGCAATGAGGAGGCAAATGAAGGCGAAGAGGTGGAGTTCTACGAGATCGAGGTTACGTGGAATTAGGGTCGTCTTCCGCTCAGGCGTGCCTGTGGCATTCTTTTGTTCTGTAAGGTATAACTTGGCTTTTATGCCCTTATATTTGTAATAAAGTTGGCTTTTGTTTTAAGCATGTGTTGGCAATGTTATACACTCGATTGATGTAACTCGCAGCTGAACAGTCCTGGGCAGTTGCGAGGGTTTCATAATACTCCCAGAAATGGGGGTGTTACAGGCATGAACTTCTCTTTAATTGGCTCACACTTAGGTTGGAGCTTAAGATCAAATCTATAATCAGGAAAAACTTAGCTGAATCTCGAGTAAAAGTAGTGAGCGGGGGCCCAGCTCTAGCAAAGACAAACAAGCAAGTAACCTCCAAAATGAGTAAAACTCCAGGGGCAAAACCGTCTTTTCCCCAACAGCTTCCCTCCAATTTAACCGCGGCCCCCCCGCCCCGACCCTCAAGCGCCGGCCGTCCCCCGCGTCTCCTCCAACCCCGACGATTCCCTCCCTCCCTTCTCCTCTCCTCTCTCCCACGTACACACACGCAAGAACCGCGCGCACGCACACGCATACGCGCACGCACACGCATACGCGCGCGAGGAGCGCGCCGTGCTCCAATGGGCGCAATGGGGATGGCCACGGCGGCGGGGACGGCGGTGCTGGTCTACCTCGTGCTGTCGGGGCGGCTCTGCGGGGACGGCGTTGGCGCCAGCGCCGACGGGAGGGGCGCCATGGAGGACAACATGATATCGTCCGCGGTGTCGGAGGCGGCGGCGGCGCGGAGGCGGATGAAGGAGGAGTCGCGGGCGAGGCGGGAGGCGCGGCGGTCGCGCGTGCGGGGGCGGCGGTGGCCGGAGCGGGCCCCGGCCGGGTGGGGCGAGGCGGCTGCTGCGGCTGCCCGGACCGTGCGGTTCACCTATGGTGAGACGCTCGGCAAGTGGCCCCTCGGGGAGATCGCCTTTGGGATCAAGTACTACATGCGGCAGCAGGTGCGCGCGTGCTGACCGATCACTAGCACTCTCATCATCACGCGAAGAAAGATTTCATCTTGGCGAGTTCTTGCGCGAGATTTTTTTGCTCCTCTTTTCTTCTTTGTGGTTTTAGTTTCGTCGGGGTTGAGTGGTGTGTGTGGGTGTGAGGCGTGCAGGGGATTGGTTGCTTCCGTGAGATTCTTCTTGGTCAAGCTTGTCGCTGTTTCTTTATCTTGTTTGGATTCTAGAGGGAAAGATTATCTTTATTTTTGTTGTTGAAAAAACAGCATCTTTTATCTTGCTTGCTTGCAAGCAAAGAAGACGAAGAAGAAATATGCAGTCTTGGGGTAAACAGATTATTTTCCATACTGTGCGAGCTCTTTATTTTGTTGCAATTTACAGTGTAGTTAGTTCTGAGTTCCTCTTAGGATTATGTAGGTGGTTGGTTAGCTGAGGAAGCGGACCAGGAACTTGATAGCTTCTTGGTTACTTGGTGAAAAATAGCGGGAAGCAATCATTGTTTCTTTTATTGCTGCTGGAATTTGTTCGGTTAATTTCAGAGAACTTAGCGGCAAATCCCAGAGTTGTGTCACGCAATAAAACTTAGCGGTATGTTTGGGTTATCATGCTTGTTGCGTCTGTTGGTGAGGTTGAGGAAAAATTAGTTGAGTGATGCTGTCGGCTATGGACAATCTATGAGAAGAGGCATTCAAGTAAATAAATTATTTTAAGGTTTTAGCACGAGCATCTTGAGGGCTGATCAAATGCACTGTCTGTTTCATTGTTTCGATTGTTAGTTAGGAAGCATCTAAGAAAGGAATGGATCATGGGGAAAATCAACGTGAGTCAATTGGTTCGTCGGTTATGAAGAACTCGTGTAAGTCATCTAATTTGTTGAAGATGATTAGGGGGGATGGCCAAACTGATCTCTACTGAATGATGAATACCTTTTCTTTTTCTTTTTTTAATTTTAGGACAACGCCGCCACTGATTTTGAAGGAAGGTTACATGTAATTAGCTTCACTTTTTTTTGTCTTGATATTTAGTAGTGTTTCTTGTATTTGGGTCATTTGAAGGAAGTTGAAGCATGCGATGCATTTCATTGCATTGTGACTACTATAAGGTTTAGCTTTCCTCTTAAATTCGACTCCAAGATTTTGAATGACATTTGTTTATACTACGTATAACAAACTCTACTTTCCCTCTCAAAAAACTAACTCTACTTTCCCTCTCAAAAAGCTAACTCTACTTTAATAAATTTAGGCTCCAGTAGTCTAAAGTGAAGCAATTATTAGGTCTGAACATGATACCTAATTTCAGGAAATGATGCTAGTTGCCTTTTGCTGCTCGAGATATTCTTTTTTATCAGCCTTTATGTTGGTGAAGTACATATTTTAGCATGCATATGACATATCACTTAACTTTGTCTCAGGGTAATCTGCAGCATGAGTATGCTGGAAGCAATTCTGTACCACTGGAAGGGCCTGGGGTAAGGGAGGAGCTGATTTCACTGCTCAGATATCTGAGGCTATGCATGTATTTCTCGAAGAAGCCATACGAAGTGTTTTTGGAATTTGGCGGATACGAACAGAGTGATGTCCTTATTAAAAAATCTAAGGCGACGGTGCGTAAGTATCAGTCAACACTCCACTGTTAATTATGTACTGTAACATAGCATGCCAAACTTATTGTTGTGGGAATATTTTACTGCTCCTTTTAGTACATATTATAATTTATAAATCAGGACTCCTTGGTTGAAACTCTGTGCTATCATGCAGCTTATGAAGCCTGCTTTCACAGTTGTCCGTGATAGAAGTGCCAAATGCTTTCTGCTTTTTATTCGGGGGGCTATCAGTGTTAAGGATCGGTTGACAGCAGCAACTGGAGCAGAGGTTCCATTTCATCATATTGTGGCACAAGATGGCCGTGTCTCCAACTTAGTGCTAGGATATGCGCATTGTGGAATGGTTGCAGCGGCTCGCTGGATTGCAAACCAGGCCACTCCTTGCCTCAATAAAGCTGTCAAGGAATTCCCAGACTACAGGATTAAGGTAATTTATTTCAGTTTTTCTGATCCTCTACAGATGCTCTTTTGACGATCTGCATTGTGAAAATTAACCCTTCTGTGTTGTCGAAAACACATGCTTTCGAAAGATGATGCAGTTAGAGCCCATTCATTAAAAAAACATACAGAATATAGATATCCTCTTCCTCTCCTTGGACAGGGATATGCGGCCAAACAACACTTCTCTGCTTCTAGCCTCCAAGGTTGACTTGACACACATTTCACAATAGATGCTTGCCTATCCAAGTTACACAAAATGAGCTTAAGTTGTGAAAGCTACGTATGAAACGAAGGAAGTAGAACAGCAACTTGAAATCAAGTGAAACCAAATATGCACTGCAGATAGGAAATTCCTTATCTTGTAACCAAAGTGAAAACTTTGAAGTATTCTTACAGTTAACCATCTTTTATGGATTTCCTAGGATTCTCCAGTGCTGAGCAAGATAGATAAGAAACAAACATAGCTTGTCCAACTCCAAAGCACTCTAGAATAAACTTGAAGTTATGTCTACCACAAGTAGAGAGAACTGGAAATAATACTAATGTAATAATTTAGGCTAATTAGTCTGAAATTTGTTTTGGCCAACTAGTAAATGTGTTATCACATATTTTGTTTATTGACTTACAGCTGTAAATTTAATTTAGTATCTTAGGCCCATTTTTAATTTATATAGCTAAGTGGTGTGTCTACTCAAACCACATCTGTGAAGAGAACCCTAAAAATAAGAAGTGTGATTTGGAAAGGTTTATGCTGTTACTTTTACTTATATCCAATCTAGAAACTAGACTATTTTGTTCTGCAAGTACCTTCCGTCTAGTGTAATAGTCCCTGATAATCAAATTTTATCACAGTATGTGATGCTGAATACTTGCGCATTGCATTTGGACCCCTTTTTTGTTTGCTAACTCATAGCACAGTATTTTTGTTGTAATTTTAGATTATTGGGCATTCAATGGGTGCTGGTATCTCTGCGATATTAACATACATTCTACGTGAGAATGAGAGGTTATCATCATCCACATGTATTGCTTTTGGGCCAGGTATGTGTTTTAAAGATCGTTTTTTAGCTCAAGGACTTAAAATTTTACTATTGAATACCAGATATTAAGAAAAAAATTATTGCATTTTCACATGTGAATTTATCCTTCATTAAAAGGCCATATTGGCACCTTGCACCAATATAGTAACTTACAATGACAGGTCTATTAGTTTCTTCTGTTGGCATTTGTAGGTCTGTAATTCATTTATAGAAAAAGTGCTGGCATTAATCACATAGCAAAAGGCCAAAACCAATGGGCAATGGATGACACAAAATAAACGGTTTCACATGGATGTTTAATGATGATGACATTCAACGTTTTAGATAGCCATGTTGATCTATATATCTACAAGTTGTTTTCTAAAAACCCAACTCCAAACTGAAGTATGAGCATCTAACAACTGTAAACAACTCATTGTTCATTGCTTGATGCTGCAAAATTATGCTGAGATATTGACATGTCCTATTGTTACTGTTCAGCTGCTTGCATGACATGGGACTTGGCTGAGTCGGGTAAAGACTTCATTACGACCATTATCAATAGAAATGATCTGGTGCCATCTTTTGGCAAAGTTTCTGCTGCTAAGCTCCGTACAGAGGTACCTCTTCACCACCTGAATTCATGAGCTGATGTTAAGTATGATGATCAAAGCAGGAACCAGGAACTACATTCCATAGTTGATATGCAGTTCTTTAGAAGAAAGAGAAAAATCTTTCATGCAAACAGTCTTTGCCTCCTAAAAGAAATCATATATTTACCATTGCCGTCATTGATGGCAGGTTATGGCATCATCATGGGTACATGACCTTCGTGAACAAATTCAGCAGACTAGATTCTTAGGTTTTGTCAATCGTTCTGTGAGCTTCATCCGATCTCATGTACCCTTCGTATCTGATCCAAGATCTAAGGTTGTAGATGTGGATATGCTGCTGCCTCACAGTTCTGAGGTATAATAACTAGATTCTTGCAAACACTTGTTCTTTGAACATATGAAGTTAATCATGGTTCTTACTGAATGAGTTGATTCCTTTTAATTTGCCAGGCTGAGGTGAAGCCTTCAGCAGATGCCCATTCTGTGGTGAAGAAACGCCCTGCACTAGCTTGCTGGTCATGTCTTGCTGCACAGAAGCAGACTATTGACTCTGCAAAGCAAACTCAGGACATGATAAATCAAATTGATGTTGATTTCAAAGCTGAGAAAACCGACACTGAAGCAGCTACTGCAGAGCTAGTTTCAATTTCTCTTGGAGAGCTAAACCTTCAAGAGTCAGATAATGAAGATGCCGACAGAGAGGAGAACGAATCACCTCTGAAAGAACCAGAGGAAGGACGGGCCATGGAGCTTGTAGAATCCCTGACCGACATGCTGGAGGAGCCGTCATCGTCAAGCCCTTCTCAAGAGCCCCGCCAGTTATACCCTCCAGGAAGAATAATGCACATGGTTGGATTGCCAGCAGCAGGGCCAAACCCAAGCGAGCAACTTAGCCAACAGGAGGTTGTCGCCCTGTACGAGACACCTCGACATCTGTACAGTAAGATTCGCCTGGCGAGATCCATGATAAGAGAACATTACATGCCCAAGTACATCAAGACAATGGAGCTGTTGATTGACAAGCTTGCGGAGGACATCGACAGTGACCAACTGGACTTGTTGTAGCATTGACCGGTGTACAGAATAATTATTGTACAGATCATGGAAAGGAAAGGCATTCAGATTGCTAGTACCTTACATCTGACTGTTTTACGGTTTGTGATAGCAATCAAGAAGCTGTGCAATCCTAATCGATTTTGTTCTGTAGGTTTGCTGTCATCTCTCTTTGACAGCCATCACAGGAAGAGCTCAAAGAGCAGGAACCTAGTGATGATCTCTAATATAAAAGAAAGTTTGCCCGTCGTCCTTCCTTCTACATAGCATGAAGCACGTTCAAAAGAACTGCTCCCAAAAAACCAATCAACCAGTTCTCCAAAAAACCGGTTCACCCAGCTCAATAATAAAAAAAAACTGTTCCTGAAAAAACCAATTAACCGATTCTCCAGAAAATCAGTTCACCCGGTTCAATCAATCGAACACATGCGTTACAGATTGAGTGGCAGACTTAGAACGAAAATTTAGAGGGGGCTAGAAGAAAGCCAATACCTGTCATTAGCAACTGTCATCAGCAGTGGCGATCTCCTTGGACTGCTCAAAGAGGGCCCTTGAGTGCTCTAGCACGTCGCCGATCCAGGCCCTGACATCCTTGGACGCCTTGGTTAGGTGCACGGTCTGTGCTCTGATTGCCTGATTTTTCATCACAATTTGTTCATTTCATTGCATGAACGCAAACATTTCAGAACAGGTTTGCTGACACCAACTGTAGCCTACAAGAATCAACAAACTTCTCATGGAAGAAAACTCGTTCAAGAGTACATACACTCAAATTGTCCTTCTGGAATTGAAGTAGCTTAACAACTCCTAGCAACATTGCAACATGAGCATCATGCCCACAGGTATGCATCTTACCATCTTCCTAGCTCTTGAACTCCCTTTCTACCATCTCCTGCCAATGGATGAAGAACATGACAATTAATCAACCAAATGTTTGGTCAATACTGTATACTAATAGCCTACATGATTTCATACACACATGACAAATAAGATCAACAGTATGTTTCAACTCTTGTGGACATCATCGTCAGTTTGTTTCACCCCCTGCTAGCTGCTTCTTCAGCACTAATGCACGGAGCATCCGGTTCCTTGATCCTACACCCGGGGGGGGGGGGGGGGGGGGGGGGGTGCGGCCAGCCCCACCTGACCTCCGGTGGGTCCGCCGCTCACGTTGGATTCCTTCCTTTTCTCAACTTGAACGCATGTATTATGAACCCCTCCGTTTTTTTCCACGTGCTCACAGCACGCATGCATCGAAGGAATAGGAATCCCTTTCCCTTACAACATCTCTTTTGCAATGCATTCACAGTTGTTTCCCTCCTTTGGCGCTGCATGCATGTGAAACAACCCAAAAAATTTAAAAACTTCTGAATTTGTTTGATCTTTGTTTTAACTTGGAGTTTGCGCTAAACCCGAAAAGTTTCTTAAACCAAGCCGCTTTCCCTTTCTAGAAATACACTTTCCAAGAGCAAAGGTGCACTCAAGCTTTTCCGTTCGCGCTCTGCGATGCCGTTTTCATTCACGTGCACCGCCTCACTCGCCCGTCGCTAACGTCCGCGCCAAAAATCACACAGCACTTGCGCCACCTCGCCGACTGCCCATACTCAATAATATTAGGGAGTGTCTATACAACATTCGACTGTTTTTTAGACAAAAACAGTCAGATTTTGAGCCGTTAGATGGAGATCCAACGCCCTAGATCATTTTTTGGAGGGGGGCTTGTATAGGTGGATCCGTTGGATGGAGATCTAACGTCCTAGATCAATCTGACTGTTTTTATCCTCAAAAACAGTCGAATGTTCTATAGCAATACTCATAATATTATATGGAGATATTTTTACGTCCTAAGTGTCTTATGTATTTTGTTTATAACTAATATTAGACAAAAAAATATCAACTACTAAGTATGGATATTTGTTTTCGATTTAATTTCTGTACTAACTTATATATATATATATATATATATATATATATATATATATATATATATATATATATATATATATATATATATATATGTGTGTGTGTGTGTGTGTGTGTGTGTGTGTGTGTGTGTGTTTCGCTTGATATACATGTAAGAAAATCGTATAGTTTGGGATCATGTTTGATGTTATGTATCACCATCTTTTATGACTTTATTGCAATGCATGGATATCTTACTACTTTCAGTAATTCAGCGGTTGTTGCTCTTAGCTGTGAATATTAATCCCTACGTCAGATCGGCTAACCCACGATACTAATCTGAAAGATACTAACTGTTTGTTGATAAGGCATACAATTCTGAAGCTGTATCAGATCCATCAGTTGTGTGAATCTGTATCAGGTCTTGTTTCTGCAATCGATGTGTTTATCACGTGTGTATGGCTCTAATACAGTGTACTTTCTTTAGCTGGATTTCTGTGACCAATGTATTCATCTTATGTGCAGTTTGATTTTGAACACAGCAATTTCCTTTAGCTGAATTTATTTAGTCCTATAGGGTAAGCTTGTTACACTGAACGTATCTGGCAGTTTGCAAATCAGTGTGGGTTCTTTTCGGAGGGTATAACTGGCGGGGCTATCACTGATTTCATCTGACACAGGACTCTTCATAAACTTTGTACCAGGATTGAATCACCTTTTGGCTTGTTGTTGCTGCTTTTATATTGCGTTTTGCGTATTGGGGTATTATACTAGAAGAATATATGAAAGTATTGGGTTGCGTTTTGCTATGCACATTGGTAGCTTGCATAATAGATCCACATAATTTGGAATCTTGGGTATGATGGTGGTCATTTCGGAGCATATCAAGTGCAAAATTCTCTCAGGTTAGCTAGTGTAAAGCGTTATATAAAATCTTCTTATAACAGTGTAATATAAAGGTCTTGAAGTAGTGAAAGCTAATGCTTGTAAATTTCCATAATCGAACTTCACCGATGTCAATAAGGGAAAGAGGTCTAATGACAGAAAAATGATTGAATAGCAAAAGAAAAAGCAATGTTCATTCGAAATTTTACCTTATTCCTTATTTCCTTACAATCTTGGTGAAATCAGACCTTCAAATTCCCGAGTTGCAAACTATTTCTCTCTCGATCTCCGGTTAATTTTGAGTTTTGGAGTAAATACGAAACATTGGTGTAACTAAGTTTACTCCAACTAGCAACATATGTACCCTACATGGTTACCGAAGATCTATTTTAGTTAGTACCAAGGATCTCTTCACTAAGGCCCTATTTGGTAACGTATGAATTTCATAGGACTTACGCAGCAAACAGTCCAATTCTTCTAAAAATTAGAGAAAAAAAATCGTTTTTTCACACGAGGCCTAAAACTATGTTGGACTTCACGGTTTTGGCCATGCTTAATTGTCTGACAAGTGGACCATGCTACAAGTATAATTTTTTTTTGAAATCATGCTATAAGTGTATTGTTATGGGTGTTCATATTTGTTTCTGCTTTTGTCCTTTGCTTCGAGAAGTCAGAAGGCAATATAAACATCTAGCTTCTCAAAATGACTTCTCCATTCCTCTCGCTCCCGTCTTGTTCCGAGAATAAGGCAAGGGGTCACGGGCGCATCATACACCCCACTTATCTCATTCCCGTCTCGCGTACGTATATCGCCCTTATTTTTCTCACTGCCCACGTCCTCCTAAAAATCACTTCTTTCAACCACTAGTCCACTACTATTCGTCTTTGGCCAAAAGACATCAATTACATCCAAAAGCCATTGGTTGTAGTAAATACTAACACCCCTTCTCGCACCAGTGGTGCACTGTGAATCATGGTGTAATCGGAGCGGATACGATCAGTAATTGTTTATCCTGTATCCTAGACTATATTTTTCATAGAGTCGGAGTAGGACATGGATAGTGCCAGACATGAATATGAATGCGGATAGTATCGGTCATGAATATGGAATGAATAAAACCGTATTCGATACAGTAACTATAAGCCTATTCTTTTTGGCTTTACCTTATGGCTTATAGCTACGGCTTATAGTTTTTAGGTTGTTTGTGAGAGCGTACGGAGCAACAGAAACTTGCGTGCAATTTTAGCTGACATAAATGAAATCACTGTAGTATGTACTACAATTAACTTATAGACTTCATCTTGAAAAGATATTTCGTTTAAAAGCTAGTTACTGTAGAAAAGCTAAAACAGCTTTTAAAAGCTGAAAAGAAGATGCCCTATATTTCATTGGATAATACGTGAAACACAAATATCATATGTATCAGTGTATGAATATAGATTCGGGTGCCTCCTCTTGACCTTCGGCATATGAATGCATATATCACATAAATATCATATATATCATATCATCTAGAATGATCATGGATATGCGCATATGTCAACAACGTGTGAATTGCGATCCGCACGGAACAATCCTCAGCTCAGCGGCAACTGATATATTCTTTCCTACCTTCTTAGTGGCTAGTGCGTCCCCAGCAGGCAACATCCCACATAAGACAATTCCCAATTCCCAATCGATTGATTCCTTTGAATCATCATTCTAACACATGAATAGGATAGGCAAAAAGTGACTTACAAGTCACAATTGCAATGCAATGCATCCCAAGTTCCCAACAACATAAAAAGGAGCATTGGTAGGTAAGTTGGTCCAGCACTGTTTTATCTAGTCATTAGGTGCAGAAATGAAAAAGATCGCAACATGGCACACCTTATGGCAAAGCTTTTGGCCAAAAAAACTCCAAAAAACTAAGACACCTACCAATTTGCAAACAACAACATTTTCTTTAGGCTCAACCCCAACTTTTCTTGAGGTTCAACCAAGACAACTAGTAACACTTCTCATGCATGCTCGCCAAACCCCAACCTTTTCTTTAGACTCAACCCAGTGTCATGATGTCTTACTCCTCTCTCCTGCCCTACTATCAATCATGGCAAAGAAAATGCAACATGGCAATAAACCATAGTCATACACTCATAGAGTCATAGTCTCATAGATATTTGATACATGTCATTAAACATTACATAAATAATTTGCATTACATAGATCTTGGAAACGATAACATCTATTTGGAAATGACCCACCATGCTTGCAACATCCAACATACCACACAAGAAGCTCTCAAATTCAATCACTGTCATGATCAACCCATATTTTATCCTACAATTAAAATTTGAATGATATAGTCAATCATATCAATGGCATTCAAAAAAATTAATCCTAGAGAAATAGCAACTAGTATTATACAATCAATACCCAAACTTAAAGGGATTCATGAATTGGAGTGCAGGACAAATACCCTTCAGCCTTCCCTGGTCTCCTCATCGTGTAGAGCGCGACACGGTGGGTGGGGAGGAGACTTGTGGCTGATGGGGGTCGGGAGCGGGGTCATGGGTGATTGGGTCGACGGCACCGGGGGTCGAGGCATGGGCGACATGGGCGACGACATGGGGGGGGGGGTCGTGGGCAACAGGACGAAGGCGTCGGGGGTCGAGGTGTGGGCGACGGGGGACTATAGCCTACGACACTAGAGAATGGTGAATGGAGATCGTGGAGTGGAACCGTGGAGGGCGGCGGAGGCAGTCTCCGGATCTGAAATAGAGATGGAGACCACCCGAAGGCAGGAGATGGCTGGGCTGGGGGCGTTAGGGTCTTAGGGAGTTAGGGTTACCTATGGCTAATGGGCTAATGGCGCGGTGTGCCTTATGGACTAGGCTAGCCTCGGATATTACTAAATACTTTTGACCGGATATTATCGAATAATTATTCGGATATTCTTCTATCTGTCAAAAACTACTCTCCTGATTCCAATAAAATATCTGGCAAAACCATCCAATTACCAACTATTTTACCTAAATACACTACCAACTAATTTGGTCGGGTGGAAAATATCCTAGACGATTGCACCCCTATTTGCGAATAATGCTGATAACGGTTAACACAATCGCAGACACCGAAGCAGTGGGGCCACCTCGTCAGCCACTCCGGCCCGTTATCCCCTACCGCACCCGAACCCGCTTAGCGCTTGCCTGTCGTCTCCACCAAACTGGACTCCCCACCACTCCCCCCTCCCCTCCGCATCTCGCGACCCCCGCCTCGTCCCCGTCTCCGGCCACCTCTCCGGCAGCTGCGTGCCTCATGGAGCGGTAGGACCAGCGCGGCAGCTATCTCCTCACCCCTACGGCGGCGGTGGCAGCGGCGATGGCGAACTACCTGGCGCAGTTCCAGACCATCAAGTCCTCCTGCGACCGCATCGTCATCGCCGGTACGACCACCCGCCGCCTCCTCCTCCCTAAACCCTAGCGCTGACCCCTCGGATCTGATCCCTTCCTCTGCTCCCAGTCTCGCCCCCTGAACCGGGTTCTCTCGCGCGTGATCTCTGGGCTGCGCGATCGGGAGTGGCCCGGTCGGGCGGCGGTTCGAGCTGAAATGGTGGTTCGATCCTTGCTGCGGGCGTCTAGTTTACTGAGATCCGCATAATGTATCGGCGTATTGGCATGAACCAACTCATAAAATTCATCCAAGCAACCCCCCACCTAAACTTGCAAGCACCGGTGTAGAGATGGAAGGGCCAATGTCCGTTAGGCGTAGCTGTTTGGAGGATTACAATGAAAAACGGGCTTAAGCAATCACTTTAGTTCCTTGCTGCACATGCTAATGAAGAGTGATTTCAATTTTCAAGTTCGAATATTTGTATAGATTACGTCTCATACAATAAATTCCATTTTGTAACAGTTGAAGATGTCAGTGACTTGTGGCTCAATATCAAAGAAAGTTTTGAGCAACGCTTGCCAGTGAAGAAGGCCTGTCTCAATAACAAAGCGAGGAACCCTGTTTTTGTGGAAAACCTACCAGCTGAGTTTATACAGACCACTGATTCAAGGCTGCGTAGTCGATTTCCACAAGAACAATACTTGTTTTGGTTCCGGGAACCATATGCTACTGTTGTTCTTGTTACTTGCGAGGTACTTACTCTCCACATTTTTTTTTCATATCCTACTGCATGCTGCTCTTTCTGATTCTATTTTAAGTAACAGCACTTCTCAAATGGACTATGTGGATGACATTTGCCATTTTTTATTTATAAAAAAAATTCCAGGATCTTGATGAGTTCAAGACCATTCTTAAGCCTCGCCTCAAATTAATTGTGCAAAATGATGAGAGGGAATGGTTCATTGTGTTTGTGTCAAAGGCCCATCCTAGCAATGATCAAGCAACTAAGATGGCAAAGAAAGTATACGCTAGGCTTGAGGCTGACTTCAACACTAAAAAAAGAGAAAGGTACTTTTTTTTTGCCACTTCTCCATAGGAGTTTTGGTAACATTCATATCTGTGGTTCTGAAAATGTATATGTATTTGTTGTTTCAACTCGACATGCTGTTTGCTGTCATCCTGCACTTATGTTGTTCTTATGAGGATGCTTCCACCTCTGAATTCTCAGGGAACTCTTGTTGGGGCTTTGTTGAAAACTTTACTACAAATAATACTGGATTGTTAGCAAATATAAAACTGCCCATTTATGATACAGATGCTGCAAATTTGATCTCCATGGACCTGATGTGGAATTCTGGGATGATTTCGACTCGAAAATGGTGGACTGCATAAGAAACACATTGGATAGACGGGTTCAATTTTATGAAGAGGAAATCCGCAAGTTAAGTGAGCAGCGATTCACTCCAATATGGAACTTCTGCAACTTCTTTATTCTGAAGGTACAACAGTGCAACCACGGATGATGCTTGCCAATTTTTATTATATTTTTGGTGGTGCTGGGTTTTATCTACCTTTATGTTTTTTGTTTCGTGTGGCTTCCTTGACATTGGCATCATTTATTTGTTCAGGAAAGCTTGGCATTCATGTTTGAGATGACTAATCTTCATGAAGATTCACTCCGTGAATACGATGAGCTTGAACTATGCTACTCAGAATCAGGTTTTTGTCTAACTTTGATCCGACGGTTATGTTGCATTCACCTTCGAGCTTCAACTATAGTTTTATTTGCATCACCAAAAACTTTTCTGTTCTAATCTATCAGAGTTTCAGTATAATGTTATTTCAAGAGTGATGAAGTTTTTCATGATCGTACAGTAATCTGCATCTATTCATGTTTGTATAGGCTAACATGAAATTCATGTTTCTGTAACTGTAGCATAGATTCCACATTTATAGTGCATGTAGAGTTCTATTGGATCGCAGACTAGAAATATTTTACCTGGATGAGGTTTGTATCATTATACTCCCTCCGGTTCACAATATTTGTCCAAGCCTCACCATGCGCAAAGACCAAGGAAATACTAAATCTTCAAAAAAGATAATGAGAAATGACCATACATATTGCTATTAAATGACATACTATTACAACCACTTAATCTCTTCCAAAGCACTTAAGTAGGGGTAGAGAGTGGAAACATTGCAATACCTACACTCTTGATTTCCTCAATGGACAAATATTTTGAAACGGAGTCCCCCGAGGCTATGGACAAACATTGTGAAATGGAGGGAGTATAGAGGTATTGAACTGAGCTTCTGATAACTGATCGGTTAGGTAACATCAACACCAAATATGCTCATCAATCGTTGGTATTACTTTCAATATTAAACTTATGGTTATGGATCTATTTGTCAAAGTTTGCTTGTTCTTTCTGGAGTTGAGCAACTGTTTATTTACCGAGTATTTGGTACATTTCTCGCTTCAAAACTATAATGGCGTTAGCATTGGCTACATTCCTTGTCTTGTATGTTAAAAAAAGTGTTGCATTCTGATGTAAAGCTTATCACTCTCTCGATGTTTGCTTCGTAATATTCATATCATTTTGTTCACATGCATGCAGTGAATTCTCCTGGGAAACACCGAGAATTTGGAGGATTGGATACTGGTGATGATCAGGCTGCGCTGCTAAATCCAGGATTCAAAGCGTTGACCCAAATTGTTCAGGATGATGTGTTCAGAGAATTTGAGTTTAGACAATACATATTTGCTTGCCAGGCTAAGGTATGTATATCATGGATTCTTCAGTTGCTGTGTCTTGCAAGCTAGATATGGTGGTAAAACAATTGCATAATTGAATTCTATTTTGTCAATTTTTTTTGGGTCAGGTGAGAGCATTTTTTGTTACCTTTTTTTGGAAAAGTTTCTGCAATTTTACACTGCTGCTAAGTGTTTTATGTAAGATTGGAATCATCTCAACTTGCTTCTTTTTTGTTACAAGTAGGCAATCTTCACAACTGGGGGAGGAGCATGAAAGAACTGACACTTTTTAAATTATTTAGTACAAGCATGATATTGTTGTGCTCAAATACATCATGTTATATATATCTACACACCTGGTGTCAGGATTTATTTTATGCTAGATCTATTTGCTTTATTTTGTCTTAGTAATGATTGTTAGGCCAACTGACAATTATATATTGCCTTTATCATTTATTCCATTTCACATTTTTGCAGTTATTATTTAAATTGTCTCGCCCAATTGAGGTTGCTGCGAGAGGATATGCCTTTGTTGTTGGCTTTTCCAAGTCTCTAGCTTTGCATGAAGTACGTAACTGTGGTTTCACTATTTTCTTACTCTTACAAGCATTATTTATGTGCTAGGAAGACTATTGTCATTTGCAAAGTACTTGTTTATTGAATTCTGAATATGCTTTCCCTTTCCCCTTCAGAGTGCTCTACCATTTTGTTTCCGTGAAGTATGGGTGATAACTGCTTGTTTGGGTTTAATACAATCTACCTCACACTATGATGGTGGAGTTGTTACTATTGACTCAGAGAAGGAGTTCTATCGTCTTCAGGGTGACCTTTATTCTCTCTGCCGTGTTAAGGCAAGTTTCAATACTTCTAGTGTTGCACTATTGATTTGTCTGGCCAATTGTAACTTTGTTTGAGTTCTGATTTTATTCATTTTCCTCTGTAATTGAGGAACTAGGAAGATTTTCTTGTATTATCAGGTAGCTTGTTTTTGGGCTTTAAGGAATGTTGTCTAGAATTCTTTACTTAATGCAGCTGATATGTTTTGGCATCAGCATTGGTAGATGAAGTGTGCTACTAAATCAAATGAAAGATTTCCAGGGTCAATGGCCAAGGGTTGTACCTTGGGATGACTACTGAATATTGCAGTAAAAATAAATAATAAAGTAGAACAGTATGGAGATTCATTTATCCAGGAGTTTTGTGCAGATTCTCAAAAGAAATATATTTCACGGCTTCACGCTTGGTACATACCATGCGGTGGTTTATTGTAAAATGTGAATCATTTTAGGAGTTCCCTAGAACCACACCCTTATCTTCTCATCAGTTGCTATGAGCCTGTAACTGGAGTCATTTTGTGCAATCATAATGAACCATTTACTTTTCTTTTCTTGGTAATCATATTGTGGTTTATTTTAAATTGTTAGGATTTAGGAGTTGGTGAGTTGCCTAACATTGCTGTCCTTATCTTCCCACCAGTTGCTATTGCTTAAATTATCCTTAGGAGGGAAGTACCATTGCAAAGATCACTGAGTTGGAAAATGCCATCCAATGTGTCATTGACATGTGGCCCTGGCCCCCACATGTCATGCTCATAAGCAATTGTATTTTCCAATCTATACCTCTTTGCGATTGTACTGAGCTAGTTTTCTCTAAATCATTTATATGCAGTCCTAATGAATGTTTACTGATGTATAACCCTATTCCTAATGTTCTATAAATGATTTGAAGTTCAAATGGAAACTGGAGAATTCTAGTCTTGTTTTTGTGTTTTGATGGTTTATTAGCTTCTTGGTACAATCGAATTCAACTGAGCCATCAAGTCCTTTTTGCTTGTCTTTTGGATTACATTTGCCCAATTTTTTACTACATTCAAAACTGTTTGCTTATATATTACTCTTGATGGATATGTCAGTTTATGAGGCTTGCTTATTTGATTGGCTATGGGGTTGAAATAGAAAAAAGTCCAGTCAACAGGTATAATATCTTATCGAAGAGTGCAGACGTTGTATTTCGATTGTTCCATACAGTCTTGCATCTGAACTGACATATTTTAATGTGTCTGTAGTGCATATTTAAGCATGCTACCGTGGCCAAAGCCAGCTACTTGGCCTTCAATTCCACCTGATTCATCGGCAGAAATAATGGCAAAGGAGAAGGCAAGCATTTTTCAGCTTTGCTTCATGACTTCTAATTATGTTTCATGTGGATTCTTTTGGTTCTCTTGCATCAACTGTCCTACTTTGCTCCTGTCTTGTCTAATTGGTCCATATCCTTCCCAAGTGACAACATCAACATATTGGAAATAGGTCACTAAACCTTGTTGTCTAATCCAGTATGCTCAAAAGGCAAATCATTTCTATATAAAGTGGAATCCAAGGAAGCATGAGATACGGAAACTGACAATGGTATTCCATCATAGTAATCAGTACCATTGTCATCTTTTTTTTTTTTGGCATGCAGGGCCTCTTATTTTTGTCAGTGAACATGCATTTTTTCACACACATGGAAACTTTCAGGTACATCACGAATGAAAACAATACATTTGCTAGTGGTGTAGAATAAAAGAAGAAAACTGTAAAAAGATCTCCAGATAACATAACACAGAACAGTAATGATCTTTGATAGTAAACCATAAGATTTTCTGACATTTTCTATATTTAATGAAAGATGGGATGGAGTGGAATATGTTCTTTTATAGAGACACCAAATTCTGGAATTGGAAATTGGTATTTGTTAGTCTCGTTTTTCTAAAAAGAAATCCCCATAGTTGCTAGCCCCTGTTTAGTTTCTTATTGCACATTTATTGCAAACTGTGGCTTACAGTTGTGAAACCTTTTCTTTATGCAGATAATGCTTCAAGCAAAACAAAGAGAAAAGCTCTTCAACATTCACAGGAAACCACTGCCGCTAGAACCTTCTTTACTTCTACGTGAGGCTAATAGACGCAGAGCTTTTCTTTCTGTTGGAAATATGTCTGAATTATATGATTCAGTTGATGGGTAAGGGCTGTCATTTCCCCCTTTTAGTGATGCGTCTATATTTACAGTACAAATTTCAGCACAAACTTTGAATTGTCATTTTTTATTTACTTATATATTTGTGTATACTTTTGTCTGGGCAGTTCAGGTTTAGATGCAAATTTGAAAGTTCCTTCCAACAAATCTGCTTCTAACTTGATGACAAGAACAATGTCCGGGCCAGCAACCTCTGAGACTTCTCTACTAGTTGATCGCCCCATGAGGTTGTCAGAAATTCATGTTGCAGCTGAGCATGCGTTGAAACAGACGATATCTGATCCTGGTTTTATGACATCACTTTCATCACTAGAAGAATTTGAGGTAGTGTGTTTAATCAGCCATGCTCACCATGGTAGATTCTTTTGTACTGTCCCATTATAAATTTTAAATGTTCCAAATACTGCTAATTTCCCCCTTTTTCGATGAACATAATTTCTTTTTAATTGGTGCATTGAACTAATTATTCAAGGACAATGATTGAATACTATTGTTATTTATATAAATTTGTGCAATCAATAGATAAAAAATAAACTGCGACTATAATTGTTTTTCTGTTACCAGAAAAGATATTTGGAGCTTACTAAAGGTGCAGCTGACAATTATCACCGCTCTTGGTGGAAAAGACATGGAGTTGTGCTTGATGGAGAAATTGCAGCTCTATTCTTTAAGCATGGAAATTATGACTTGGCTGCAAAATCCTATGAGAAAGTTTGTGCTCTCTATTCTGCAGAAGGCTGGGAAGAGCTGTTGGCAGATGTTCTTCCTGATCTTGCAGAATGCCAGAAGATTCTTAGTGATGAAGCTGGTTATTTGGCTTCCTGTGTGAAGTTACTTTCTCTGGAGAGTGGCTTGTTTTCATCTAAAGAGCGGCAAGCTTTCCAGTCAGAGGTTGTTCGGCTTGCTCACAGTGAAATGAAGCACCCTGTGCCCCTTGATGTCTCATCACTAATTACATTTGCCGGAAATCCTGCTCCACCACTAGAACTATGTGATGGAGATCCTGGTACACTATCTGTAGCGGTTTGGAGTGGCTTCCCAGATGACATCACACTTGAGTCTCTCAGTTTAAGATTGAAAGCTTCCTCTAGTGCGGATGAAGGTCTTAAGGTACAGTTAAGTTGCTTTTACATTAATGATTGCTTAGTGTTCTACTAGTATGTTTCCAATTAAAATTCAGTTTCATCATTGTATGACAACTTTCAGAACTAATACTTCACAGTATATAGAACACAGTCGGGAATAATTGCATATGCTCTTTTCAGTCACCTAATGGATTAATGCTGCCATGTCATGCAGGCAATAAAGAGTTCAGATGCACATGTTCTTGTACCAGGTAGAAATATTATCACCTTTGACATTCCTCCTCAAAAGCCTGGTTCCTACATGTTGGGTTCTCTAACCGGACAGATTGGCAAGCTGTCATTCAGATCGCATGGATTTTCTCAAGATGGTCCAGTGGGCACTGATGAATTCATGAGCTTTGAGAAGCCAACAAGACCTGTTTTGAAGGTAATAGCATTAAAATAAGCTGGCGTTATGAAAAATTAGTCTCTGTGACGTGAATCATGTCAACAAACCACCAGTTAGATAGCAATATTTTCAAAACTAAAGAGTGGTACCTAATAACAGGACAAACCTTCCTTGTAATTAGTGAAACATGGTAATTTCTATTAGGCCTGTCTCACTTGTTTTTTTACTAATTGTAGGTGAGAAAACCGAGGGCTTTGGTTGATATTACTCCTGCTGTATCCTCTGCATTACTTATGAATGAACTCCAGTGGATTGGATTGATTGTCAAGCCAATAGACTATTCTTTGAAAGATGGCATATTGCATATAGATGCGGGTGCTGGACTGAAAATTGAGGATTCCCAGATGATTGAGATAGAAAATTACAGAAGTGACGGGGAGCATTCTGGTCCTGCTGACGCTTCCATGACATCATCAAGCTCCACTGATACTGGAAGGGTTGAGAAGGTCCCTATTGAAAATGGGAAGATAAAACTGCCAGATTGGGCTAGTGATGTGACTACTCTTGTTTGGTTTCCTGTTTGTGCTATTGACGATACAATTACAAGGGGAGCATCCCCAGGTTTGTGTTACATAAGTAATACATTCGGTATGGTAGTTAGTATGTTTCAGCCAGTTGGTTGACCTTTTTTTTCTCTCGATATTTTTTCAGTGTCTCCTCAGAAACAGAGCATAGTAGATGGGATGAGAATGATTGCTCTCAAGCTTGAATTTGGAGCTTTCCACAATCAAGTATTTGAAAGGTTAACTCATCTGTTCTCATACTTTGCTTCTCAGATATGCCAAGTAAAAAAAAGTTTACCATTGTGATTGTTTTCCAGGACCATTGCTGTACATTTCACTAACCCATTCCATGTTAGCACACGTGTTGTTGACAAGTGCAATGATGGAACTCTACTTCTGCAGGTACAGTTATCCTGTCTGTGCACAATTGCTAGCTGAAACCTTGTCACAAAAGGCACCTAAAACATGTTCTCCATCTTGTATTAGGCGTCAGCAACAATGCTGGCAACTCTAATAACATATTTGTGCATATACAACTATACAAGTATTAATTGTTAATATTTCTCTTGGGTTCTTGAATCTCAATTTATATTTTATTTCATGTCCAGGTGATATTGCATTCTGAAGTGAAGGCCACTCTGCATGTGAAGGATGTATGGTTAGATCTTCAAGCTGGATTTGAGCACTTAGGCAAGGGAGATGGACGGCCAACTTCAAGTTTGTTCCCTCTGGTTATCGCTCCTCCTTCCAGAGCTGGAATCTTATTTGTAATACGTTTAAGTGGCACAAGAGGTTAGTCTTTTCTAAAAAGTTTACTTCTCAGTTCTTATCTTTAGCTGGCCCTTGCAATGGGCTATTGTTCACTCTGTTGTTCCTTACTACAACCATATGTCCTATATGACCAATGTAATTGTCTACTGTTAAATCTTTTGTTGTAAACTTTGATAACTACGAAAATAAAATTTTCTCAGGGATGGACAGAGTAGTATTAGCATACCATAACGGTCATCTCTCGGAGAGAGAGAGAGAGAGAGAGAGAGAGAGAGAGAGAGAGAGAATACCATAACGGCTGGTGCATGTGAGCTTGATGCACCTTATTTATGCTTGTAGATTTGTAAGACTTCACATACTGTAATCTGGCACTATTCTGCAACAGAACAATGGCACTGCACTAGTTTGCCCTCTTCCTCCGTTGCGCAAACAGGGGGGAAAAAATAAAAGGACAATGTTATCTGTGCTCCTACCCAGGGTTCAAAATCCCAGCCATTACTGGCCGGTAACCATCGGTTACCGTTTCTACCCGTGGAGACCGATAACCGAAAAAATCGGCCAGTATCATTTTTTGATTTTCGAATTTTGGCCGGTTTTTTAGTTTTTTCGGTTACCAGCCGGTTTCAAAACATCCCAAAATTCAAGTTTTGATTTTCAAATTGTGACCGGTTTTTCCGGTAACCGGCCGGTTACCGTTACCGGCCGTCGGCTAGGATTTCTCCCGGTTCTGGGTTTTGGAACCTTGCTCCTACCTGTTAAGAAGTAAATCCCATTTTCTTAGAAGCTATTACTCTTAAACATGAATGATCCAACTTAATTTTCGCATTTTACTTTTCAGACCTAGATGAGCTGGAAAAGGCAGAGAGCATGTTGAATATTAAGTACGGAATATCCGGTGACAGAACAACTGGAGCACACTCTCCAGTTCCCGTTAAACCTGATGATTCTGAAGAGCTTCTATTCAAGATTGCACTCAAACTGAAGCGCCCTGTTCTGGATCCATGTCTGGCTGTTGGATTCCTTCCATTTTCTACCGATTGCTTGAGGGTTGGGCAACTAGTCAATATGAAATGGAGGGTTGAAAGGCTCAAGAACCCGGAGGATGCACCTCCCTCTGGCGTAAGTCTGCAGAACATTCTTGTCCTTTTTGGCATCTCGTTTTGTGCTACCAGTCTTGTTAAGTAGGCATTGTCTTTATGCAGTAGATAAGTAAGCCCCGAGGACAAAAGACGTGGAAAATTTTCTTTGCAACTGAACTTGAATTTGGTTTGGCAGGACGAATTACTTTTTCTGGTTGACGCGAATCCACAAAACTGGATGGTTGCTGGGAGGAAATGCGGTCACATTTCATTGTCGAAAGCACAAGGTTAGGATCTTGACATTTGTGGTTCAATTCACTTGCCATCCATCTTCGTTCAATGCCAATTATCAGTCTGCACACGCAACATTGTAACAGTAAGCATTTTATACCTACAGGTTCAAGGATAGAGATCACGGTGACATGCGTCCCTCTGGTGTCCGGGTACGTTCGCCCACCGCAGCTGGGCCTGCCCGACGTAGGTGAGGCGAACATCAGCTGCAACCCGGCGGGGCCCCACCTGGTGTGCGTCCTTCCACCGACGCTCAGCACCTCGTACTGCATACGGGCTTGATTCACCTGTGCCATTACACAGGATGAGGTGTAGTGTGTCCCGTTTTTGCCGATACATTATTTTGTGCTGACGAGCGCTTTTGCCGGAAAGAATTTCTTGTACTTTCTCATGTACCATAATTACAGACTCGCAGTGTATATTGACTTGATCCGGAACTGAATCCTCAGAATTTGTTGTAAGACGTTTTATTTTGCTTCCTACATTCTTACTGGACTTTATGGTGTGTTACGTGTTCGTCCTGGAACTTGCTGTTATTGTGTGGCATGCGTGTTGGTCGTAATGTGTTGTGATCGACTGCTGCGTAGGCAGAGAGAGCAAATGCTAATTTGATGGTCAGTGAGGATCAGTGTTCCTACTGTTACATGGAATCTTGCAAATTGCATTCCCGGATCGGTGACTGGCATGAAACATGGTACGACGTGGCAATGGCATTGAGCTTGCCACGCCATGGATGAACAGAGCTCTTATCTTCGTCTTGTTTTATCACTTGGATTTGCAGTGATTTCAGAAATTCGTATTTTCCTCTGAAACTTGCAGGATGCACATCGTTCTGCACTTCTGCTAGTGCAGTTATCGTTAGGACTCCACGCCTTCAGAATTGAAGACAGGATTTCATATAGTGTCACAAACACCTCGTCTGTCATTTGCTGACAACGCTTTCAGATGAATTCATTTTGCGTGCAAATATATTAAGGATACTTTTATTCCATTAGACAAGCATTTTTTAAAAGTTTTAATGCCATAACACTCCGGTCAGTTTAACTGTACAGTTCTGCACCTTTTTCAACAATGTGGGTTATTGTAGACTCTGGTTTATAGTTTAAGGCAGAAATTTTTGAATTATGGACTGTTCGTGAGAGGTAATACATAGAGAGAAATAGTTAAATGAAATTTTGATCAGTATAGCTGAATTCAGTACTGTTTGTACTACAATCTACAAGACAAAGCCAGTTGAAAGTCATTCCGAACCCAGCCATTATATAGCCGTAAAAGATGTATCGTGTAATTCAGACAGAAGACAACCTCGAGCAAATTCAGTACTGAACAGATCAAACTCCAAATAAGGGTGAAACCAATCAAAAAATTTTGCAGCTTGGTCAACAAAATGTGCCAGGATCAGTGTTCGGATTACCGGCGGTTACCGGCCGGTAACCGGAAATCCCGGAGCAGAGCGGGAAGAAAAAACCGGCCGGTAGTAAAATTTGAAAATGTAGCTGTTGAAAATGGTTCCAGTTTTCATTGGATGCTTCAGCAACCGGTTAGGGACATGTGGAGCCCATTCAAACATGATGAGGTACACTTTTTGTCATTTGCATGTGAAGTATTTTGTTCTCTGCATGTGAGGGGGGGGGGGGAGAAAAGGTAGCTGGCTGCATGTGCATTGCATTATTGTGTGTCTAGAGCAGCAAGAAAGCATCAGGAGCAGCAGGGAGCAGCAGCAAACAGCAGCAGCGAGCAGCAGGCAGCGAGCAGCAGGTTCTGGTTTCATTTTGCAGTAGATCTCAAACCATTTTGCAAGTCTCTGATTTCATTTTCTATATGCATCACAAGTTGGCATCTTTAGACTTTTGGATTGGTCCAATGCAGAGTTCAACTTGAGCAATAAAGATTCCCTAGCTTCATTAGACTATTAGAATCATGAAGTTGTTTTGCTAGCATGTATAGCCTTCCTTCCTTCATTAGAGGCAGTAGATCTCAGACCATTTTGCAAGCCTCTGATTCCATTGTGGAAGAGGCCCTTTTAGTCCTTCAATGTTGGATCGGCTCACCTGTAAATCAGCACTACTTAGTACCTAAAATTCAGAGCATGATGACCTTGTATAGATTGTATAACATACTAACTAATGGTATTGAGTCCAGCAGATGCTGTTTTAGCCTCTAGCAATTTTAGATTTGTGTCTTACTGATACATGTTTTTGTTGTTGCATGATATTGTAGTGATGGCTGGTAAAAGTATCAATGTTTGGGACCATGGAGAGAGAGAGAGAGACTAGGAGGTGCTGGTTGGAAGTGCAGATATTGTAAGCTTACGAAGTCAGGCGGAGGTGTAACACGCCTGAAAGAACATCTTGCTGGGAAGCACGGGGATGTTATTCCTTGCAGTGGGGTTCCGACGGAAGTGAGAAGGCTCATGCTAGCAAGTATAGAAGAAACGAAGGCCAAAAGAAAATCTATTAGAGATGAGCGTATGAGAATGGAGCAAGTTGCTTCAGATCTTGTAGCGCGTGGTCTATCACGTGAAGATGTCTTTGATGATGATGAGGAAAAGCAGATGGAATGGGCTCGGCGAGAGTCGTTGGAGTTGCACCAGCTCGAGCAGAGGGCAAGATCCCAAGGTGCGACATTTGAACATGGTGGAGGTAGTGGAAGTGCCACAGGAAGGGGTACAGGAAGAAATGCTATTTCGAGGATGTTTGGTAGGTCGCAGTCTATGAGAGTTGATTCTGATATTTTGCGTAGTCGGGCACCCGTCCAACCCCGCATTGACACAACTCTTAAGAAAGAAGCAAAGTCAAAACTCGGAAAAGTTTGAGCTAAGTGGTTCCATAGTAATGATATTCCTGGAAATAAGCCAGAGTGTCCTTATTTTCGTGCTGCCATCAAGGTTACACAAGAACTTGGTGAAGGTGTTGCGTCACCTAGAGGGCATGAAATTGATGGGCCATACCTTGATGCTAATGAACTGGAGATAAAGCAGTATGTACAGGAGTTCAAAGATGATTGGAGCATATATGGAGTATCCATCATGTGTGATTCCTGGACAGGACCTACACAGATGAGTATAATTAACTTCATGTTGTACTGCAATGGAAGAATGTTTTTTCATAAGTCAGTGAATGCGACCGGTGATGTACAAAATGCAGACTTTTTGTATCATGAGATCCGCAAAGTTGTTGAAGAAATTGGAGTTAAATATGTTATGCAGATTGTCACTGATAATGGTGCAAACTATAAGAAAGCATGTCAACTGGTGATTGAAGAACATCCAACTCTAGTCTGGCAGCCCTATGCAGCGTATACTGTGAACCTTATGTTGAAGGACATCGGCCAGTTCAACGAGATTACTGCAGTTGTCAAGGCGACCAAGAGGATTTGTCGGTTCCTATACAACCACAATCGGCTGCATACTGAAATGAGACAACAGGTTGGAGGAGAGATAGTTCGTCCAAACGCCACAAGGTTTAGAACGACATTTGTTTTCTTGAAGAGTTTTTGGGATAGAAAAGACAAGTTCATGAAGTGGATGGTATCAGATGTGTGGAGTTCCAACCATTTGTCTATGTCCGAAGAAGGAGAATACATGTATTCCTGCCTCACAAGTAGACAATGGTGGTCTAGTATGGATTGGGTCATTAAAGTGGTACAACCAATTTATCGAGTACTGAGATTTGCAGACCAGCAGAAAGCTGCAACAGTGGCAGGACTGGTTGCAAAAACATATGAACTTCAATTTGAACTTAAAGAGGTGTTAAAAGAAGATGATGCTACCTACAATCGTATTATGGAGATAGTTAATAGAAGAATTGTAATGTTGAAGCAACGCACCTACATCGTTTCAGGCAAGTACATACTTTTGTAAACCATAACATATTCTGTTGCATATTTGTTACATTTTGTCTAATAGACTATGTGTGTTTGAACATCATTGTTGCTTGACCCACAAAGCCACAGATTATATGATTTGGGGAAGAATGCAACCCTCGTCAATGCACTAACAAAAGCAATTCAAAGAATAGCCGACACACCCGAGGATGCAGTGCAGGCTCTAGTCGAGATAGAGTATTATCGTAACCGACGAGGCCTATTTGCTTCAAACGAGGCTTACCTTGCTACTAGTCGTATGAGTGCAGGTATGTTCAACATATATTCGAAATACATCAAAATCAACAATCAGTGTTCAACATATTTTTCATGTGAGTTGCAGCTGCATGGTGGATGACGTTTGGAGCGGAGACAGAAACACTACAAAAATATGCCTTACGGATTGTCTCACAATGTGTTTCCTCAAGTGGATGTGAACGTAATTGGAGCATATTTTCTTTAGTGCACACCCAATTGAGGACCGTCTTGGATACAAGAAATTGCATAAGCTTGTATATGTCCACTACAATCTAAGGCTACGATTGCAGGAGCATGAGATTAGGAATGAAGATAGGGATGTAGATCCTTTTGGAGATCTCATTAATGCCACCATGTATGACAGCGCAAACCCAATCCATGAGTGGCTTGACAGCTCCATGAGCCACTCAGAGCCTCTGCTAGATGAGGAAGGTGAGCCCCCTATGCCATCTACCATCTACAGTTGTAGTTAATGCCATATCTGAGTATGAACTTGACAAGGCACTTGATGATCAACCGTTGAAGCAATGGACTCAGAAAACTATTGGCCAGTCTCATGTTACAAAAAGAAAAGCTTGTAGCCAACCAACTGAAAAATTGGCTCGAGACTTTGCCTCACTTACACAAACAAAGAAACAAGCGGTTGGTAAGAAGAAGAAAAAAAGGCATCGATGAGGATATTGTGGGAAGTGATGAAGAGACAGAAACTCCAACATCTGATGCAGTGGAGTACCAAGAGTCTGACGATAGTTCCTCTTCGTCATCTGATGATGGTACTGATGGTGGGACATCTCACGATGGGGTACAAGGCCAACAAGACACATGTCAACCATTGGAATTCACCTGTGAGAAACCTTTCACACATGCTACCCAGCATGAAGACCATGGTTGTCACGAATCAAAAATAATCAAAAAGACCTACACAAGGGCTAAGGACCACCAACGAGATCATCCTCAACCACAAGACTCTTCTTCCTACGCATCATATGATAGCTCAACATCTTTGCCGACTTATGAGCGTCGCGATGCCAACTTACTATCTTCTGCTGATGATTCTCATTCATCATCGGACATCTTTTATCCTCCCAATGCAAGATTTGTTTACCAGTGGGTGGAACCTGTATACTACCAACAAATTTATACTCATTGGTTACAACATGCTCATCCCACATACACTTGGGATCAATATAAAGTCCACCTGGCACATAATGAAAGACTTGTCCTCATTGATAACAATGAGTACATTGCACAACCTTTGCGTTTCTCAACAATGTATTGGTACGAATTGATTCTTCATTAGTGTTTTCACTTTTTAGTATACTACTCAAGTTACCATTTATTACTATTAACTTGTGTTTTTATTATTTCAGATGTAACACAACACTACGACGAGAGGGCTTCACCATATGGTCAACACCAAGTTGAATTTATTCAGATGAAGACCCTTTTTGACTGAGGTTCAATTCTTTTTTACCATGGATATGCCAATTTAGAAGGTTTTGTTATATGCCGAAGCATCTCAATTACTTTTGGCCTCATAGTTATAAGAAAATACTTCAAGAAGGGATTAGTTTGATGTAGTCTTATACGGGTTTTACTTGTTATAAAAAACTTAACCTTTTGGCAAAATGTCCACCCATAACTTTCAATTTACGGCAACAAAAGTGGAGCTCCAACTTCCATACTCATTCCACCGGTTTTCCGGTTTTCTCGCCGGTAAAATCGGTAACCGAATGGTTACCGGTCTCCTCTTGCCCCGCCAAAACAAATCCTTTTGCCAAAATTCAACCAGTTTAAAACCGGGATTTCCGGTTACCGGTACCGCTCGGCGGCCGGAATTCGCCCCGGTACCGGTTATTTGATCCTTGGCTAGGATACAGGTAACACGACGCAGGGAAAAAAGCATCATGCTGTTTATTTCTGGCTGGTGTTTTCATCTATGCTTCTCTCTACAGGATGACCAAACCATTGACATCAGGCCATTCTTCCAAGGATGACCAAACCATTGACACCAGGCCATTCTTCCAGTCGTAAGGCAACATCAACAAAAACAAATTAGTTTTTTTTGTAAGAAAAAATAGAAATCTACGAAAGTTTTCAGTTTGATCATCATCAGAGACTCCAACAATAAACGCAAAGACAATTATGCGCATTATGCAATGGGCAGAAAAAAAATTCAAAGAGGAGACGAAACTTGAAAACATGTAGTCATCGGGAGCAACCAAGGCTGAATCGAAGATCGAAACTTGCAGGAAAGAAGAAAAAAAGCACTTTTGCGAAAAATGGTAAGATTTGCGAGTTGATTCAGATCCCTCTGCGTGATAGTAATAAAACTCATCAACGGAATGAATCAGGCCACTACTTTAACATCACCGGTCTCCACAGGGATCCAGGAACACAAACTTCCGATCCTTGAAAACAACTGCAAGAAAAAGAAAATCAGAAGAGAAAGATAACAAATCGATGAGGGTCACCACAGTTCAGGTCAGGTCTCCAAACTGTTCTTCCACATTGCAAATTTTAGAAGAACGAAAGTACTATAGTACATCATCATCGGAGATCGTTTAGAGCAAGAAAACAAAAACGAAAACAAAACCGGAACGAAAGAAGCCAATCCCGCCACAAGAAAGCGATCTTGGTAATGCAATCGAACCAATAGATGGATTGGGAGGAAGAAGAAGAGGATGAAGAGAAAAGGCCTGTGTCGAAGCAGACGCGTACACAGTCATACGACCATGAAGTTGTTTATGACCATGAAGTCGTTTAC
The DNA here is from genome assembly GCA_017311315.1 of Dendrocalamus latiflorus. Classification (NCBI taxonomy): domain Eukaryota; kingdom Viridiplantae; phylum Streptophyta; class Magnoliopsida; order Poales; family Poaceae; genus Dendrocalamus; species Dendrocalamus latiflorus. The sequence goes on from CM029650.1 coordinate 4,595,252, forward strand.
GACCACTCCTTATCGTAGCAAGTCGATAGTTGGTTATGACTTACAACCACGAGTACTCGCTACGACTGCGAGAACTTGTTTATGACCACTTCTGACTTTTAGATGCTTCTGGGATCTTATTTTTAATATATCTCGATTGGAGAAGGTCTTTAGAGCAGATTTTAAAAATTCTTTTTACGTGGTGTTAGATATTTGGTAGCTTCTAAATCTAGATATCTATTCTTTTGGCACCGTAGATTGGGACACATTGGTTTTATTAGGGGGATGGATCTTATTAAGGGATTTCCTAAGCTTAATGGTGGAAAAGATTTGCCGCTTGTAGACATAGTAAGATGGTAGCTGCTCCACACCCACCTCTTTATATGATTATCACAGATAGCTCTAGTCAATTGTTGCACGTAGACACTAACAAAATTATAAGTATTGAGACCTGTGAGATTACTTTCAATCTGTTGGAGTCAAATGTTATATACTCTCGTGGTTATCATGTACTCAGCTTAGAGACTAACAAAATTATTGAGATATGTGAGCTTACTTTTGATGATGCTAGTTCTGGTACTAGACCCGACATTTCAGGTACACCTGTTCAAGGGGAGTCTGAAAAGCATATTTCTTGCTGAAGAGGAGGATCTTGATTTTAGTGATGTTTTTCCTCCTGTGCTACCACCTGCACCAGCTGAGGATCTTGCACCTTCTATTTCCACTTCAGCTGGAGATACTGCTACCTCTGGTAGGGTAGTACCTCCTGATGCGCCGCTATCAATTGATGGATCACTTGAGAAGATGTTGGTAATATTGAAACTATTTTAAAACCTTCTGCACCATTGCATATTCAGCGGCGTCATCCCCCAAAACTGATGATCGGTGACGTTCATGAAAGGGTAACACGTTCCAAGTTTACTTGTCTTGACTCGCAAACTCATTCTAATTTTGTTGCCTCTTTTGAGCCTAATGATGTAAGTCATGCTTTATCTGATAAGTCTTGGATCAATGCCATGCATGAAGAATTAAAAAATTTTGATCATAATAAAGTCTGGGTCTTAGTTAAACCTCCTCCTGGACATATGTGATTGGAACTAAATAGGTTTTTAAAAATAAACAAAGTGAGGATGGTGTTGTGATTAGAAATAAGGCTAAATTTGTTACTCAAGGGTTTACTTAGGTAGAGGGTCTTGATTTTGGTGAAACTTTTGCTCTTGTTGCTAGATTAGAGGTTATTAGAATTCTCTTAGTGTTTGCTTTATCTAAATGTTTTAACTTGTATCAAATGGATGTTAAGAGTGCATTTCTTGATGACTTTATTGAGGAGGAAGTTTATGTTAAGCAACCACCTGGGTTTAAAAGTACTAAATTTCGTAATCATGTCTATAAATTGTTTAAAACCTTATATGGATTGGAACAAGTTCCTAGACCATGGTATGCAAGGCTCAAGTCATACTTGTTATAAAATCATTTTTAAATGAGTAAGGTAGACCAAACTCTTTTCACACTTAAGCATGGCAATGAACTATTACTTGTTCAGATTTATATGGATGATATCATCTTTGGTGACTCCTCTCATATTTTGGTTTTCAAGTTTGCAGATACTATGAGTAGGGAGTTCGAGATGAGCATGATGAGGAGTTAACTTACTTATTGAGTTTGCAAGTAAAACAGGCTAAGTAGCACACTTTTATTCATTAAACTAAGTACACTAAGGATTTTGTTAGGCGTTTCGACATAGGAACCTAACCTATCTCTATAGCAATGGGATCTACAATTGTTCTTGATCCAGATGAAAAAGGCGAGGCAATGGACCAAAAAGAATACAAAACCACGATTAGGTCTCTACTCTACCTTACTGCTTCGAAGATAAAATATATTTTCCTGTGTGTTTGTGCACTCGATTTCAAGCTTCACCTCATGCATCCCATCATCAGGCTGTGAAAGAATTTTCTGGTATCTCTAATCAACTTTAGATTTTGGACTCTTGTATTCATTTTCATCAATTCTTACCCTACGTGCATATTCAGATAGTGATTTTGCGGGTTGTAGAATTGATAGAAAGAGTACTTCTGGTACATGTCACTTTTAGGCACATCATTAGTTTCTTGGTCTTTTATAAAACAATCATCTATTGCACAATCCACTTTTGAAGCTCAGTATGTAGCTGCAGCTGTTAGTAGTTCTCAAAATTTATAGATTTCTACTATACTTAGGATTATGTGTTAGAATTGTGTAGTGTTCCACTTTATGATGATTTAGAATTGAGTAGTGTTCCACTTTATGGTGATAACACCAGTGCTATTAATATTACTAAAAACCTAGTGCAATATTCTAGGACTAAACATATTGATGTCAAATTTCACTTTCTAAGAGACCATGTGGAAAAGGGTGACGTTTTACACTTTGTTTAGTCTGATTTTCATATTGCTGATATTCTCACTAAGCCACTTGATACTTCTCAGTTTATTCATTTGCAGAGTGAGTTAGGGATATCTCATCCAATGGATTGTTCTGAGGGGAGTTCTGTTTGTATATCATTATATAAAGGCTTGTTATTATTTTTGAGAACTTGCATTATTATTTAAGGCAATAATCACGAAACAAGTCGTGATGTGTATTTTGAGCTTTCTTGATCATGATTTTACATGTGTAGCTTAGCAAGGCCATAATTAGCTATTTATTAAATTTTTTCAACTTGCACAAACAACATGGCAAGGCTGAGTTCTTTAGTTAAGTTTTAATTAGAGTGATTACTTCTTGAGATGTGTCATGTTTAAATATCTAGTTAAATCCTGATTCTAGGTCAAGTCTAAGTTTGAGCCATTCTAGTTTCTTTTTGAATCTCTTTTAGCTTTTCTAGAAATGCATGTGGTAAATTACAGTAAAATTGCTAATTATGTACGCATCTCAATAATTTTTTCCTATAAGACGGCTTGTCATTGTACTAGATATGAGCTTAGGAGAGTTTTGTATGACTGAGATCATCAAACCTTAAGTTTTTTTTGGCTTGGCATGATTGAAAAGTAATGCTTGAGATGCTATAATTAATGAAATATGATTCAAATTGGTTCAAAAAGTTATTTTATATGTGCTAAAATTAATTTGGACTGAAACTCAGGAGGCCGTTGTAGATGGCTCCCAGTCTAGGATGTGCTTTACTGAGATATGCTATAATTAAGTATCAATAATAAAGTGGTATGTGTTGAGTTATGTAAATCTATGATAAGCTTTGCACTTCAGTTTGGCATTTGTGGCTCATTTAGTTCTTGATTCTAGTATTTAGATTTAAATCTATATTTTTAGATGGTTATCTTCTTTAGTGAGATCTTTAGCTTAACTGGTTATTTTTGTCATGGTCTATCATGTACATTAATTTGCTTAATCATATTATAGCTTCTTTTGGCCTACTTTGTTATATATGCATGTTTATGATTGAGCAAACTTTATAAAAGCAAGACTCTATACACATCAATTCAAATGGTTTAAATAATTTATTAAGTCTTCATGGTGTGTTTTTTAAAAAATAAAATATAAAATATTTTGGATGAATGATACTTAGATGCGAGTTCCTCTTTGATATTTCTTGCTTGTGCCTTGATGCTTACATTGTCAAAGGGGGAGAGATTTGTAAAATTTGTGGCTCAAAATACTAAATGCTTTTTGGTATGCTTAGTGAGAGATTTGGGGGAGATTTGTGGCTTGTGGCTTAAAATGTTTTTTCGGCTTCAGTTTTTTTATTTAGAACTGTTTGAAGCTGTGTTGTCTTGAGGTGTTGTCAATGTATTCATCAAAGGGGAGATTATTAGACTATGTGGTGACTAGGTCTAGAATATTTGTGATGACGAATAATTGACAATGTTATTTATTGATGTTATTTGAGGCGTGTAGTGTGTGTGGACTCATATCGATTAAGTTGGAAAGAATTTGTGCCGGGAAAAGATGTTACTTTGGTATTTGTATGTGCATGGTAACTCAGAGATGATCGTGGTCTACGACGAGAACCAGGAGATGATTTGGTGCAAAGTCATGATCCAGAGGATCAAGGATGCTGGAGGAGCGGCTATGGTCGAGTTGGAGCACGTGGAGATAAAAAATGGATGATGCATGTTAGAACTACAAATGTGCAGTGAGGAGGCTATGACATATGATAACTTTGGAGTATCTAAAATTGGGTAATATGAAAAAGTTAAAAAAAACCCATATTACATAAGAGTTTCAGATCACTTATTTATTAGAATTAGATAAGAACTTGTTTAGACCCTAGACTATAAATAGATATAGGATTATAGACTAACCCTAAGATTGAATACATGTAATATTTATATTAGGATTTAAGAGATATCAGGAAGATATTTTGTAGGGATAATAATAGATCTGATCTGAAAGGAAAAAATTCGTCGGTGTACACGCGTTGGTTTCAGTCCGCGTGTCTCTGGCCTCGATAATCACGATCGCGTCACCCCACGTACTGGTTGACTTCGCGAGGTGCTTCATCTATCCAGTGCGGCGTCGCCTTGCAAGAGGAAAAGAATGACGCACAGGAGAAAGGAGGTGAGAAAGCGACGTCTTTGTTTTCTTGTATGCAATGCAGGATTAACCTTAACCACTCATGACTAAGAAAAAGAAGTTGCAGCAACCAAAGAAACCTACGTCTTCGATTTTTAATTTTGCTATAGTCCCTACACTGTAGCTGCTGTACCGAGCGAAATCGACGTCCGCTACAGTATTTTTCAACAGTACCCGAAAAAATTGTTTTCTTTTCTTTTGTCTTTTTTTCGTTTATGTTTTTGCTATGTCGATGAGTTAGATAATCAGAAAACAGTAGATTTAAGAAAAAAACGTCCATTGTGTATTACAATCATTCACCCCCTCTGATTGCTATCAACGATTCTACGCTTGTTAAGTTTTGCATCTATAATATTATATTCTGTGTGTTGGTTTACGGAGCACGATTATTTGTGTTTACTCTCGCTCAATAAAATAACTTAGAATCTGCAGATCAAGGCCACTATACTTACTACCCCACGTCTAGACCAGATGGATAAGAAGATGGTGGAATTTAGGCTGTTCTTACATTCACTCGTTCTTACTCTAGGGCAGATTTTGATGGTGATTGTGTGCATATCTATTATCTAAATATTAAAAAATAGTTTGGTATTTTTTACCCCTAGTCACTTATCTATGGCAAAGTATGGCCTCACGTTTTGCTTTTCACTTTTGTTTTTGTTTACTTGTAATGTAGCATTTGAGTATGATCGGTCTGTTATGTAAACTCTACCCGTTGTGGGGTATTTAAACTCTGATATATAAAGGGCCTGTTTGGTTGGTGCCTAAGTTTGCCATGCCTAAACTTAGGCAATGTGTGGCTGCCACAGAAAGTGTGGCTAACAAAATTGAAGCTACACTTGTGGCAAAGTTTGGCAAGAAACCGAGTCTATGACGTGTGGGGCCGGGTGCTAAGAAAGTGTGGCATGCCACAGTTGCGTCAGTGAACCAAACAGCTACCTAAAAACTGTGGCACGCCTAACTTGTGGCTAGGCAACTTCTGGTCATGAACCAAACAGGCCCAAAATAAATGTTTTGTATGATTTATGTGATGTATGTGTATGATTCAATCATATATGTGTATAATGTAGCAATATATCTGTGTGCACTAATCTAGTAAATAGTATGGTAGAAATACAAAGGGTTCTGGATTGCTAATCTGAGATCCGACACTGATCTACGCACAAAAACTTGTGTTTTGCTCAACAAGATACCACCTCTTTCCTCTCTTCCAATCCCCCCAAACCAAATGATGTAGATGTGGTCATTCTCACCATCCCAATCTCCCGATCATGAGATCTCTCAGCCTAATCCTAGAACAACAAACTTAGAGAGAGGTTGAGGAGGAGGCTCACCTGTAACTGTCGTTGTCTGAACAAGACCGCCGCTGCTCCCTTCGGCAGTGCTTGTGGCGGGACCTCCGGTTCTTTCACGCCTTTAGCGTGGTGAAGGAGGAGGACGACACGGCCTCCTTGCAGCGGCAGTGGTGGTGGTGGTGGCGGCGGCGACCACTCCCCGTGGAGGAGGCCAAGTCGGAGGAGGTGGTGGTGGTAAATGGCACCATGGCTCGCAGCGGCGGCCAGGGAAGAAGGTGTTGGACGAATCTGATGCGACAAGGTATGAACGAAGCGGCTCGATTTGTCTCGGTTGGACACGCGTCACATGACTCGCCGAGCAGAGGGTCCCATCTCGCTGGTTATGGGTTCTGGTTAGGTCGGTCATGGGACGCACGTGCACGACAATGTTAGGCTGAAACATGGGCCCAGCCGCCCAGGTCACTTCGATTTTCCCTTTGCTTCTCTTTCGATAAAATAAAACATTAATTTTTTTTATGGTTGCAGCTTATAGGTTTAGACTATAGCTTATTAGTGTAATAAATAGTGATGTTTTAAAAATAAAAGCTAAAAATTTACTGAAAAATCAAAAAGGTTAAAAAAAAAGAATGAGACCGACCAGTCCAACACGACACACTAGTTAGCCCAACATGACGGTATAAAATAGACGGGGAAACCAACATCAATCGATCAACCTCCAAGGCTCCAAACAAGTATTCACTGACGTAATAAACGCATGTTTACCCTCTTCAAAATGGATGCCAGTGATCACAAGACATGCAAATTTTCAGGTTAGAAGTTCTCATAGTAATTTCCCTCCTTGGTATTATTTTGCAGCAAACACTTGCATACCCTACACGAAGGGAAAATAAAAGCTAGCAACTAAAGAAAACCCTATGATATGCCCTCCTTTGTTGTGCCTCCTGGTAACCTAGCCTTGCTATTTCAGTACATATCATCAGGCATACAATGGGCAACTAAACTCGTAGTAGCAGGCTTCTTTCCATCTTGTACATTTCAACTCTCTTCGATTTGCCATACACGCATGTGTATTGGGCCATGAAACTCCCAATTCATCGTTGCAACCTCAGCACTTGCACTGATCACAGAAAGAATTGCATTGCACTTCACAAACTTACCACAAGTTCATCTGAAGATCATGTTGCTTGCAAAGGGGCGTATAAGCGCATGACGACAGCTATTCCAATGGTCACTGCAAACATAAGAGCAAGAATGGCCATAGAAGCGGCCCTACGATCCATGGTCACGACAGCTACTGCCTGTGCTGCTGCTCCTCTACTCAGCTCACCATTGGTGCAATCTTGTTCTAGCTTCATCCCCGTCTCATTCCATCCCGGATTCACCGGCCCTTTCTTCTCTGCTGGCTTAAGCAGAGATGACAGTGAAGAATAGGCCGGTGAGCCGACGAGGTCAACCAGCTCTGCCAGCGCTTTCTCCTCCTCCTGCTCAAACACATTTTTCTCCATGATTATTCCTTCTGCCAGTTTTGCTTCTGCTGTCTCTGTTTCAGTATCCGGCTTCACTTCCTCTGAGAGCTGTTCCTGATGCGTCATCATCTGTGTTGTTTGTGTGGTCTCTGTTGATTCAGTCTCTCGAGCACCACAATCATCGTGATTGTTATGTTCTTCGTGGGCAATCTCCGGGCTGCTGAAGCTAAGTGTGCTTTGATCAGAATTCTCCACACTTTCAGTATCCTATCACATCCAGACGAAACAGTAATAAGGCTCCTACTAAAAAATAATCCATGGATGATGACACAAAGCAGCCTTGCAAAAAATTGACTAAAAGCAAGAAGAAACCAATACATTTGGAGTGACCTCATTCTCGATATCGTTCTTGCTTACATTCTTGTCAACCTTGTCCACAATTCCACTGTCCTGAAGCCAAAATTTGGATGAATTTGCCAGAAGAAAAGGTAAAAATAAGGCCCACAGAAAATGCATGTATATAGATAGGCATTATAGCAAAAACGGTTTAAAAACGATTTTCACAATTGTGCATGAGAAACAAAACTGACCATATCACTCATGCTGATATCGGCAGGGTTCCTGCTTGAATTCTGATCAACTTTCTCAGTCTCTGCAGGTATGCTATCCTGAAACACAAATTCAGAAAAAAAAATTGCACAAAAGTAAGGCTCCTAGAACAATGCATGACGCATTTTGTCCACGAGATTGCATAGAGAAACATACCAATTCATCCTCAACAATCTCGTCATCCTTCGGAATCTGACCAAGCTCCTCTGTAGCTTTGCCATACTGAAACCATATAATTCACAGGAATTTGCACACAAATAAGGTCACTAAAACAACACATAAACACATGCCAACCCCGATCAACAGAATCTTAAAAAAATTTGCATCCAGATTAGAAAGACTAACCCCGATCAACAGAATCTTGAAAATTTTTGCATCTAGATTAGAAAGACTAACCGATCCATTGGCTTCAACCTCGGTGTTGCCCCTGCTCAAATTCTCATCGAATTGTTCAAACTTCCGTGCCGAAGCGCCGTCCTGAACCCACAAATTCCAATCAAAACGAACGTAAAAACCAACGAAATTTCATTTTTTACAAGAAAACTGGAGGGGGGAAAAACAAGAACACGGCTTATTTAATGAAGACCCCCCAGTCTGCTCACCTGCTCATCCTCCACAACTCCACCATCCAAAAGCTCCTCTTTGCTGCAAAATTCACCCAAAGAAAATCTTTTCAGCTCCCGTGCCCACGAATCAATACAGATCGTCTTCTCCTAACTAATTCTCGTGAATTTCAAGGCGATTCTGAATATGGAGAGAAATTTACGCACGCTGGCTGCTCGCGGTGGTGGTTCTTGGCGCCCTTGCCGTCGTCGTGGCGCCACGCGAGGTGGCGGCGCCACGCGACGACGACGGCGCCGCCGACGATCGCGCCGCCGATGAGGAGCAAGGCCCCGACGCCCTGCGGCATGTTGACACGCGCGCACACGCGGGCCCTCCTCATGCTGGCGCCGCCCCTGGCGGCTCCGGCTGCCGCCTCCTCCCCTCGCGGTTCTCGTTCGGTGCAAAGATCGCCGCTGCCTCCGCCCCTGCTGCCTGCTGCTGAGCTACCACCTTCCATGATGACAACGGCGACAATTAAAGAGCACTAGGATAGTTAACTCGCTATTAAGCTGGGAGTTGGGACGGACTCGTCGATCCTCGTGTTCTTGCGCGCGTTCTAGAGAGAGAGAGAGAGAGGACAGGAGAGAGAAGTGGTTTTAGGCACGATGGAAGTGCCGGTCGGATCGCATGGCCTCTGCTCGAGAATTCCAATATTGCTGTGCGACCCAAAACTCTCGGATCGTCGACTAAAATAAAAGGTTTCTTTGGACTGAAAGAATAATTAAAAAAAGCGCATATTTGTGGATGATGATAATATTTTATGGACACATTCTTTGTGTTTTTGCACTACTTTCAAGGTCGTATGGCCAGTTGTCGATGTTAAGATTAATTTAATTGTGATGTTAGGAGAATCGCATGCTCGCGGGTAAACACATGTTAACCTTTTTCTTTCTGAAATTTAGTCAAGAACTCTAGCATTCCCTTAAGAAAAACAAGGTCGGTGTCCAAGTTTGAGCCCCGATTTGTGGGGTGTTCGACGACCCCCTCCACCAACCAAGCAGCGCTCGGTTCCTAAAAAATGTTAACTTCCATCGTTGATATCGATCATCACCACCAGAAAAAAGATATTGATCATCTAGTATAGGGTATATTTTTTTGTTGAGACTTATAATTTTTAGCTGTGACTTGTGCCTTTTGGTTTGTTTGTGCGAGCGATTATATAGTAACAGAAACTCACGTGTGGCTTTTACCGATATAAATGAAATCAGTACAGTATGTACTACAATTAACTAATAAACACTATCTTAACAAGATATTTCGTTTAAAAGCTAGTTACTATAAAAAAGTTAAAAGAAAAGGTTAAAAGCTGAAAAAGAATAGAGTCATATACTCTAGTAATAACGTGTGACATTCCGCTTGTACAATTTCTTTATAATATATTGCAACGAAGATAAACATGTAAATTTGTGTACTTATATTGAAGACCATGGCCCGGAGAAAAAAAAAGACATCCTTTCTAAACTAGAGGTGGTAAATCTAAATAAAACTAGTGGTCTAGTGAAGCACAACATTAAGAACCCTAACCCAAAATGCTCGAGGTAAACCGCTGCCAATTTAGTACCACTGGCACTTTTGCTGAGCTGAATCGTATAACCACACGAAACTTCTATGAAGCAGGTCGGTCAAATATACTTTTTTTAATCTTTTTGCTGTTGCTAGCTGCTTTGACACCCGTGCCACACGTGTTCATCACGAGCTGGGTGAAGACAAGATGGTCCTGTGGTTGCTGACGCGCTTGATTATCAGAAATTGTTATGGCCCTATTTGGATATGCTTAAAATCTGATTCTGGGTAGAATTAAGCGAGAATCTCACCCAAACGCTTTGATTATTTTTCGATTCTTTCAACTGCCGCTGTGGGAAAGATCGGCATTTGCACTGAGAGTCCAAAATCCTGTACCGCGAGCCCGACGGGTCGTTTCTTCCACCACGACGATTCTTTCCCCGGATACCACTCAAGTTCCGAGCGTCAGGGATAGCCGCCGCGCGCTTCCTCTTGCGACTCCGCCAGGCCGCCCGTTCGACGCCGCCCTCTCGCGACTCCGCCAGGCTGCCCGTCCGCCGCCGCCCTCTCGCGACTCCGCCAGGCCGCCCACCTCCCCTGCGCCGCCCGCTCGAGGACCCGACGCCCGCACCGGCTCCTCACCGACTCCCACACCGACGCCCAAGATCTGACGCCCAAGATCCGACGCCGACGCCCAACTTCTGTGGTAGGACTGTCGGTGTCGAGCGCTCGCCTCTCCCCTGCCACTAGCCCCCTCATCGACACCCAACGTTTAGGTACAGACATCTTCCTTCAACCTTCCAATTTGACAGTTACTTGTATAGATGGATTTAGGATTTACTTGTATGACCGTGATGGATGGATTGTATATTTACTTTAAATTAATTTGAGTCAAATAATTCATTGGGATACATTATAGATGGAAAAGGTTCCAAAGGAAAAGGGTGCAAAGCTGCAGGCTAAATGGGATGCTTATGCTGCCAAGGTTTTCAATGACATTTGCGTTGAAGAAGTCCTTGCCCACAATAGGCCGCAAAATTGCTTGAATAGTGTGGGCTATGCAAATCTTATTAGAAAGTTTTTCGAACGAACTAAGAGGCCTTACAATGAAGGGCAAATGAAGAACAGGTGGGATACAATGAAAAAGAAATATACCCAGTGGAAGACTTTGAACATAAGAGCTAGTGGATTAGGAAGAGATCCTAATACTGGGTGCATTGTTGCTAGTGATGAGTGGTGGGCAGAACAAAATGCGGTGAGTACACAATTTGTTACTAATTTGACAGTTGTATTGTGTTTCTAAAATTTATATAAATAATTTATTCATATATTTTTTGCAGGCTATGCCAGGTTGTATAACTTTCAAAGATGTACCACTTGAGCATGAGGACCAGCAGCGTATCATGTTTGAAGCAATCAGTGTGACAAATGAGACTTCGTTTGTTCCTAGAGGTGGTGCTTCTTTTGTAGATATTCAGAGTGAGGGGGATCCTAATGCTGAGGGAAATATTGATGGAGGAAATATTGAGGGAGATGGAACACCCACTTCTGAGAGGCGGGCAGAAAAAAGGCCAACTAATTATTCCCCTAAGGGAAAGAAAAAGAAAACTTTTAGAGACCAATGCATGAAGCGTTTAGTGGATGCATATGAGATGAAGCAACAAAGTAGCAAACATTCAGCCACCTCACAAGTTGTAGACCATGTTAGAGATGAGATGTCTAATATGATGGATCAAGTCATTAAGGATGGGGCCGAAGAAGGGACTGATGAGCACTACTATGCCACACAACTTCTTGTGGACATGTGGTGCACCTCAATCATTAAGGCAAGTAAAGAACAAGTTTGGCCACTCTTTAGAGACTGTTAGTAGGAAATTCACAGAGGTGCTAGAATCTGTCATGGGCTTGGCTTTTGACATTGTTAGGCCTAAAGATCCACAATTTGGTACAATACATCCTAAGCTACAAGAAGCTAGGTTTTGGCCCCATTTCAAAGACTGCATTGGTGCAATTGATGGCACTCATATACCGATAACTATTCCATTAAGTGAACAACCTAAATATATTGGTCGCCATGGGTATGCTTCACAAAATGTTTTGGCAGTTTGCGACTTTGATATGCGGTTCACATTTGTTGTCACTGGTTGGCCTGGATCTGTGCATGACACTCGTGTATTATTAGATACTCTGCTCACATACAAGGAACAATTCCCACACCCTCCTGAAGGTATGTATCACTATAAAGTTCCACTCGTGTATTATTGTTGAAGTACACTTTGTACTTTGTACTATATAACTTAGTCATCTAATTAACATGTAGGAAAATATTATCTTGTTGATTCTGGATATCCTAACAGGAAAGGATATCTTGCACCATCAAGGGACAAAGGTACCATGTTTCCGAATGGCAACATGGTCGTAATCCGGTGGGATTGAAGGAAGTGTTCAATTATGCACATTCGAGTTTGAGGAATGTGATTAAACGTTCATTTGGAGTCCTCAAGATGAAATGGCGTATTCTCTTGAACATGCCTCAATTTCCGGTTAACAAGCAATCAAAAATTATAGTTGCTTGTATGGCCCTTAACAATTTCATTAGGGACAGTAACATAAATGATGTTGATTTCGAGTCAAATATCCTAGATGATAGTACGCATGGAACTGAATCTAGCACAGGTGAAGGGAGTTCTTCAGGAGATGACATGGATATGGGTACTTTGCGTGATGCTATAGCCACAGCTATGGTTGGGTGATTGGTTGTATCCATCTAGATTTCAATGTATTTTAGAGAATGAGAATGCTGAACTTGTTATTCATTTCATTTTCCTATGGATTAGTTATTAATGTAACAAAATTCCATATTAAAGAAACTGAAAAATTAGTACCATCATTGCATTCAGCTCGTATTCATATTCAATAAATGAGCTATCATCAGCCTCAAGGGCATACAGGTCATTTTACACTCAGGACAGACAATCTGTGGGGAAAAAATCAGGATTGCCAAATGCCTAGATTATTCAGACTGCAGATTCTTCAGACCGCGACTTATCAGAAAATTCTGATCAGATTAAAATCGATTCTCAGATAAGCGTATCCAAACAGGGCCTTCACTAGTTACATGTCCGTACGTTGCAACGAAATTTATTGGATATATAGAAAATCATGCTATAGAATAGGATTGCTCTGATTGGTTAGAAAGTAGATAGTGATGAGAAGTTGAAGAAATAGAACGGTTAGAGGAGAATAGACGATCACTAACTCGTTCTTTTATAATAGTAACGATTAGGACCTCTGCGATGGGAATAAGAGAATAATGTAGCAAGCAAAAAGATAAAAGTATGCGTAGCACAACAGCTTTCATGTCGAGACCACATTGGCCAAGTTGGACAGCATGGGCTGTCCTCGTTCGATGCCTAAGTTTGACGTGCATATCGATTGGCTAAGCTAAGCCGAGCCATAATTATTAGGTAAGTGTTCGGTTGTCTGCTGAACAGATCGATTTATTGCTGTCCTTTAGCAAGTCTGCAATTTTTGCTATGTAAGATTGTCCCGTAAATGTTACAAGCAAAATCATGGTCACCACCTATATGAGTTCGACGACCATGCATGGTCACTACCTAGGCGAGTGTAACAGCACAAATTTGCTTAAAAATAAACATATATGATTTTCACAAAATTTTAAAATTTTTGGTGCATTTTTAAAATTTTTCAAATCCTTGTTGAAGTTTAAGATTTTTAAAACAATTTTCTTGTCCCAAAAATGTGAATTCAAAATATTTAAAAGTCAACTGGATACTAAGGATTTTTTTGTAAAAATCTTGTGTACAAATACGTCCTAAAATTCAAATTAGAAATTCAAATAGGATTAAAGTTTAAATCTTTATTTTTTCCCTCTTTCCCCTTCGGGCCGAAATCCACTTGCCAACCTAGCCCACTCCTCTTTCTTTCCCCTGTTATGACCCAGCCAAACCGGCCCACTCCCACACACTCGCCAGCCCGTTCGCCCGCTCACTCATGCCCATAGCGCAATCGCCCGCTCGCTCTTGCCATCACCGCCATGTGGGCACCACAGCCCCACCTATTAGCTAGTATTGTGCTTCTTCCTCTTCTTCTCTCTCGCACACGCCCGAGCTCATCCGCTCGCATGTGTTCGTGTGCAAATATCGCATTGAAGCTCTCTGCACCTCGATCCTTGTGCGCCACGACCTCATGTTGTCTCCACAACCTTGTCCCATTGCCGGCTCGCTCTCGCTCTCTCACCCAGCGCCCAAGCCACTCATGGTGCCTGCGACCTCTCTCCTCCTCGCCCCCATTTAAGCTGACCCACACGTGTCAAAATGTTCGCATTCACCTACTAAGTATCTTCCTCAAGCTCACACGCCCCATTGCCTTTGGTAGAGACCCGAATATGCAAATCCGGACTCTCCTGTGTATTCTGCACTAGTCCAGGATCACGCTAGTGCACACAGCATAAACAAAGATAAATATCATCCACATCACGATATTCTAAAGAAAATCCAAACTATATAAATAAAATATCAGAGTACAACCTTATGGTCAAGCTTACAATCTCAATAGCCTGAGTGGCTAATAAGCTAGCAGCGGAAAATCCAAAGTAAAACGTAGTGGCCAATCGACATGCCCACAGGCAATCGAGTGGGGAGCGAAGCCTAGAACGCGTAGTCGTCGAAGTACTCGCCTCCTGGAACCTCCTGCTGGCGATACTCCTCCTCCTCAACTGAGCAACAGGGGCATAAAGCCGTGAGTACATAGAGTACTCAGCAAGTCGTTTGTAACAAAGAATGCAATATAGTATGCAAGGCTTACCAATGGATGGCTGAAAGGTTAGTTTTGCATAAAGCAACAATTTAAGGTAAATACAATAAGTAGATTGAAAAGCAATTTTAACAAAAGACATTAAATAAATAATCAAAGGAATTGAATATAACCACAAGTGAACTGACCATTCACCCAAGGAATCCACCATGAACCAAGATCCATGAAATGAACACCCGGGAACTAACCATTCACTTCCCAACTTAACCCAACCAGGCTTTTATGAAAACTCTACCCCTCGTGTGAAATCACCGAGCATTGTCCATGACCGAGGACACGGCTATTCGAATAGTTTTACACTCTGCAGAGGTTGCACAACTGTACCCACACGATGTGATTAGCCTCAGCTTAAGGTAATCACAACAAGGCCTTTACAATGTTCAATTCCAACCCAATCCCGCCCGCTAGGGTTTCGCATCACACCCCCCTTGCGCCCCGTGGAATGTATACGACACCCACTGACATCCCAATGGCGGAACCAGAATTGAAACATCACAAATTAATCAGCCAGGTCTGTCCCATACCAGACATGTGGTTTGCACGGTAAGACTCAGATCAATGGCGCACAAAGTTAAGTCCTTAAGTGTTCTCGGGCGAGACTACCACATCCCTCGAAGTGCTCCAACACTTCCCCCTTTACTGCACGATCATTCGCCCGAGTGAAAACCAATGTTGTATATCCACCGCCAATGACGCACCAACGTCACGGCACAAATTTTATAACAGTGGCACCAACCACGATTCAATATCTCATTAGGTCAAATTAATTAATCACATATGATGATGAAACCTTTCGCAAAATAAGCAAGGCTAAACATTCTAATCGTACCAACCCAATGTGACAAATAACATAGCATCACTAATTAAATTCCCAACCTAAGGTGACAATGGCATCAAGGTATTCCAAAATATCAAGGAGGGAAATAACCAATTGGGACGATAACTACCAATACAAGGGTTTGAATAAAAATAGCAATGCAAGATAATTTAAAAATAATAATTAAATAATAGATTGCAAACTGGGTTCAACATGATCAAAGGACACGACTTGCCTTGGCCTTGCTCAGTTGAGGGCTCTTGATCTTCGAATCTAACTTCCGCTCCCTCGAACACGTGATCTAACGAGAGAGAAAACGAAACGAAAAGACAAAATAAAATCAAATAAAATTCAAATGAACTCCAAAAACTTCCAAACCTGAACCAAAAGGTAGAGCTCAATTTTAGATGAATTTAGGAAAAAGAATCGGGTCAATCGGAGCTAGGACGAGGGAGAACGGGGCTCTGGAAAATAAATCTACAGAAAATCGGGAAAATTGGAAAAGTGCACTGTGCTGTGGACCGGGCGCACGGTGAGATGGGTCTACGGTGGGCTCGGCTCACGAAACAGTGCGGGCGGCGGCTGCTGACGCGGGCGGCAGAGGCTGACGTGGCGCTGACGTGGCGGCGACACGTGGCTGCCACGTCAGATAGGGCACACGTGGCTGCCACGTCAGATAGGGCTGACGTGGACGGTGATGTGGCTAGGGCTGACGCGGCGCATGCGAGGCGGCGGCGGCGGTCGATCGGGCGGCTCTAAGGCGTCCACGCGGCGCGATCTGGGCCTTTGGCTCAGATCTGGATGGGCGGTGGGGATGAGGCGGCGCGGGAGGCGGGAGTCGGCCGATGGCTGACGCGTGGCGGGCGCGGGGACCGAGGGGTCGCGGGGCGCGGGCGCGGGCGCGGGCGTCCGCTGGCGGCGTGGTGCGCGGCCGGCGACCGAGGAGGCGCGACGTCCGGGCGGCGGCGGCGGAGTGCGGGCAGCGGCGGCGACGGCGAGGGCGGCGCACGGCGGCGGCGGCTAGGGTTAGGCCGGCGGGGCTCACCGGCTACGGCGGCGACTGCGGCGGAGACGGCGGCGGAGACGGCGGCGTCGGCGACGGTGAGCGGCGGCGGAGGCAGCGGCTCGGGACGAGGAAACCGAGGGGGTCGAGTCCCCTTTTATACCCGGGAGGCGAAGAGTCCTGGCGGCGCGGACGTCGAGTCCGGGGCGGAGACGGCGGCGGAAAACGGAAGGCGGCGGCAGAGTCCCGATCGGAGACGGAGGCGGAGTCCAGGTCGGGGACGACCTGACACGCGGGCCCCCACCCGCAGTGGCTCAGGGCGACGGGCGGCGCGGATGCAGGGCGTGGGCGCGGAACGCGGAACGGATGGGCGACGCGTGTCGCTCATCCAGCGGAGGAAGGCGGGCGCGGGCGCGGCTTGGGCGAGGCCTGGCTGGGCTGGCGGCCGGCTGGGCCGAGGCTTGGCTGGGCTGGCGGCCCACCTGATTTTCTTTTTCTTTTTTCTTTTTCCAGAAATTCAAATAAATACTTTTGAGCTCTAGAAAATAGCAAATAAATCCAGAAAAAATCCAATAAAATTTCAGAAAAATTCCTTGAGGCTCAAGGAACTCAAATAAAATAACTTTGGCAAATGTTAATGTTTAACTTAATCATATTAAATCCTTTCAATTTAATAAAATTCCAATTAAGCTTTAATTAATTCCAGAAAAATTCAAATGGTGAATTTTATTTTAAAAAGCTTCAAAAAGGCTCTGAAAATCAGGATGTTACAAACCTCCCCCCTTAAACGGAATCTCGACCCCGAGATTCAGGCTTACTAAAAGAATAGGTTACCAGGTGCGACGTCGGAGACGACGTGGTTCAAGCTTCCCCTCGCAACACTCGGTGGTATCTGGCCTTCTCGATCTGATGACATTCCATGGCTTGCTCCTGGAGTCTTGGCAGGGGTACTTCCAAGGTTGAACGGAATTGGCGAGTTTGCACAACGCTTCTGTGGACACTTGCGAGCGAAATGACCTGGCTCTTTGCACTTGAAACAGTTATAGGGAATTACTGGGCTTCTGTCCCTCGGAGGCAGATTGCTGATATTAATAGTGCGTGGTCCCGAACCATCATGATGAGGCATTGGAGCTGGAGTCCTGAATTCGGACTGTTGCGGTACCCGAGATGGCTGGTATGTGTTGAATCTGACTTTTTGTGACTGTTGCGACTGAACTCCTTGGTGAATCACCTTCCGCTTCCGAGACTCTTCCATCTCATGACGAGACTCTTCAATAAGTATAGCCTTATCTACCAGGTTTTGGAAGCTGGCATAGTCGTTTCCCACCACTTGAACTTTCAATCCCGGTTTCAATCCCCTCTTGAATCTCTTTTGACGGGCATCATCCGTGGCGACATCCTCCGGTGCATAGCGAGCTAGTTGGGTGAACTTGCTGAGATATTCACTTACTGACATTGTCCCTTGCTGCAACTCACGAAATTCCTCCTTCTTCATCTCAATCACTCCATCCAGGATATGAGCGTGTCGAAATGCTGCTGTGAACTCGTCCCAAGTGATGTTGTCTTGATCCTCATGAGCGGCACAGTAGTTCTCCCACCACTCTGCGGCGGCTCCCTCTAGCTGATGGGTAGCGTACAACACTTTCTCGCGATTGGCGCATTGAGCAAGGTTTAGCTTCTTTTCCACTGAACGAATCCAATCATCTGCTTCCAAAGGCTCAGATGAATCGGAATAAGTTGGCGGTCTAGTCCTCATGAATTCTGCGAATCTGGATGACGGACGATTTGGCTGAGGTGCAAAGGTTGCCTGATGCTGTTGATTCATCATATTGGTTAAATTCTGCATCATTGTATTCATGAGTTGAGTTTGTGCTGCCATGAACTGACTCAAGGTTGGATCTATACCCATTGGAGTTGCTTGCGGCCCCTGAGTTGCCTGGTTTGCGTTACTGTCCTCTGGGTCTTGGTTCATCTGACTGCGTCTTGCTGTGCTCCGAGTGTCAACCATTTTTGCTCTGCTCTGAAAGGAAGATCACTTGCTGAGAACTGACTCTTCAGGGCTCAATAGGTAAGAGGGAAAAGCAAAGGTAAGTGGTAAACTCGTCTAAGGGGGATATTCTAATGGCAATCCTAAACTAAACAAACACTTAGCCGAAAAGGCTAACAAAAGAAGCAATAAACTCCACAAAAAGATTTTGACATGACTGCATCATAATGCTAGAAGCAAAACTGCAGCTCACATCACACCCAAGGCAAATAAGAAGCAAAACGTTCTACACGATACTAAAACTATAACAGGGTTCAAATCTAATGGCTCCTAATCTTCACGGAAATCTCCAATCTTGTCTTGACATATTGGGTGCTCCCTTGATCTCGACTTCCCAGCATAGCTTGAAGGATTCCATGTCAACTTTCACTTTGATTGAGGGACACTCGAGACATCTATAGACTTTATAGGGATAAGAAGTCAAACTGAATTTCGAAACCAAGTTCTCAGAGGAGACAAGGAGCAAGAATCCTAAGAATGAGGTAAGAATCAAGAATTACTAGACAATCATTTGGTTGATTTGATTTAGAAAATAAATTTTGAAAACTTGACTAATTCGACCATTCTAACTAGGGCTTCGTCCTACAGTCGATATAGCTCTGATACCATCTCTGTAGAGACCCGAATATGCAAATCCGGACTCTCCTGTGTATTCTGCACTAGTCCAGGATCACGCTAGTGCACACAGCATAAACAAAGATAAATATCATCCACATCACGATATTCTAAAGAAAATCCAAACTATATAAATAAAATATCAGAGTACAACCTTATGGTCAAGCTTACAATCTCAATAGCCTGAGTGGCTAATAAGCTAGCAGCGGAAAATCCAAAGTAAAACGTAGTGGCCAATCGACATGCCCACAGGCAATCGAGTGGGGAGCGAAGCCTAGAACGCGTAGTCGTCGAAGTACTCGCCTCCTGGAACCTCCTGCTGGCGATACTCCTCCTCCTCAACTGAGCAACAGGGGCATAAAGCCGTGAGTACATAGAGTACTCAGCAAGTCGTTTGTAACAAAGAATGCAATATAGTATGCAAGGCTTACCAATGGATGGTTGAAAGGTTAGTTTTGCATAAAGCAACAATTTAAGGTAAATACAATAAGTAGATTGAAAAGCAATTTTAACAAAAGACATTAAATAAATAATCAAAGGAATTGAATATAACCACAAGTGAACTGACCATTCACCCAAGGAATCCACCATGAACCAAGATCCATGAAATGAACACCCGGGAACTAACCATTCACTTCCCAACTTAACCCAACCAGGCTTTTATGAAAACTCTACCCCTCGTGTGAAATCACCGAGCATTGTCCATGACCGAGGACACGGCTATTCGAATAGTTTTACACTCTGCAGAGGTTGCACAACTGTACCCACACGATGTGATTAGCCTCAGCTTAAGGTAATCACAACAAGGCCTTTACAATGTTCAATTCCAACCCAATCCCGCCCGCTAGGGTTTCGCATCACACCCCCCTTGCGCCCCGTGGAATGTATACGACACCCACTGACATCCCAATGGCGGAACCAGAATTGAAACATCACAAATTAATCAGCCAGGTCTGTCCCATACCAGACATGTGGTTTGCACGGTAAGACTCAGATCAATGGCGCACAAAGTTAAGTCCTTAAGTGTTCTCGGGCGAGACTACCACATCCCTCGAAGTGCTCCAACACTTCCCCCTTTACTGCACGATCATTCGCCCGAGTGAAAACCAATGTTGTATATCCACCGCCAATGACGCACCAACGTCACGGCACAAATTTTATAACAGTGGCACCAACCACGATTCAATATCTCATTAGGTCAAATTAATTAATCACATATGATGATGAAACCTTTCGCAAAATAAGCAAGGCTAAACATTCTAATCGTACCAACCCAATGTGACAAATAACATAGCATCACTAATTAAATTCCCAACCTAAGGTGACAATGGCATCAAGGTATTCCAAAATATCAAGGAGGGAAATAACCAATTGGGACGATAACTACCAATACAAGGGTTTGAATAAAAATAGCAATGCAAGATAATTTAAAAAAAATAATTAAATAATAGATTGCAAACTGGGTTCAACATGATCAAAGGACACGACTTGCCTTGGCCTTGCTCAGTTGAGGGCTCTTGATCTTCGAATCTAACTTCCGCTCCCTCGAACACGTGATCTAACGAGAGAGAAAACGAAACGAAAAGACAAAATAAAATCAAATAAAATTCAAATGAACTCCAAAAACTTCCAAACCTGAACCAAAAGGTAGAGCTCAATTTTAGATGAATTTAGGAAAAAGAATCGGGTCAATCGGAGCTAGGACGAGGGAGAACGGGGCTCTGGAAAATAAATCTACAGAAAATCGGGAAAATTGGAAAAGTGCACTGTGCTGTGGACCGGGTGCACGGTGAGATGGGTCTACGGTGGGCTCGGCTCACGAAACAGTGCGGGCGGCGGCTGCTGACGCGGGCGGCAGAGGCTGACGTGGCGCTGACGTGGCGGCGACACGTGGCTGCCACGTCAGATAGGGCTGACGTGGACGGTGATGTGGCTAGGGCTGACGCGGCGCATGCGAGGCGGCGGCGGCGGTCGATCGGGCGGCTCTAGGGCGTCCACGCGGCGCGATCTGGGCCTTTGGCTCAGATCTGGATGGGCGGCGGGAATGAGGCGGCGCGGGAGGCGGGAGTCGGCCGATGGCCGACGCGTGGCGGGCGCGGGGATCGAGGGGTCGCGGGGCGCGTGCGCGGGCGCGGGCGTCCGCTGGCGGCGTGGTGCGCGGCCGGCGACCGAGGAGGCGCGGACGTCCGGGCGGCGGCGGCGGCCTGGGGCGACGGCGGAGTGCGGGCAGCGGCGGCGACGGCGAGGGCGGCGGCGGCTAGGGTTAGGCCGGCGGGGCTCACCGGCTACGGCGGCGACTGCGGCGGAGACGGCGGTGGAGGCGGCGGCTCGGGACGAGGAAACCGAGGGGGTCGGGTCCCCTTTTATACCCGGGAGGCGAAGAGTCCTGGCGGCGCGGACGTCGAGTCCGGGGCGGAGACGGCGGCGGAAAACGGAAGGCGGCGGCGGAGTCCCGATCGGAGACGGAGGCGGAGTCCAGGTCGGGGACGACCTGACACGCGGGCCCCCACCCGCAGTGGCTCAGGGCGACGGGCGGCGCGGATGCAGGGCGTGGGCGCGGAACGCGGAACGGATGGGCGACGCGTGTCGCTCATCCAGCGGAGGAAGGCGGGCGCGGGCGCGGGCGCGGCTTGGGCGAGGCCTGGCTGGGCTGGCGGCTGGCTGGGCCGAGGCTTAGCTGGGCTGGCGGCCCACCTGATTTTCTTTTTCTTTTTTCTTTTTCCAGAAATTCAAATAAATACTTTTGAGCTCTAGAAAATAGCAAATAAATCCAGAAAAAATCCAATAAAATTTCAGAAAAATTCCTTGAGGCTCAAGGAACTCAAATAAAATAACTTTGGCAAATGTTAATGTTTAACTTAATCATATTAAATCCTTTCAATTTAATAAAATTTCAATTAAGCTTTAATTAATTCCAGAAAAATTCAAATGGTGAATTTTATTTTAAAAAGCTTCAAAAAGGCTCTGAAAATCAGGATGTTACACCTTTGAAGAGGAAGGATTTCCAATTCTTCCCTAAGTCTAGCGGCGAGCTCCACCGCTCGATTACTTGTCATCCAGTGAGTTCCAAAGATGCCATCATACACTCTCAGTTTGTCTCATCCCCCTCTACCCAGTCCTCAACTTTCCTTGCCCTTTGCACTTAGGAAGCCCGAAGTCGATGTCCTCGCTGTTGTGCCCTACACCGTCACTGACCTCGCCCATTCTCTTCATTTGGGTTTGTTTCGGCCATTGTCATCATGCCCTTCTTGTTCACCTTGACCTCCTCATTCTAATGTGTCCTTTGAATTTCCTTGTCGTGCCCCAGAGCTATTAGGACGTGTTCACCTTCTTCAACGCCGATCGGACCAGTCACTGCCATCGATTTCCCTCTCTGCTTCATTTCACTGTTAGCCCTTCTGCCCCTTTGCAATTCAGCTAAAAGCCAACCTTATAGGCTAGACATTGGATCCTAGAACCAACCATAATGCTCCAGCCAAGATCACCCTTTCTCACCACCGCTAACCACCGTGGAGAGCATGACACACTGCGTGAAAATGCCATGAGCATTTCTCTGTTAGCTTTGCTGTAGCTCGTAGATCATGAAACTGTCACCAATTTAATGAAGTTAGATAGAAAATCCTAAGTTCGTGGCTGTTTGATTGTTGATGAAACTGCCATGTCGTCGCCGCCTTGCTCGCTGTTAACCTCAATCCAACGACCCTAGGTCTCTGAGCCGTGCCCAAAACACTGAGGCAACCCACCAAGTATATTACGTCCTTAACCTTGACCTAAGCATAGCTTTGTGTCCTTGCTGTCACATTGCCGCCTAACGTTGTCACTCACAGCCGGTTATCCTCCACTGCGATACCCCTCACCGAACTCCGTCACCACCAATAGCAAGCTCTTGACCCATGTATTATGTTTTGACCCTTAGCCGAGTATGCTGACCCTTCCCTCGCCGCCAGCGAGCTCGCTAAGGAGCTCCACTGTGAGCCTCTTTGTTGCCTTGTGTAGTCTCACTAACCAGTGGGCCCCACTCATCAGAAAATTAGTTAAGCCAGTAATTAAATTAACTATTAAGTAGGTGATTAATATCAGTATGACATGTGGGCTCTATTGATTAGAAATCCTAATTAACTCTGGTTTAAAGCCCATAACTCACTAACATGTGGGCCCTATACCATTTAAATCATCGCATAAATCAAGTCTATGGATCACTGTCACTGACATGTGGGTCCCACTCTCTATAGACAGATGCGTGGAATAAGCCCACGTGAATCATGACCCCACTTGTCAGCCGTTCCGAGTTTCTTGAATGAAAATAATTAAGAAATAAATTAAAACCTATTGGACCCCCACTTGTGAGCCCCTCAATGTTTTCTTAAGAAAAATAATTCAAAAAGAAAAATAAATTGCAACTTACCTAACCAGTTAGAAATTTCCGAATTTCTAAAAATTTATTCAGATTCAAACTTTGAATGGCTATAACTTCTCCATTTCAAATCCAAATCCAATGATTTTTGTTTCTAAATTTATCTAAATTCAAAACCTTTCTATTAGAACCAAAATCATAATTTTTAGAGTTTATTTAAATTTTATTTGGATATTGTGTTGAATATTGTTAATTTCAAGTGTTTAGACTTTGACGCTCCGGGCGTCCCCATCGCTGACGAACAAGATCCACACTAGCCACGTTTGATGATGGTAAGTCCTTATAATTGATCATGCTGACCCTAGTTTTCAAATGACACTATTTTGCTTTCAAATATACATGCATGCTTATTATGAATAATTGTTAAAATGTTATGTTAAATGTTGATTCCCTAGTTATACCATGCACTTGATGTCTAATATTCCCCTTTTTGATTGTTGATATTTTCTTGCCATATCACCTTAGGATACTTACAATGATAATAACTCCACTATTGGTTAAACTTTAGTAGGCTATGATTGTGGTTAGAAATGCCTTAATGGTGAAATAAAATACAACACAAACATTACCAACTAAACTTGAAAACATGATAATGAGAATGGTAACATGGATTACCACTGAAAACAGAAAAATACTTTCTAAAATTGTGGAGATTTGAACGAGTGGTTGGTTAGAGACTAGTGCAGATATTGCACATATTGGATTGGCCGTGCAGCTATTGCACGTGTTATTTTGAGATTGGCCATGTAGGGATTGCACATGTCATATTTGGATTGGCCGTATAGGGATTACACGAGCTATGGGTTTGTGATTAGTATTGCTTGAGTTGTTTAAGAACCAAATTCTTGTGTTTCTCTTTTCTACACACAAATCGTGCTACCACAATTCTAGTTATAGGATAGACATGGCCCACTAATTTGCTTAGCTTTGGTGTGAATCCTACGCTTTTAAATTGGTATGTGGATTTTTAGATTTCTGATGTGATTGGTGAGAGTGACCCATAACGGTCACTGCCCTATGGATTTCTTATACGTGAAGGACTGTCCCTCATTAAAAACATAGCCCGAAAAGGGAATGCTCTGAAGGTGGGGCGTAATTCAGGATGGGAACGATCACTATCACTAGTGTTGATGATTCACCTTGGAGTGGGAGTAAATATTGTAGCTAAGCATTGTAAAAACTTTTTTATGATTTTCTCAGTCGCACGCCTATGGAAGCATGTAGTGGTCGATATTATCAATTAATTATATCTTATGAGTAAAGCTATACAATCTCTACAGAGTGTCAAAAATTTATTCGAATAGTCGTGCCCCAAGCATAGGCAAAAGTATAGAAACGTTATACTTGCGTACTTTTCATTTATTGAAAATAATGGTGAATGGATTGATACAATAACTTAATGGAAATGAAAGCGAAGGGATTTTCACTCTTATGATAAACTTGACTGAAAATAGATATTGGTTTTAATGTAAATTTGCTAAGTCATAGGTTTGGAAATTAACTAAATTAGTATATTTGACAAATTAGCTTTATACAAAAGGAGACAAAGACCTTTACTTGGGCAAGCCCTACATGTAGTTATATATATACAATTGTATCATGCTATAGGGACTTACTAAGTATTTTTGTACTCATTATTGCTTAATATGTGTTTTAGATGACGGAATTGATGACTCGATGTTTGGATTTATCCATGCTTCCGGCTATGACACAGACGACGAAGACCAGGACTAGATTTAGCCTGAGTTGATTGCTTATGATAGATCATGGAGACCATTTTGGTTTACTTTTTTTTCGCTGCTTTGTTATGAACAATCTCATTTGGCATATCAGCCCGTTATGTAAAACTTAATCATAAGATCTATTATAAATGCTTATGTAATATTTAGTACTCCTTTTCTTATACGTTTGTATGGACATGATATCTGCCAATGTTATATTATATAAGTTATCTACTTATCCAAAGACTAGCTCAGAATATACAAAAGATTCGGATTGTCAAATCTAGGTCCCACAGCGAGCCGACAAACCCTAGGTGTGAGAAACTTAAGCACAGGGCAAGCTAAAGCAACATGATTTGTAGTGGAGCAGTGGATGGTTGCAAGCCGTGGCATGTCAAACTTAAGCACAAGTGTCGTAGGGTGGCCCCCACCTAAGCCCAGCAGGCCTGTTAGGAGGTTATGAGAACCAGAATAACATGTGTAATGACATAAATGTCCCTAATGGGGATGTATGGATGTAAGGGCATAACTGTAAAAGTATACCCCATGTGAATATATATATATCAAGATGAGGGGAGGGTGAGACAGAACACTCCCACCTCTCCACTATCATCTCTCTCTGTTTGGTCTGTAACCACAGCAGTTGGCGCCGTCCGTGGGGAGGACGAGGACAAGCCTGAAGACCGAAGAAGAAGGATGGCACCGAAAAAAGCTTCACCAGCGGCGGCGAAGGGAAAGAAGACGGCTGGGCCGGAGCGGCGCGTGAATACCAGGGCTTCGGCATCGGCCGCTGAAGGAGTCGGCGGCGGCGTAAGCGCAGTGGTCGCGGGCATCGACGCTCGCGCTACAACGACCGACCCCGCCAGCGCCGCTACAACGACATCCAACCCCGTCGCGGGTACTGCGGCGACAGCCCCCGCCACCCTCGCCGGTAGCGCGGATCAGACGGCCAGGGGTAACCGCAACGAACCATCCGGCGGATCTGGAGTTCGCGAGGCGATGGTCCCTGCACCGACCCGTCCGCTGGCCGTTCCGGCGGACCCGACAGCACCGGTGGTGGAAAGCGCCCTACTAGCAGCCCTCAACGCATTCCAGCGGGAACTAGGAGACCTTCGCGGAGTCGTCCGCGATATACAAGAGGCTCGGAGCCAGCAGGTCGCGCCAGTAATCGCGCCTGAGCCCGCGCTGGAGAAGGCGGACAGCCGCGAAGCCCCCACGTCCAGCCGCGTGCCGTTGAGGCGCGTAGATCCGGAGTCCCCGTTTTCGGCGGGGCTGCAGCAGGCGGCGTGGCCCGAAGACTTCAAGTTCCCTAGCGTCACCAACCCGTACAAAGGCGACACGGATCCTCGCGAGTTCGTGCGCGTGTACGAAACCGCGATCGAGGCCGCGGGCGGAGATGACACCACGAAGGCGAAGGGACTCCCCCTCGCGTTGCAAGGAGTGGCACTCTCTTGGTTTTTTACCATAGAGCCGGGCTCCATCTACGCGTGGGAGCAGCTTCGCGACCACCTTCAAAGCAACTTCCAAGGAAACTATGTCGAGCGAGTCGATGCGGACCAGCTCTTCGCTGTGAAGTAAGGACCCTCGGAGAAGCTCCGGGACTACTTCCAGCGCTTCGCCAAGATTCGATGCCAGGTGAAAGACATTAATGAAACCACCGTCGTTAATGCAGCCATACAGGGCCTTCGTCCGGGCCCGATGGCCGAGTACAATGCGCGGAGGCCAATCAAAACAGTCGTCAAACTCTTCGACAAAATGGACGAGTATGCGCGGGCGGAGGAGGATGCGCGAAGACGCAGCATCACCGCCCTCGACCTCGTCCAGGGGGAGCGCCCCCCGCGCGAGGCGGGGGCGGGTGGTCCCTCCTCGAAGCAGGGCCGCGGCCGAGAACCTCGCGGAGGCCCTCCCCGAGGCGGCGACACCGAGGTACAGGAAGGCTCTTCAAGGAGCGGGCGTAAGCCTCGGCGCCGCCAGCGCAGGACATAGGCGGCCCATCATGTCCGCGACACCGAGGGCACCCGCCGAGGACCCGACCCCGCCTCACGGAGGGGAGACCGGGGGTCGGAAGGCGGACTCGATTACGGCGGCCAACCCCACGCAGAACAAGAGCTCCTACACTATGGCAAGTGGTGCGAGGTACACGGCTACGGCGATCATTACACAAGGGCATGCGCTGCAGTCATGGAGCTACGGGGGGTGACGGCCGGGTCTCGGGCTCCGCCCCCAACGGAGGGCGCGCAGCATCGCACCGTCAGCGTCATCACCGGAGGCTCCTCCTTAAAAGCTCCCGGGGAGCAGCCGCAACTGTGGATGCCGCCCCGCAACATCACCTTCGACTTGAACGACGCCAGGGGTGTGGAGTACCCTCACCAAAACCCCCTAGTCATCCAGGCCCACATAGCACGTTGTGACGTCAGGCGCGTCCTTGTCGACGGGGGAAGCTCCGCGAATATCTTGTTCGCAGAGGCCCTCGACCGTATGGGGATCCCACGAAGCCGGCTAGAGCAGCCAGGAGCTCCACTTCAAGGTTTCGAGGGTCAACCGCTGCAGGCCTTGGGGCACGTGTCCCTTCAGGTCACATTCCGTCAGGAGGGCAACAAGGGTAACATCCGGACCGAGCATGTCATCTTCAACGTCGTCGATATCTCGCATCCCTACAACGCCATACTGGGTCGGCCCGCCATCAACTCTTTCGAGGCGATCCCACACTATGCGTTTTTGTGTGTGAAGCTCCCGGGCCCAGAGGGTGTTATCACCGTCTTCGGCGATCAGGACCTGGCCAGACTGGCCGAGGTCGGCAGCCGCGTTCCGCATCGCCCGGTGCATGCCCTCTCCGGCGCGCGCGGCGACGGGCCCTCCGCCCCCGGATGGACGCCCAAGCCTCGGCCCGAGGGCGGAGTCAAGAAGGTGCCACTCCAAGCGGAGGGGCAGTTTGTGTCCATCGGCGAGGGGCTCCCACCGGGGGTCGAACGGGATCTGCTCCGAGTGCTTCAGAACAACGTTGACATTTTCGCATGGTCCCCGGAGGACATCAAGGGCGTAGATCGAGCAGTAATCGAGCATCGCTTGGTGGTCCGCCCCGACACCAAGCCGGTCAAGCAAAGGCTTCGGCGTATGTCAATGGATCGGCAGCAGGCGGCCAAAACAGAGGTCGCGAAGCTTCTTCGTGCTGGGGTCATCCGCGAGGTCCACCACCCAGAGTGGCTCGCTAACTCGGTGCTAGTCAAAAAGGCCAGCGGGGCCTGGCGCATGTGCATCGACTTCACAGCACTCAACAAGGCGTGCCCGAAGGACAATTACCCCTTGCCGCGCATCGATCAGCTAGTCGACGCCACTGCTGGGTGCGAACTCATGAGTTTCCTGGACGCCTATTCTGGCTATCACCAGGTATACATGGCCGAAGACGACGAAGAGAAGACCAGTTTCATCACACCACTTGGGACGTTCTGCTTCGTCAGAATGCCCTTTGGCTTGAAGAATGCCGGCGCTACCTTCACCCGCCTTGTCGCTATTGCCCTGGCCGCCCAGCTCGGGAGGAACGTCGAAGCTTATGTCGATGACGTGGTGGTCAAAACTCGGCAG
This sequence comes from Dendrocalamus latiflorus, assembly GCA_017311315.1. Lineage (NCBI taxonomy): Eukaryota > Viridiplantae > Streptophyta > Magnoliopsida > Poales > Poaceae > Dendrocalamus > Dendrocalamus latiflorus. The sequence goes on from CM029650.1 coordinate 4,624,314, forward strand.
CTTGCTCCGCATGGCCGGGACCTCCAGGAGACCTTTGACAACCTCCGGAAGGCGGGCATCAAACTCAACCCCGACAAATGTGTCTTCGGGGTGCAGGTGGGCAAGCTCCTGGGTTTCCTCGTCTCCGGACGGGGCATCCAGGTGAACCCCGACAAAGTAGACGCCATCCTGGGTATGGAGCCGCCCAAGACTACGCGGGAGGTCCAGAGGCTGGCGGGCCGCATGGCAGCACTAAGCCGCTTCCTATCCAGGGCGGCGGAACGGGGCTTGCCATTTTTTTAAGACGCTCCGCGGGTGCGACGGATTTCATTGGGACGGAGATTGCGCGAAGGCCTTCAACGAGCTCAAGGAGCACCTGGCCAGCCTCCCCACGCTGGTCGCCCCAGCACCAGAGGCTCCCCTCCTGCTCTATCTGGCCGCGTAAGCCACCGCGGTCAGCGCCGTCCTCGTCTTAGAGGAAGGCGCCATGCAGCGGCCCGTCTACTTTGTCTCCGAAGCCCTCCAAGGTGCCAAGACAAGATACACGGAACTTGAGAAGCTCGCCTACGCGCTGGTCATGGCCTCCAGGAAGCTTCGGCATTATTTCCTGGCCCACCCGATCACAGTGCCTTCCTCATTCCCCCTGGCAGAGATGCTGCACAATAAGGAGTCCACAGGGCGCATCGGCAAATGGGCTGCCGAGCTCGCTCCCTTCTCCTTGACGTATGCTTTGCGAACGGCAATCAAATCCCAAGTCCTTGTGGATTTTCTAGCCGAATGGACCCCGCCGGCCCAACCCGTCCAGACGCATGATGACCCCGTCTGGACGCTCACGATCGATGGCGCTTACGGCGTCGCCGGCGCAGGCGTAGGGGCGGTGGTCGTCACGCCCGAGGGGCATCGTTTGCTATATTCGGCGCGCCTTGCCTTCCCCGCCACCAACAACACGGCTGAATACGAGGCACTGCTCTTCGGCCTGGCGAAGCTCAAGGCAGTTGGCGCGAGACGGGTGCTAGTCCGCACCGACTCGCGCTTGGTGGCTGGTCATGTGGACAAGTCATATCAAGCCAAGGACCCTGAGTTGGCCAAGTACCTCGCGGCCGTGAGGGCGAGGGAAAGGCACTTTTTGGGCGTCACCGTCAAGGCCATCCCCCGCGCGGAGAACGAGCAGGCCGACACCCTCGCTAAGGCGGCCAGCCAGCAACTGCCCCCCCTGAGGGGGCGTTTTATGAGATACTAGCGCAGGCGGCCATCGCGCAAGACAACCGGGACGCGGCACTCGTCCACCGCATCGACCGGCCAGGTGATTGGCGAGAGCCCATCTTCAATTTCTTGCAAGGCATCCCCGAGCCCGACGACCCCGCCGAGCTTCGGCGCTTGCAGCACCGCGCAAGGTCCTTCCAGGTGTTCGAAGGGATACTCTACAAGAGGGGGGTTTGCGCACCGCTCCTGCGCTGCCTCTCGACGGAAGGGGGAAAGGAGCTCCTGGCGGAGATCCACGCGGGCGTGTGCAAATCCCACCTGGCGCCGAGGTCGTTGGTCGGCAAGGAGTTCAAGCAAGGCTTCTACTAGCCAACCGCCACCACCGACGCCCAGGACCTCGTCCGTCGGTGCCAAGGGTGCCAGTGGATGGCGCGCATCATCCGCAGGCCCCCGACGAGCCTCAACCCCATTCCCCCGGTGTGGCCACTGGCACGCTGGGGCCTCGACATAGTAGGACCACTTGCCCGAGCTCCAGGGGACCTCCTGTTCATGGTAGTCGCGCTGGAGTATTTCTCTAGATGGCCGGAAGCGGTTGCCTTGGCCAAAGTAACTTCTGCGGCCATACAGCGCTTCCTATGGCAAAACATCATATGTCGCTTCGGCGTGCCCCGGGAGCTCACGGTTGACAATGGCCTGCAGTTCGACGCCACCCTTTTCAAAGACTATTGTGACAGCATGGGCATCACCCTCCGATTCGCCTCGGTAGGGCATCCCCAGTCCAACGGGGCGGTCGAACGGGCGAATGGCGCCATCTCCGCCGCCATCAAAAAGCGCCTGGTCGGATTGACGAAGGGCAAGTGGCCAAGCGAGCTTCACAGCGTTCTGTGGTCGCTTCGCACAACGGTAACGTGCCCGACGGGATTCACGCCGTTCAGGCTCCTTTTCGGTGATGAGGCGGTGACGCCCGAGGAAATCAAGGCCGGCTCGCGGAGGGTCCTCGTCCAAGCACCCGAAGAGGAGCGCCGTGTGTCCTTGGACCTCCTCGACGGGATACGGGCAGATGCAGCCCACCATGTTGAGAAGTACGCGCGACAGACAATGCGTACTCAGGACCGCTCTATATGCCCGCGGGGGTTCAAGCCTGGGGATCTCGTTCTCAGAGTAGCGCTCCAGGCGGAGACCGTTGGCAAGCTGGAGTCCAAGTGGGAAGGCCCGTACATCGTGATGGAGGCATTGCCGAAGGGGGCATACCGCCTCGCCACGCTCGAGGGACAAGCCCTCCGGCACACATGGAACGCGGACAGGTTGCGGCAATACTACGCCTAGCAGCAGGACAGCAAGCGTAGAGCCACCAGCCCTTTGTTATGCGATGCCCGCCCGCGCAAACGGGAGTTCAATAAAGGTTGCTGTTCCCAGAGCATCCACTGTCCGCGCTGAGCAGAACAAAGTCTACGGACTCTAAATAAGACGTAGCGTTGAGCTCAGCTTCTGCACGCGAGAGTCTACGGACTATAAATAAGACGTAGCGTTGAGCTCAGCTTCCGCACGCGAGAGTCCACAGACTTTAAATAAGACGTAGCGTTGAGCTCAGCTTTCGCACGCGAGAGTCTACAAACTATAAATAAGACGTAGCGTTGAGCCTAGCTCCGCACGCACCAGTCCACGGACTTTAAATAAGACGTAGCGTTGAGCTCAGCTTCCGCACGCGAGAGTCTACGGACTATAAATAAGACGTAGCGTTGAGCCTAGCTCCGCACACACCAGTCCACTGACTTTAAATAAGACATAGCGTTGAGCTCAGCTTCCGCACGCGAGAGTCTCCGGACTATAAAGAAGACGTAGCGTCGAGGTCCGCCTCCGCACGCACCAGTCCGCGGACTTTAAATAAGACGTAGCGTCGAGGTCCGCCTCTGCACGCGCGAGTCTCCGGACTATAAAGAAGACGTACCGTCGAGGTCCGCCTCCGCACGCACCAGTCCACGGACTTTAAATAAGACGTAGCGTCGAGGTCCGCCTCCGCACGCACTAGTCTACAGACTTTAAATAAGACGTAGCGTTGAGGTCCGCCTCCGCACGCACTAGTCTACGGACTTTAAATAAGACGCAACGGGGGGACGCCCTCGCGCGCACCAGTCTACAGACTTTAAATAAGACGTAGCGTTGAGGTCCGCCTCCGCACGCACTAGTCTACGGACTTTAAATAAGACGTAGCGTTGAGGTCCACCTCCGCACGCGCTAGTCTACGGACTTTAAATAAGACGTAGCGTTGAGGTCCGCCTCCGCACGCGCGAGTCTCCGGACTATAAAGGAAGTCGTAGCGTCGAGGTCCGCCTCCGCACGCGCTAGTTTATGGACTTTAAATAAGACGTAGCGTTGAGGTTTGCCTCCGCACGCGCGAGTCTCCGGACTATAAAGGAAGTCGTAGCGTCGAGGTCCACCTCCGCACGCGCTAGTCTACAGACTTTAAATAAGACGTAGCGTTGAGGTCCGCCTCCGCACGCGCGAGTCTCCGGACTATAAAGGAAGTCGTAGCGTCGAGGTCCGCCTCCGCACGCGCTAGTCTACGGACTTTAAACAAGACGTAGCGTTGAGGTCCGCCTCCGCACGCGCGAGTCTCCGGACTATAAAGAAAGTCGTAGCGGCGAGGTTCGCCTCCGCACGCGCCGGTCCATGGACTTTTAATAAGACGCGGATGCCCTCCCTGCGCGCTCTACGGAGTATAAACAAGGTGCGGAGGTCTTCTTCCCTTCGCGTTCGGCGGCAGGTAACACCCAGAATAAGGTACTACTTGGATTCATTGCAACAGCAAAGGGGTTACAAGCGTAAGAACCAGTACATCATCCTCCTGCCTTACCCGACCAATCGCTCAGCCTTGGCGCGGTGCGGACGAACCCGTGCCGCCGTCGCCGTGACGCTGAAGGACCCTTTCGAGCCACTGGAGGAGGTCCCCCTCCCCATGCAGCGTCTGCTGCATGGCGACCCTCGCTGCATCTTCCCCAAAGCGGCCCCAGATCTGTTGATGGAAGTTCTGCAGGCTAGGCCCGATGGAGCGGATGGCGTCCGACATGACCTCTGGTCGGTCGGGAAGATCCAGTTGAGGATTTGCTAACTCATGGGTATGTCTGCACCCACGAGTGCGAAGCAGGGCGAGGGCGAAGCACGCACCAAGATAACCGCAGTGCTCGCCAAACGTTTTGGCGCCACGAAGAGCAACGTCGGCCCCCTCCTCAATCAACCCGAGCATCTCCGACAGGGCCTCCGGCCCGTGCGTAGTGTCCGGCACTCTGATGCACAGATCTCGGAGGGCCTGGTTCAGAGCCTCCATGGCCCGCCACGCCGACATGGACGCATTTTCCAGGACACAGCTATTCTCGGCAGCAGACTCCACCAGCTGGGAGTTCTTCCCTTCTAGGACGGCGATCTGCTGCACGAAGGCGGCACGCTCCTCAGCCGCGGCACACTTGGCTTCTGTGGCCTCGAGTTCTACGGCCGCCATGGCGCCCTCCAGCGCGCGAAGTTCTTCATCCTTCGCGGCGAGAGCATTGCTTGCTTCACGAAGCCTGGCTTCCAGAGCCCTCCGCTCCCGAACGCGGGCCTCGTCAAAGGACCGGCTGAGGGCAAGCGTCTGGCAAAAACAACAAATCAGCAGGCGTCCAGCAGTACCTTACAAAGCTGAAGCGCACATATTTACCCTCATCTTGGAGGCCTGCAACGCGAGCGCTAGGAGTTCCCCCTTGCATGACGACAACATCTCTCGGTCGAGGCCGTTGTCGGCACGCTCTGCGGCTGCGGTGAGGTCGCAAAATATCTCCGGGCGAGGGAGGAAGTCCGAGCGAGCGAGCCCCGGCCCCAACGAGCCAGGATTTACCGCGGCCACGGCCACGTCAACAACAGCGGACACCTGCGGGGCACCCTGCACAAGGCTTCCGACTTCGCGCATACCTCCGCTGCTCGATCCTTCGCCACGTCCGGGAGACTTCGTCTCGCCTGATGTTGGCAGAATGAGCGAGCAGATCGGAGAGAGTCTCGCGAAGTCAAGTGAAGAAAGGGACTCACGCCTACCTCCTGCGCCCCTTGTCGCGGTAGGAAGTGGCGCCGGTTCGACCACCCAGGGGGAGGCGGGCGCCTCGACGGTCGGGGAGGAGGTCTTCTCGGCCGCGCCAGACGCCGTAATCCCGCGGCAAGGCCCCGCAACGGCGTATCGACCCCTCGCTGGCGGCGGGGACTGAGTCCGAGGGCGTTTCGCCGGCGGTGGCACAGGCGATTCTTCCGCGGCAACACCAGCTACGATTACCGTCGCCCCCACGGCTTCCTCGGTAGGGGGTGCGCCCCCGTCGGCCGCTGCGGTTGATAACGCACCTTCAACCGTGGTTTTCTCGCCAGGAACGACGCCACCCCCCGGGTTGACGAGTTCCAACTCAACAACGGCCGCGAGCACGGGCTCGTGGGCGTCGGCAGAAGGTGCCGGGGGATCCGAGGCGGCGCGCCCCTCCGAAGCAGTATGGCCAGGCCCACCGCCGGTCGCACGCCCCGTTTCAGCTGTGCTAGCCGCCGAGGGGGCTGCCGGGTCGCATACGGCAGCCGGGGAACGGGCCCGGCGTCGCGAAGATAACACCCCCGTAGGGATATCACCGTCCTGAGCACCCGGAGTCCCGGCGGGAAGCTCTTCCGGCACCGCGCGCTCGGGCACAGTAATGCCCAGAGCCTCGCAGGTGCGGTTTACCCGCCCCTGCTTAGCCGCCTTGACTGCGGCCTCGCGAGCCTGGTGCTCCTTAAGCGTATACGGGCCGAGGAGTGCCGCAACCGCGCGCTCCGCATCTTCTAGCCGAGCCACTGCGTAGGAGATCACGTCAGTCAGGCGGAAACCAAACAGATACAATGGCGCGCGTCAAGCGTGCTGGGCGACTTACAAGGAGCGGAGGGCGGAAGCAGGCGAGACACGGATGAATCGAACCCGTCCCCGCGGGGGCCGTTCTGTCCAACATACTTCCCCCGGGAGGAGAGTGGCGCCGCCCCATACATTGTGAACTCCTCGGCTAGGTCGCGCACGCTCATTCGACGGGCGACACCGACAAGACTCTGTAGCTTTCGCGTGTCGTCAATCTCCGCCTTCAGACTCGGCGTACTGTTAAACGAGATCGGCCCACCTCGGCACTGCATTCCGCTCTTGTCGGTCACGGTGTAATAGAACCACCGCCGAGTCCAGCCGGACGCCCATTGCCCCGACGAGGCTGGCACAGGGAACAACGTCGCGCATGACGCCCGGAGCACGAAGTCCACACCGCCGAAGTTGGACATCGCCCCGTTAACCTTTCTTGGTCGACACTGTGCGTCGTGCAGTGTGGCGAATAAGCTCGCGCTGGGACGCCACCCCTCTGTCCGCATCGCCCACGTGAAGACAGCTAGGCGGAGTATCGCGTGGGGCGTCAACTGGGCTAGCTCCAACTTGTAGGCCCGCAGGACTTCGCCCACAAACAACGTGCAGGGCATTCGAAGGCCGGCGTCGAAGAACGCGACAAAAACAATCGCCTCCATTGCCCCGGGCTTCGGCTCCGTCTCGTCCCGGCGGGGTAGGCGAGCCCCATTGCGATCCACGATCTTCCCCTCATCCACGAGTCGCTGCAGCATCCCTTCAGTCATGCGGCTCTTCTCCAGCACACGGGAGCAGCAGCCTCCCGAGTGCTCCATGGCGTTCCACCACTTGTCGGCGCGCGAGCTCCCCCGCGGCACCAGTTTGTACTCCTTGGAAGGATGGGTCACCTCGCCCTGGCTAGGCAAGGAACCGCTGCGGGGATGGTAGGTGGCGTCGTCATGGCTAGCCATCGCTCTTCGCGACAAGGGAAGAAGAAGCAGGGAAAGGAGCAACTGGCGTGACAATTAGCACGGGCGGAAGCAAGGCGGCAGATCAAAAAGCCAAGCAAGAAAGGGTGCCTCCACCTCAACACTAGCACCTTATAAAGGCCGCTCGCCTGTCATATGGCTCAACGCACAGACAGATCAAATTCGCAGCGATTCGGCTGCCCAAGATTTGGAAAGAAGAACCGCCGGGGCCTAGAGGGCCGCGCCGGGTAGGTGGCCAAGCAGCGCACAACGCCTCCACGTCTTCAACACGCGTCCAACTTCTCGGGGGACGAGGCGAACGGCCGCGGTCACGCAACCGCCCACATCCCACGACGCACCAGTCGTGAGTCGCCACGTGTCCCACCTGCAGAATGGCAGACTGCACGACGCGACAGCCTGACTTCTGCCAGGCCAGGCGTCGGCGTGATTCCAGCCGCCATTAAAAGCGCACTACCAGACTGCAAGGTCACAACAGCCCCGGAGCGCAACCATACCGGCGTCAAGCTCCAATCTCAGCGCAGGGACGGAGCGCGCGCGTCTACTTCGACTTAGGCGCCAGCCTCCGCTGCCACCCATTCGAAGGGTAGGGAACGGAGCGCGCGCGCCTCGGCTTCGACTTAGGCGCCAGCCTCCGCTGCCACCCGTTCGAAGGGTAGGGGACGGAGCGCGCGCGTCTACTTCGACTTAGGCGCTAGCCTCCGCTGCCACCCGTTCGAAGGGTAGGAGACGGAGCGCGCGCGTCTACTTCGAGCTAGGCGCCAGCCTTCGCTGCCACCCGTTCGAAGGGTAGGGAACGGAGCGCGCGCGCCTCGGCTTCGACTTAGGCGCCAGCCTCCGCTGCCACCCGTTCGAAGGGTAGGGGACGGAGTGCGCGCGTCTACTTCGACTTAGGCGCCAGCCTCCGCTGCCACCCGTTCGAAGGGTAGGGGACGGAGCGCGCGCGTCTACTTCGAGCTAGGCGCCAGCCTCCGCTGCCACCCGTTCGAAGGGTAGGGGACGGAGCGCGCGCGTGTCTACTTCGAGCTAGGCGCCAGCCTCCGCTGCCACCCGTTCGAAGGGTAGGGGACGGAGCGCGCGCGCCTCGGCTTTGACTTAGGCGCCAGCCTCCGCTGCCACCCGTTCGAAGGGTAGGGGACAGAGCGCGCGCGTCTACTTCGACTTAGGCGTTCGAAGGGTAGGGGACGGAGCGCGCGCGTCTACTTCGACTTAGGCGCCAGCCTCCGCTGCCACCCGTTCGAAGGGTAGGGAACGGAGCGCGCGCGCCTCGGCTTCGACTTAGGCGCCAGCCTTCGCTGCCACCCGTTCGAAGGGTAGGGGACGGAGCGCGCGCGTCTACTTCGAGCTAGGCGCCAGCCTCCGCTGCCACCCGTTCGAAGGGTAGGGGACGGAGCGCGCGCGCGTCTACTTCGAGCTAGGCGCCATCCTCCGTTGCCACCCGTTCGAGGGGTAGGGGACGGAGCGCGCGCGCGCCTCGGCTTCGACTTGGGCGCCAACCTCCACTGCCACCCGTTCGGAGGATAGGGGACGGAGCGCGTGCGTTTACGACGGAGCGCGCGCGTCTGCTGCAACAAGGTACCTTCCATCCCAGACCTCAGGCTCCCCAACCACAAGCTTGGAGAAATTCACAGGCCGCAGGGGACGGAGGGGGCCAAAGGACTCGGCAACATGGCTTCGGCCCTATGAAGCCTTTCACCATGAGAGGCTCCTGTCGTAGGGGTGGCCCCCACCTAAGCCCAGCAGGCCTGTTAGGAGGTTATAAGAACCAGAATAACATGTGTAATGACATAAATGCCCCTAATGGGGATGTATGGATGTAAGGGCATAACTGTAAAAGTATACCCCATGTGAATATATATATCAAGATGAGGGGGAGGGTGAGACAGAACACTCCCACCTCTCCACTATCATCTCTCTGTTTGGTCTGTAACCACAACAACAAGGCAAGCTGAAAAGTGGTATTGTCTCACTTCATCAGAAAACACGCAAAACTTTCGTAATGACCGGTGATATGATCAAATCGGTCAAATTAGCAAAGATGATTTGGCTCCCATTAATGCTGCTGCACCTGATCTCCCATATCTTTCTATCACTCTAGTGAACTTGCTAACACATATGACCATGCAAGTCTGATACCACACCTGGTTTACCACCTCTGACTGAACCGATGGAAATCAAGGTAAGAAAGAACCAGTAACACAGATATCATCTCTCTTCTGATTCCTCCATCTCAAATCGTACAGAAAGTAGAGCATTCCACTGCAAACCTGAACAAGTAAAATCATTACATAAATTAAAAAAAAATGAATCGATGCTTCAGTGTATAAATATTGCACAGCAGAAGACACGTTTGGTCATTATGAATCGCAGAGCACCGCCGAAATGCAAACATCTTCGGGATGAGAATTGACACCCCAATAAATTATTGTGGATTATCGTAATAACCCTCAAAAACTATCTAATCAAAATCACACAATTAAAAAGTGAATGATACAATAACATGAGAATTAAAATTTAATCATACCATTCAGGAATTAAAATGAATAAAGTGTCTTTATACAAAAGTCCGAATTACATAAACTTAATTACATGAATGAACCTTAACATTATAATGCTACAAGTCTAATGTTAAAAAAATTACAATTCGAAGATTTACAGGAGAATAAAATCCTACAAGTAAATATTACAAAGTTACAAATTTCAAATGTTACAAGAGTAAGATTCCACAAGTATATTGCACAAAAATAAGATTCCACAAGTATATTACACAAAAATATAGCTAATATGTCAAATTCTTCCCGGCCGACACAAATTGAAGACACCTAAAATTCACTCAAACTACAACTAGAAAAGCTAAAGTAAAATAATAAATAAATTACCATCAAAACCTGGTTCTAAATAAAATCGCACAAGGGTAATCGCTCATCGAGATATCAGATTGTGCAGGGCCAATTGGCACCTCACGTAAATGGGTTTTCATCATCTGGCGGTGACTCCCATTCTTACATTTACCATTTTACCTTTCTCTGGTGAGTCACCATTTCATTCCGCATGCACAAGACACGTTGCAAGCCACAGGTCATAGCCAAACACACCCAGTGATATGAAGAAGAGCCAACATAGAGGGCTTGTTTGATATGGCTGCGGCTTATGGCTTTTGGCTGAAATTTTTGAATTTTAGCTGTTTGCGACAGAGATTACGGAGAGAGATACTCGCTTGCGATTTTGATTGATACAGATGTTGGGCTTTTAACGTGTACTACAATTAACTTGTAGGCCTCGTCTTGAGAAAATACTCCGTTTAAAAGTTAGGTACTGTCGCAAAAGCCAAAAGCCGTTTTCAAAAGCCGAAAAGAACAGGGCCAGAGAAGAATGCAGAAAGCAACAACACCACCTCCCATAGCCACTAGTGAGGCAAGGTCACTGCCATAAGTAGATAGGAAGCTGCCATCACTCGTCACCTCCACAGAACCACCACAGACAGTCATTGCCACACTAAAGCACTTCACTAACATACCACAACACAAAAGCATTCACGAGCCACCACTGGCAAGCCGACAACCAAAGAGAGGTAAAGCCCACCCATTAAGCCCCACACAAGAACCATAAGCCCCAGCTGAGAGGGAGAGTCAAGGGAAGAAGCCAAGACCGAATGCCACCAGAGGAGAGTACCATATGACTAGAGGACAACAGCCACAAGCCTCCACAGAAGCACTAGCCATATCAGGAAAACACAACTATGTGAGAACAGGTATATCACCAAACCCACCTAAATCAAGCCCAACAACGCTAGCAAGGTAACACTATAGCCCGTACCATTCCATTTTTGCTAACTTTAGAAGTCCAAGAACCTGGCCAAGAGACCTACGGCGGAGCACCGCCTCTGGTTCACAACCTTAGAGAAAAGGCATGGGTGGCCATCCATGAGCTCTTGGAATTCTTGCCATTGCTCCCAGCGCAATGCAAAGAACCCAACCCCCACATGGTTGCTCACCGCAAACCCCAAAACCCATAAACACCCCTATAGGTAATCATTGAACCATGCATCGTATTCCACAACTAGCTAAAGATAAAATGAACAACAACAATATGAAACTAGAAGGGAATATGGTAATGTAGGAGTCGGGGGGAAGATAGAACCAGGAATCGAAGAACTAGAGCCATGGTGTCGGCTGTTAGATCCGGAACCTGGCACCCTGCCAGGTCTAGCCGAGTTTACTCCCTGGTCCCCGAGTCTTAAATGGGCTGCACACCCCATGCATCTAAGCCCATGGGCTACCCGCATGTAAGCCCCTCAAGCAACAATCTTATAAGTGGTATTGGATATTCTCCTCTAAAAGACTAGTTCAATAGGTGGGGACTTTCTCACACTTATAAGTTATGCATTTTCCTTTCCTACAATCCATTTGGGACTAAACCCAACATCCGTAGCATATAGCCATCGGGACACAAGGCGCTAAAGGTAGGGTAGCCATTAGGACGGTGCTAGGCCATTGACGGACCGAAGCACAACGCCAGCGGCGTGTAGCTGCTAGGGCATCATGCATCGCCGTCATGAAGCATAACTTTGACGGAGGTGAAGAACTGATGGAGCAAAAGGGCACCGGTGGAGCTTTAGTTCCGGCGAGGCGCAACATGACAGGGGATAGAGGCATCAGTGAACAACAACCGAGTGCGTGGCATCGGTGGGGTAGAACCTAGGTATAGCGCACCGAGGAAGATCGGAGAGGCATGAGAAGCCGACAACAGATCTTGCGGGGAGACACCGAAATAACTCACCTCAAGACCGAATCCAGTGAAGCTAAGCCCCAAACCACCACAGGGACGACCGGATTCGAGATCGGTGGAGAGGCGAGAAGAATAGGTAGGACTGAAGCACCAGCAACGCCCGAAAAGAGAGGGGAAATCGAGGGGAGGCAAGGCAGAGTACAGGGGCGGTGCACGGCGTTGGCACTAGCGATACCTAGATCGATGGAGGAACCGAGAGAGAGGAAGGAGGCAAAGAGAACCAGGCAGGCGGTGTGGTGCAAGTCAAGAGGGTGCGAAAGTTTATGAGAGAGAGTTGTGTCGTTGGTGTAAGGCAGCATGTGGCGCAAGAGGGGGATTTGGATGTAATGGATGTAACCTCATTCAGATGAAACCTTATTGGGTCTAATTTACACTGGATGCATTATAAAGACATTGTGGTGATATTCTTGATTCATATGTCCAAGAAAATGAGTGAAACACAACAAATTGATTATCTCTTATGAATAAAGTGTACAGTCTCTGCAAAGTATAAACTGCTCAAACAGTCATGCCCATAATCAAGAGTAGGCATAGGAACTTACTCAAGTTAATATCTGTTTCAAAAACCTTTGTAAATTAGATGAAAACTTATCGGATAGATGTTGCCCTGAATTTGGTTTTCCCGATTGGATGTAACCCAGTGATGAATATATATGATGAACAGAACCATGTAACAGATGAATAAAACCTGCACCATTATAAATAGTGCACATTTTTACTCCTTTCAATAAAACACGGATTCATACCAGTCTCTTGGATAAGTCTATGGGAACCAACTAGGGCATTTCTCCTCTAGAATAATTGTTATAATAATTTCAGATAATAAATACTTGTGAACTATTCAAAATGATAAAATGGATTTCAAAAGAATGATTAGGTAAGAACTTGAGAAAAATAAGAACAAACGTATATCATTATTTAGAAACTTGTTAAGTACTTTATATTCACTCTTGCTATTAAATTTTCTCTTTTGAGAGCCATATTCAATTGAGTTATATTTGGGATTTGACAAGAGTAAAATGGATAATGAATATACTCACGGTACGAGGTTAAGACTAACTAGGAGTTCGACGAGGCGAAGACCTTATATGACATCTAGGAGGATAGACATGTATTTCATCGCCCTGGGTCAGACGGATACTTTATTATATAATTTTCTTTTATTTAGATTACCATGTATAATTAATGGTGGAGAACAGTTAATATTATAATATTATTGCCTTAAGCTCTACACGGCTTGGAATTGCAATTATAATGGAGTTGTAATAATAATAAAATACAGTCTCTAATTATTGTTTTACTACAACTACTCTAATAGGCTTATTATTTGTTGGAACGGTGTTCTACCGAACAAACAAATAATAATCCGTTGACTAGTGTTATTACCCCTCGGTAATGACACGGGTCGCCACAATTATCTAGCTAACATGGCTTGTACAAGCAGGCCAAAATTGGAAGGATCAGGTTTCACAACCTGCGAATATTACCCATGCGCGAATGATGAAATGAACGCGAGTTCAGTTCTTGTAGACGAGAGGCTTGTCGACCCAACGGATGCGGCAGCCATATGCCTGCAGCATCTGGAGCAGCTCGGGGGACAGCACAGACTTCAGCCCACTGAGCATCTTGAGCTTCTTCAGCCTCCCGCAAGCCGCTCTGAGCGCCATCTCGAACCCTTCTACAGAGACCCATGAGAGGTGCACCATCTTCACGTCTTGGAGGCACCTCAGGGAGCTCAGCAGGTGGCACAGGCCCAAGCCGGTAACTTGGCAGTATGATATAGTAAGCTGCATAATAGGGACTAGCTTGTAAGGTTCCTGCTCCTTCAAAGCAAGCAACAAAGATGCTAAATTTAGCAGAACATTTACCTGCCTAAGGTTTAGAGCATATCGGGCAAGAGCCCACAGACCAGCATCATCGACAGAGTAGCAGCGCTTCAAGTCCAGTTCTATTAGACTCTTGCAACCAATGGCAACAGAGGAAACTCCAATACCTGTAATACGGCCCAGGCACCTCAGTTCAAGGTTTGTGAGCTCCTCTAGAAAGCCTAGGTGGCTCAGACCACCATCAGTAATCTTGCTGCAGTAGCAAAGGTTTAGCATCTTAATCTTCTTGCAGCCATTGGCTAAAGCTGCCAACCCATCATCGGTAATAGAGCTGCAACTGTGGAAAGAAGGATAGGAGACAGGTTAATTTCTTACATGAAAAATGACTGGGAGTCATGATAAAAGAACAAACAAGATCATCAAATTACCGATAGAGGTCAAGTTCCATGAGCTTTCCACAGTTTGAACTAATAGAAGCAAGGCCTCCGTCGGAAATACGAGAACACAGGCCTAATTTCAATATCAGCAGTTCAGAGCACTTAGCCAAGTGCTGCAATGCTGCAAAACAGCTGATTTTTAAATGACAACGCTCAAATCAAAAGACAGGCTTGAATGAAAAATGAGCAAAGATGCAATAAGCGGTATCACAAACCTGCATCATTCACTCCACAGTCAGTGAGATCTATCTCCTTAAGATGAGGGCAACAGGTTGCGATTCTCTCTAGTCCTTTCTCGCTTATTGAAGAGCAGGATTCCAATCGGAGGCATTCAAGCATCTTACAGTTGTCAGCTATTGAATCAAGGGCATTGTTCGTGAGGAGATTACAGCATGTGAGATCAATTGTCCTTAGGTAGCTACATTGAGCTACAAGCGAAGAGATGCCTTCATCTGTAACACCGTTGCATTTGCTAAGTCCAATCTCAACCAAGCTGTTACAACCTTCAGTGATCACTGAAAGAACAGAGGACGAGACTTCAAGGCCGTCAAGTCTCAACACAGTCAAGGTTTCCTTCAGTGTTGCCAATTTGGATAGAAAACACTGTCCAATCTCCTACAAGGTTCAATTAGAAGGTCAGCAATAACCAGAAATAAGGTATTCGTCCTCTTATATTTATTTATTCTTCATGAGAGTTGAGTCCCTCTGGACAAGTTAGTTAGAAAACCATTTTACTTCTTTCATCATAAAATAGGCCATCTTTTTATCTAAAAATATAGCTAATTTGTGCAACAAGCAAGTAACATTAGGAATACCAACTCACATGCAGACTATCTGCAGCATTTAGCTTCTGCAGAAAATTGTGACCATCTATAAGTGAAGCCAAGCCCTGGGAAGTCACATGATCACATCTTGACACATCAACACTCTGCAATGAAGACAGTATCTAGAATGAATCAATGCTTCGATAAGATTAAAAGACAATAATCAAACATTCAATTGCTGGTGAAGTTGCACACTCTATAAGTATCCAAATTTCAAATAAGTATCCAAATTTCAAGTTTCACAGGAAAGTAAGCAACATCCAATTGATAGGAAGCTAGAAACTTGAAATATTCAGATTTCAGATGATTGAAGACATGATAATATGCATGAAGAGACTATCAAAAATTATTATCTCCAAAAGTGATTACCTGCAGTGAATTGCTCCCTCTGCTTAGCAATTTCAGGCCTTCATTATCTATACATGAGCAACCAACCATTGCCAAGTCCTCTAGCTTCTCAAGAGTGGATATTGATCTAAGGGATTCATTGCTCACCTACAACAGAAAAGAATTTTAAAGATCCCAATTTCCCAAGTAGATGCAAACCAAGTGGCAGCAAGGAACAGAGAAAACCAGAAAAGTCTACTAATAATCAAAGATGCAACTTTTGCAGCAATATATAGTCAACTCAGCAGAAACCAACTTTTTCAAACTTTTAGCTCTTCAAGACAACCAAACAAATAACGCAATTAATCTGCAATTTCCTCATGTGCATGGTACAATCCACTGACGAGATAATTTCCGACAAGAAAAGCAAAAACTTCTACACTCTAAAGCCTATACTATTCCTACTTCTACACTCTGTAAAATGAATTAGTCTCTACAGAAACAGAATCAGCATATCCCAGCTCCAGAGATAAACTAGTCCCAGCTCGCAGAACTTTCACCATTTCGAGGTTAAAATCCTGTAGTATTTCTCCTACCTCTAACTGCTACAATAAAAACCAATGCCTATCACAGCAAGCCATTTTTTTCCAAATCTACTTTTTGCCATGTGTCACCAAAATTTAACTTTTTTACAAACGGAAGATCTAATTCAAGGCATGCCCCAAGATGTCACAAGTTTTTCCAAGAAAACTACATACTGCCAAATGAACAAAGATGTAATATTTCCTATTCCAATTGCACTCCTCTGAAACTGTCTCCAATAATTTGACCCATACTGTCCTGAGCAGCAACTTTTCATTCCAATTTATCAGTTATTCAGTTTCTAAACTGGAATAACCGCCCAAATAAGTCCAAGCTCCCAAGACTCTGACATTTTCCGGGTTATAAATCAATACACATCAATGTCCCACTTCACCGCTGTATTCGTCGCCATGTGGCATAAAGTTTTTTCAACTTCCTCTAAAGGGCATATCTTTCCTAGTCCTAGACTGAAACAAGCCACAAGTAGCAACTTTCTACCACCTGAAGCAAAGAACAGTTCAATAGCTCATATGGGAGTGACCTTTAGGTAGGAGATGTCGAGGCAGCGGAGTTCGCGGCACTTCTTGGCGAGCAGATCGACGCCGATGTCGGAGATCTCGCGGCACCACTTGACGCTCAGCTTCTCCAGCTTGGGGCAGCCGACGGCTACCTTTGCCAGCCCCATGTCCGTGACGCCGAGGCACTTGTCCAACCTCAGCTCCCTCAGTCCGGCCGCCGCGGCCAGCGCGGCGGCCTCGCGGTCCCCTGCGCCGACGCAGTGCGACAGGTCGACCGCCTCCAGCCTGGGGCAGGCAGCCACCAGGGCGCCCAGCCCGCGCCACCCCACCCCGCTGGCCCGTGCCAGGCAGACCCGCCGGACGCCGCCGAGGTCCGCGGCGGCCACCGCGGCGGCGAGGGACGCGTCGTCGAGCGACGCGCACGCGGAGAGGTTGAGCTGCTCGAGCGCCGGGAACACGCGGAGCAGGCGCGGGAGCGGTTCTCGCCGGAGCACCCGCAGCGCGCGGCGGTGCGCGGCCTCGGCGCGCGCGAAGGCGCGGCTAACGAGGCGGCACGCCTTGCGGTCCCGCGGCTCCCGCAGCCGGTCGAGCACCTGCCCCAGCAGGTCCAGAGACAGCACCCCGATGCCATCGCCGCCGCCGCCGCCATACCTCTGTGGCTGCCCCTCCCGGCTCATTCCGGGATCCCGTCGAACACCTGATGATCCTACCAGCTCAGCACCAAGAAACGCCAAGAACGCGCCGGCTATGTACAATTTAGGTGGGGGTGAAGAGGAAGGAGAAGACGGCGACGAGGGGGTGGTCGTCGGGGAGCGGGAGGCGGGGTGCGGAGGGCCTGCGGGGTCGGGCGAGGGCGTAGCGCCACAGCATGGTAGGATCGGCAGGGCAGGGGCGGCGCACAGTGCGATCCTGATCCGGCTGGCGGTGGAGTTTGATAACCAACCGCGGAGGAGACGGGTGGTGGCTGGGGAGGGCAGGGGAACGTACGGAGGAGGAGGAGGAGGAGGAGAGAGAGAGAGAGGTGTGGAGGAGAGAGAGGGGGGAGGAGAGAGATGGAGAAGTGGATAGGTGGCGCCGGTCGGAATACCGCCGGCCTCAGGTGAGGCGAAGGTAGTAGCACCTGACCTGGTGATAGGGAGAAGATGACCAAAATACCCCTGGCCCCATGGTTTATTTATAGTTGCTTTCTTTTATAAAACCAACAGTTTGTGGCCGCGGTCTCACGCTTTTAGCTTTTAACTTTTTATTTTTATTTTTAATTTATATATATATTAGTTTTATTTCTTATTTTTATACTATCCATGATGGTGTAGCCTTATTTTTACCTTTTTTATTTTTTAAATTTAGTTTACATTGAAAAAACTCACAGCAACTGCAGTAGAAAAATAAGCTCTGAATAGTACAGAACAGTGAAAAAAGCTAAAGATAATAGCTCACTTGAGCAGGGCAATGTCTGTCGCCCGCTCAATCAGGTTTCGGCTTCTAGAAATAGGAATGAATACGTTGACATTTTAATTTTAGTTTTCTCTATTTTTTTTCCTGACTTTTTTTGCTTTTTCTTTGGATTTCTCTTTTTCCGTTGTATTGTTCATGAATATATAACGATTGTTTCTTTTTTTTTATTTTTTAATTAAATAACTCTAAAAAATCTACCAGTCATTATAGTGTAATATCAACCAAAAGCTAACAGCTACAAACTAAAGTCCCTGAAAATAAGGTGGATTGAATGGGCACAACTTACAATTCTTGTATTATTGCTAGCACTATCTAGTCTTTTTCACAAGTACATGTTTGCCAATTTAGTATAGAATTGTAATTGTCGACTATACAGTGGTACCTAACCAATCAGATACAATGATCTGATTTGGTAAGACACTATTCATATATGTTAAGATATTGTTCATGGAACACTGTCCTTGGGTAAGCAGCATAGAATTGAGTGATAGATTGAGTGACAATGCTTTGGCTAGAAAGACTTTCAACGGGTAGAGTGGTAAAGGTAACATCTCCCCGGCCTTTTGAGCTTCTTAAAAGGTGGCTTGATATGTTAAGCTTCCATTTAAATAAGGCAAATAAAACAACGCAAGCATGCTTGTTGTTATCAATAATCAACCATCTGATAATGGTGACTAAAATACAAGCGCACCGGGTCATCTCACGAAGGGTCTCTTGGTGACATGCACCCCCTAACAACCAGGGCTTTTTTACCGGTTTTTATTTTTAATCTGAGGGAACCAATAAATCTGGTTTAGCTGGTTTTTAGTTTTTTTAGAAAAATTTGGTACAAAAAATTCAAACAAAATTTGAAATTTAAATTCAACCGACCAGTTATCGACGATAACCAACCAAAAATTGGTTGAAAATATCGGCCGAAAATTTTTAAATAAATTTTCGCAAAAATTCCTTCTAAATTTGATAAAATCTATGCAAAACGAATTTTTCGAAGCTGGTTTGGATTTCTACCGGAGATTACCGATAAACCTAGAAATATCGGTTACCGGTCGGTTTTTGGAGAAAAAAAACATGCTAAACACTAAGGGAACCTCTGCTGAGAAGGGCTCTGACTAGCGTTGAAAACTCTCGAAGACTGAGGGATCGAGTGACGGCCACAGGGTCAAGATACAACACGGACACTGTTGTAGGGATGGCCCCCACCTAAGCCCAGCAGGCCTGTCAGAGGAATGTAAGGCCTAAAACGGTGCATGTATAATGACATGAATACCCCTGAGGGGAGTACTCAGATGTAAGGGCATTATTGTAAAAGAACTCCCCATATGGATGTATATATGCAGCACAAACCATGGGGAGAAGGCCCAAGCCATTCATTTACCTAACTCTCTACTACCACACTCTCTCTCTGTTTGGTCTGTAACCACAACAGACACAAAGGGGCCTAGCTAGAGGATTGCGTTTATATTAACCATTGTATGACAATCATTTTAACAAAAGTGTGTATCCGTTGTTTTTAGTTTTTTAGTCGATTTTTAGTTTTAATTTTTTTTTCAACAATCATTATTTATTAGATAAATAAATCATAGCTAAAAACGATAAGTTATAGCTAAAAGAACATACCCTATACACACTCTCTAAGTATACCCTATACGCTCTCTCTGAGTTGTTTAGGGTCGTGTTGACTTGTATACATGATATTGCCCTCATACCCCCAATACCACTGACATGTGAGAGGTATTACGTAAAGCATAGAGCCAAATACCCTGAAAGTAGAGTGCCACACCATTGTTCAAAGCATTATTGAGCTAACTATTTTGCAGTACGACCATAATCATGTTTTTGTGCCTTCTTTGGACTCGAGCCTGTTCCACACAAAAGGTCCTCCAGCCATCTTCTACCAGCGTTACACAGTTACAACACACTCCGATCGAGCTCTAAACTCGTCTTAACATGGTTTTAAATACTTATTTGATGTCTACATTTTAGGGTTTATTTTGGAACGTAGGTATTTTACAAGAAACGATTCGATTTTTCATATGGTTCCTAGAAAACTCTCGCGCTCCAAAGGAGGTGCTAAGCTTCTTTATAAACCCCAAAATAAGTTCCCCTCATGTCGTAGAACCTGTTCAAACCCTCACCTGCTCTTAGAGACCACCGCCGGCATTGAACTTGCTCGTCGTCGTAAATCATTGCTTGGAACAATGTAGCGATGAGAGGTCCTAATTTGCTTGGTTTCAGTGTGGACTCCTATGCTAGTATAACAAAATTGGGGATGGCCAACGGGGTCATTACCTAGGTAAAGGTATTGAGAGTGAACCTATATGGGTCACTGGCTGGGAGGGATCCGAAAAGTCCATGCCCTTGGAGAGTTCCTCAGCACTGAGGGTTAAACCTCCAAAGCAGGGGAAGCATTGGAACTAAGCATTGTAAAGGCTTTATTATGATTTCTCAGTCGCGCGTGTACAGAAGCGTGTAATAGCCGACATTATGAGATAATAATGTCTTATGGGTAAAGTTGTACACCTTTGCAAAGAGTTATAATCTATTCGAATAGCCATGCCCTCTGTTATGGGCAAAGTGTGGAAATATTACAGTTTGTAGTTTTCACAAAATGGTTACTGGTTAATGGTATTTATGGATATGGTATAGTGGTATGGAAAAGGATATGGATTGGTGTCCATGGATTGGATTTGGTATGTAACTATGAGGAGAGTTGCTCCCATAAAGTCAATTGAAATTAGACATTTTGATTTTAGTTAAAATGGCCAAGTTATAGATTTGAAAACTAGCTATGATATGATATTTGTCAAATACTATCCTTTCGTTAAGTTTTGCATATAGATAATAGCCCTATAAATGCATTTTGCTATAGGAACTTACTAAGTACCTAGTGTACTCAATCTCGCTTATTTTCATCAGAACAGACACTGGAAGGAGAAAGGATGCTTCACCTGTCGTTGGGTTATAGGCAAGTGTTCCTGTGGGAATTCCTTCGGTTATTCTGAATATAAGTTAATTTTTAGGTTTGGATACTCGTAAAGTTGCTAAAGTTGACTATTAGGTCATATTTTAATCAAATAAATTAGTTTTAAATGTTTGTGAGCAGGTATAATACTCTTTCTATTCACAACTAAACTCTTAGGCTATTGTAAAAAGTACGATGACCTTGTTCAAAAAATAGGGTCATTACATTTAGCCTCCAGCCTATTCCACACAAAAGGTCCTTAAGGCCGTGACTTCTACCAGCGTTACACTGTTACGACACACTCCGAGCTCTAAACTCATCTTAACATGGTTTTAAATACTTATTTAATGTCTACATTTTAAGATCCATTCGGAACTAAGAATTTTACAAGAAACAATTCAATTACCATACAGTTCCTGAAAAAATGTTACGTTCCAGGCTCCTTTATAAGGGCATATGTAGTGTATGAAAATAGAGAGTCATAAGCCACCTTAAGATCGACCTTATACATTACAGGAGTGACCTTAAGCAGGCCATAAGCAAAAAAGGCTTGAGGCTGGTCCTCAAGCTAAAGACCTGGCCACAAGCATTAAAATACAATTTTCTATACATCTATTGTTCTCTCTCCCCAACTACCAACTGCCATATCCCCTTCTTTACAGCCGAGTGGACCCACCTTAAGAGCCGACGGTGGGCTCAAACGTTGCAGCGTCAGTCTTAAGAATGATGTGGGGCCCACCTTAAAAGCCAGCAAGCTATATACACTACAGATGCCCTAAACCCCACTCTAAATTAAAGAAATCCCATGCAAAACTCATCTCAGTCATTTCGGGGGGCATTTCGGGAAGGTTTTGTGCATGCACAGCTGCATTTGGGAGAGGTCGAGACCATGGATCAGGTGGAAGCGGTGAAGGCAACCGAAGCGCAGCTGTGCCTTGCTCAGTTGTTTCAGTTAACATCTGTCCAACTGCACTTGTATCCTTCTGCGTTGTGCTGACCAGCCCAGCAATGCAAATTCTTCTAGTTCTTCCTTTCGATGACTCTACCGAACATAGATTCGGAGCAAGAAGGATTGCATTTTTCTCCCTTCCAATTGTACGTACTCCCACCCGTACGAATGTGTGACGGATGGCAAAGAGAATAATACGTGTAAAATGAGTAAAATCAAACACAGATATTATGGTCAATCCTAGCTACTTCATTATTATTTTAAACTTAAGGGTTGATGTGGTCTACATACGCCGTCGACCTTATATAAAAGGATCAAATAAAATAGCACACCCACTACTTTCAATCAGAATTCAGCAATGATAAGCAGGACAGTGTGTGCTATTTTTAATTTTTAATCAGATTCAGTGGCAACGACCCAAACAATGCATATGGTGCTTTTAGTCAGAGATCAACTGCGACAAGTGAGACAAACGATAAACATGCATACAGTACTGTTCCATGCTCGCCTCAGTGGCAGAAATAATCTAAATTCTGCAGTGTTTTGAATATATAAAGCACATCCTGAAGTAAAGAAATCCCATCCAAAAGCTGATTTTAGGTATTTAAAGGGGCATTTTGTTACGCTTTTGTGCAGGCACGGTTGCACTTGGGAGAGGCGAGATAGTGGATGAAATCACGAAAGCCGGCTGCGCTGCAAGCGTCATCTGGAAGCGGTGAAAGGCAACCAAATCAACCTTCGCCGTAGGTGACGCACGGCTGTGCCTCATGAGTCATACGACTCATTACTTTCAAAGTTCTATATGTGTTCTTCACCGCTGTGCCTCATGAGTCATGACTTAATTTCTTCTTTCTAAATTCTATATGTATTTTTCCTGTTTTGAACCTCTCTACGCTCCACTAACCATCATGTTGCCTTTACTTTTCAGACATTGTTGACTGATTTAATTTTCCAGAATATCATATTGTCATATATATAGTTGATGATGTGGCTATGCGCTTCAAGTTTGTTCTTCGTACTTGAAAATTTCGTGGCTATTTCATGGCCAATTCACTCGAGTGGTTCCTTTGGAAGAAAAATTCCATCAGTACCATAAAAGTTGTTTATTTGTCGAAAGAGAATTTTTTTATTGTTGGTGATCCCGCTCGATCGGGACATAGCTAAGTTGAACCCTAGAGTAGGTTTAGAATTTATCACGGAAATTGTAGCTCGTGTGATATGAAATCACCATAATTTTGATACATATTTTTCTCCCGGTTTGTCAATCCTGTAAAATGTTGTCTACTATGTATCAAAACATAAATTCTGAGCTAGAAGGGCTGATATTTTTCTATTTACACCACACTCCTATTTGTAGGATGGGTAATGGACGGTGAAAATAATGTGTGGAATACATAAAATCAAATATATGTACCATAAACA
This sequence comes from Dendrocalamus latiflorus, assembly GCA_017311315.1. Lineage (NCBI taxonomy): Eukaryota > Viridiplantae > Streptophyta > Magnoliopsida > Poales > Poaceae > Dendrocalamus > Dendrocalamus latiflorus. Next base: position 4,647,424 of record CM029650.1, read on the forward strand.
CTCTTAATTTGTTATTACACCGAATGTATCCTCCACGAGCATGGTAGAATGATTCAGGAATATTGCTTGACGCAATCTACATGCGTTAACCACCTCCTATTTAAATAAGCAAATAAAACAGCACACGTACGTGTGCTGATTTAATTTTAATCCGAAATCAGCTAATGATGAGCGAAATAGGGCATGCGCTAGCTATTCTTGACCAGAAATCGACACGGCGACAAACCAGGCAACGCACATGCTGTTTTAGCGACGAACATGCATGCTCACAGAGCTCCACGTAAGCTCGATCGCCCCAGTGTTAACCACGGTCCAAATTGAGGTTAAAGTAGATCTTCACCTGAACGAAAGAATTCTCATCCAAAGATGATTTCAGGTATGTAGTCGGGGGCATCTTGGGAAGGTTTTGCTTAGGCGCGGCTGCACTTGGGGGAGGCGGGCTAGATAGCGGATGAAGAAACCGGCCGCAGGCGGCATCTCGTACGTAGCTGTGCCCGGCTTAACTTATTTCTAAATTCTTTCAGTATTCGTCTGGATGCTGCTATGCCATGCATCTTCCTCTCTCTCTTCTTTTGGACCTCTCTCTCTCTCTACATTGATCGACTGCCACAGATGATATCTCTTGTTGCCATTCTTATCAAGCATTATTGCTGGTGACCTGGCCTTAATTATCAGCTCAAGCTGTTTCTTCATTCTTGCAAATTATGTTTTGTTGTGGTACTTCCTTGTCTAATTATCTTGGTCTGGTTCGCAGGAAAGAAATATCTACCATAGAAATGCTGTGCTTCAGTCACGAGATAATTTTTTTCCTCGCGGGAATAGGTTTGAAGTTTATTCTTGAATTTGTAGCCGTCGACAAAAAAACCGAACTATTTTGACGCTTTTTTTTTTGTCAATTCCACGAGATAGCTAGCCTGTATATATAATTTGAAGAGATAGATTCTGAACATTTTTCATTAAAAACTAGGGGATTTGTACGTAAAATAATGCCAACGAAGAACCTCCTCGATCTGCCATTAGTTAATTAACAAATGCATTGCTTTCTTATTCTTGTCTTTGATCATCCTACTAACATAAGCTAGCTAAGCACGAGGAATCTCCACGCAAGCACTGATTAGCCCTGCACAACCACCTGAATGCATCTTGGATGCCTTATGTAATCATTGTGCTACTCTTCCTTAAGCAACAAAGCTCTCCCCTTTTTCGTCGCAAAAAAATTAACTTCATATAAAAACTCTTTTCTTCATTTTTCCTTCTGCTTACTATGTGCTAGTGGCTATCCAAACCCTGAAAGGTCACACGGCATATATGATAAAAAGCGATGATGAGTGAGACAGGTTCCCATCAGCATAGGATGCATATATAGCATATCATCAGCTAGCCTCATCCCAACACCTGTGAATTGTGATGGGTTGGCTATACATGACGATATTAGAACAAGCAGTTCACATCCAGGAATTGATCGAGCTGCATGTGTACAACGACATATGATAACTGCAGCCACACAAAATGCAGAGCTTTAGGAGAAAGTCGTTATTCCAAAGCAATTTGCTGGTGGGTCGGTTGATTCTAAGGCTGGGGGTGGCTCTGGAAATTCGGTACAAGATTGGTTGATTGAGAAGGGAGAGGAATATTAATTGGACAGCCGTGCATTTTGGGAAGGTTTTGCGCAGGCGCGGTTGCACTTGGGAGAGGCGAGCAGCTGAGACAGTGGACCAAGAAACCGGCCGCGGGCGGCATCTGGAGGAGGTTGATGGCAACCTTCCCGGTGCCGTACGTTTTGCGCATCTGTGCCCGGCTATAACTTATTTCTAAATTCTATTGTCAGTATTCGTCCGCATGCTGCTATCATGCTATGCCATCTTATCCTCTTGTTTCTTGCAAATTAGACTCAGGGTCTGTTTGGCAACGGCTGCGGCTTATGATTTTTAGCTGAAATTTTTGAATTTTGGCTGTTTACGATATAGATTACGAAAAGAGAGATACTCACTTGTGATTTTGGCTGGTACAGATATTGGGCTTTTAACGTGTACATCGTTTAACTTATAGACCTCGTTTTGAGAAAATACTCCGTTTGAAAGTTAGGTACTGTAGGAAAAGCCAAAAGCAGCCAGTTTTGGAGAAAAAGAATAGGCACTCAGTTGTGTAAAGTACTTGCTTGCCCAATTCTCTTGGTTTCTCGAAAGGAAAGTCTACCATGAAAATGTTGTGTTTCAGTTACTCGCCGAAATAGGGTTTAAATTTATTCGTGAAATCGCAGCCGTTAATACAAAATCGCAACTGTTTTGACACTCTTTTTTTGTGAATTTTTTGTACGGATAATCCGTTTTTTATTCGAAAATACATAAATATACCCGCGACAAAATTTTTTACAAAAATAATCTCCAGTCGCCACCCCATTGGGCGACTGCTACCTTTCGCCCAACCGGGAGGCGACATTTAGGGAATCTGTGTACCGTTGGGCGACTACTGCAATTGCTGTACGGTTGAGCGACTTCGATTGAAGTCGCCCAACCGTTGAGCGACTTCAATTGCAGTCGCCCAACCGTAGGGCGACTGCAATTATGCCGCCCACTAACCCCGAGCACATTCCCCTCGTTCTGCCATTCTACTCATTCATTCTGCCCAGAGAGAAGAGAGGAGGAAGAGGAAGAAAAGAAGAGGAGAAGAGAGGGAGGAGGGGAAGAAAAGGAGGTGAGGAGAGAAGAGAAGTCGAAGCTATTCAATCGATTTGGATCCAGGTATTTTTTTTAATTATGTTGTATTTACAGTCTTCAACTCCCATGTTATTTGACATGTCGTAAATTTCAATCATACATGTAGGCATACATCATTAATGGCCAGTACTACATTGAGAGTGTATTATGGTGTTGGAATCATTCGTGATGGTCCGACTGGTGTGGATTTGAGCGATTTTCCGCAAGTCACTCTCGTACTTCCGGATGACGAGAATGCTCAAATGACAGATGTGCAGCATTGGCTGACCCAGAGTTTTTCATTGGACCCCGAGGTGTGCAGCGTCGTTGTGCAAGGGCTTTGGAGCCGGTCTTCCACTGACATCAGATGGGAGTTGAAGACATTGGTGCGCTCTGGTTCGTGGAAGGGCTTTGTGCAAGGGTGCCGGCGCCGTGGATACGAGTGTGTCCTGCTTGTGCAACCGTGCTCACTACAAGCAGCTGCGCAAGCTCGTGCGTCCGCCTATGCTTCGGGGGGTGCTAGCACCTCGGGCGGGCCGCACGTCGGTGGAGCTGATGAAGTTGCTCGTGATGAAGGCGATCCCATAATGTACCCACATAACGATCAACATATCGTTCATGAGGAGGGTCGATCCAGCGGGAGAAGTCGCATTTTGCAATCTGCAAAAAAAAAGGACGGTAAACTTCGCGGGTCCATAAGCAATATAAGAATGTAATATTACTATTTTGTACCCCGTAGCGTGAGCATCGGAAGAAACGTCGCCCGCCATCGTTCGGGGAATCTAAGATCTGGACGACCGCGTACTCATTGTGTCTGCATTTCGGCCACGCTGGTTGAGCACGCCGACTTGATATCAATCGGTACTGTGGACCGAACATATCCCTCCTTTCTAAGGGAATGTCGTCCTTCGGTGACCCAAATCCCACTGGCCCCTCGGCTTCCGACATGGTATGTTTCACCACGAAAGAGATGGTTCTTCTTTGTTCGATTTACAATGTCATGGGACCCCAACCGTGCTACTTATAGCAACACGGAGGGACATTTAATGCTACACTGGCCTCTGAAAAGCCTACATAGAGACATTTATTGCTACACTGGCCTCTGAAAAGCCTACATAGACTGGGCTCTGAAAAGCCTACATAGACTGGCCTCTGAAAAGCCTACATAGACTGGCCTCTGAAAAGCCTACATAGACTGGCCTCTGAAAAGCCTACATACACTGGGCTCTGAAAAGCCTACATAGACTGGCCTCTGAAAAGCCTACATAGACTGGCCTCTGAAAAGCCTACATACACTGGCCTCTGAAAAGCCTACATAGACTGGCCTCTGAAAAGCCTACATAGACTGGCCTCTGAAAAGCCTACATACACTGGCCTCTGAAAAGCCTACATAGACTGGGCTCTGAAAAGCCTACATAGACTGGCCTCTGAAAAGCCTACATAGACTGGCCTCTGAAAAGCCTGAAAAAGCAAAAAGATTCATATGTACTCTCCATGGACTATGCCCACTCACCAGTTCACCTGCCTACATAAAGGCATCCCATGTATTACATACCACAACACAACCTCCTCCTCAAGCCATCACAATACTACTACACAACAATGTCTTCCTGGAGGTCCGACCCTTTTGGAGTGCCGGAGTGGCATGAGCGTCCGAAGTGCCATTGCGGTTTTAGGACGATGTTGTGCGTCTGGACGGATCCACTACCACGAGCCAACTACGGCCGTAGGTACTTCAAATGTCCAGACATGGATGACGACTTCGTGGTAACGACGACAACTAAATCCTTTGTTTCTCGTTATCGTTCTTCAACTTTATCCATGACATCTACCACGACACACATAGGCTTGCAAGTTCATCGAATGGGTGGATCGGGTGCCGCCGGCATGGCCACGGAACCCTCGCGAGGTGGAAAACAAAGGACAATACCTTGTCAAGATGGATCAGGCTCGCGAGGTGGAACGACAAATGCGGCATGGGTGGCTCGCGAGATGGATCAGGCTCTCAAGACCAAGACTGACAGGAAGAAAGATGCAGCGGAGCCATCTTCAGGGCGCGACAAAAAGGGCAAACAACCACGCTACACCCAGTAGACAAAATGTAATATTCCCTAAGGCATGTTACGACTAGCGGTGGAGTTCTGAACATTACAAGTACAGAGTTCCACACATGCCACTGGTCACATCACTTATCACTTTATGTATCGACCGTTCTTCGGTCAATCGTGCCTAAAAAAAATTGACCAAATTTTTTTTTGCATCTACAACTTACATTGAACATAAACTTCTATTACAACTTTATCTGATTTTTACGCAGTTTATAACTAAAAAATTGACAAAACATACAAAAATCACGCGGATTGCAAACCCTTAAAACATATCAATGTATATATCAAACGTTCTACAGTCAATTGTACTTACAAAAAATTTCTCAAAATTTTAAATGCACCTACAACATACAATAAACATAAACTTTTATTACAACTATACCATATTTTTTTCCAGTTTAAAACTACAAAATTGATAAAACTCTAAAAATTCACGGGGACTGAGTAAAGTCGCCCATCCACTGGGCGACTGCAATTGAAGTCGCCCAACGGTTGGGCGACTGCAATCAAAGTCGCTCAACCGTACAGCGATTGCAGTAGTCGCCCAACGATACACAGATTCCCTAAATGTCGCCTCCCGGTTGGGCGAAAAATAGCAGTCGCCCAATGGGGTGGCGACTGAAGATTATTTTTGTAAAAAATTTTGTCGCGGGTATATTTATGTATTTCCGAATAAAAAACGGATTATCCGTAAAAAAAATTCCTTTTTTTGTCAACCCACTCGTGCAGAGTCGGCTAGATTGTATAATTCGAAGACATGAGTGATTCTGAAAATATTTTATTGAGAGCTAGGGGATTTCTAAAATAATGCCAGCGAAGAACACCTCCTATGCCATTAGTTAATTAACAAATGAATTGGTTCCTTATGCTTGCCCTTGATCATCTTATTAGCACAAGCAAAGAACGAGCAATATCCACGTAGGCACTGATTAGGCAGATAACACCGAAATCTTTTGGATGGTTCTAGAATATAACCAATTAATTAACTTCATATAAAAAACAATTTTTTTCATTTTTCTTTTGCTTATTGTGTAGTGGGTACCCTTTAGGATTTAGTATGGTGGTCAGATGGGGTGAATGATGTTCAAAATCTCCCCCAAAAATTGACAACAACACGCAATAGAAATACAAATTCATAAACTCACTAAAACCCTGAGCCAAAAAAGACAAAACTCTGGAAAAGCAAAGTCCCACCAGTCAGACCTCTATGAGCTAGTGATCAGACCTCTAGGTGATGAGCAGCAAACTCAGCATGATTTCAAAACCAAGAATTTTTGTAACTTTTGATCTAATGATATGATGATCCAAATGACTTGAAATTTGGCATTCATTTTTTCTAAGATGTCATGAATATATTCCAATTTACGATGGAGAGAATCGCTGCCAAAGTTATGACCTTTTTCTATTTGAAGGAAGGTTGCACCAAAATTGAGCAAAAGAAGGAAACCTCGATCTACTCTTGCTCGTGAGTCCTAAATGATCTAGGTGCTCTCAAATGAGTTCTCATATATGATCTCAAATGATCTGCAAATTCAACCCAAAACACTCACAAGAGAACCCCCCCCCCCCAAAATCATCTCTCTTGAGGAAAACTGAGCAAACTCAACAACTTCCTCTAGATTATACGTAGTTGGATGAGATCTTATTGTCAGGAGATATTTCTACCTCTTACACATCTTTAGCACCAGAAAAAATTAAGAGAAGATAAATCCAAACAAGAAAACCAAGCAAATCAAAAGTACAATTGGGAATTTATAGAACAACTCACTTGAGCAAACTTTATATGCTCATTTCACTTGAAGAAGAAAGTTTTACAGTAAATTCCTCAGGATAGTAAAGCTCTAAGACTAAAGCGTGTTAGGAATAGTCCCACATGGATTGTGGGAAAGGAGAAAGCACAACTTATAAGTGTGAGGGAGCCTTCACCCGTCGGACTAATCTTTTGAGGGGAGAAGGCCCAATACCACTTATAAGGTTGTTGCTCCGTTGCTCCATGGGCTTAGTTGTGTTCAGCCCATTTAGACCTGTGGCCCAGGAGGTAAACCCGATTGGACCTAGCAGGGTGCTAGGGTCCAGATCCAACAAGTGGTATCAGAGCCCAGATGCCTAACATCTCCCAGGAGTGCGGTGTGCACAATCCATGTGTGAGGGGGAGATTGTTAGGAATAGTCCCACATGGATTGTGGGAAAGGAGAAAACACAACTTATATGTGTGGGAGCCTCCACCCATCGGACTAATCTTTTAGGGGAGAAGGCCCAATACCACTTATAAGGTTGTTGCTCCGTTGCTCCGTTGCTCCGTGGGCTTAATTGTGTTCAGCCCATTTAGACCTATGGCCCAGGAGGTAAACCCAGTTGGACCTGGCAGGGTGCCAGGGTCCGGATCCAACAAAGCGCACACAAATAAAAGACTCTACCCTTGGAAACCCTAACCCTAAAATTCTTGGAGAGGCATACCTCTCACAACTCAACACAATGCCTATATAGTGGAGGCTCCTAACCTCTCACTTAACCATAACCAATATATTCTTAGTGGATCACACCACTTACACATGAAAAAATCTGGTAACCCATACATAAACGGGTTTTGCATTACACACACTTTCATGCTTTTCAAAACACAGCTTCCCAAAGGCCCTAATAGTTCGATAAGATATTCCATCCACAAAGATATGACTTAAACCACTTAGGCTAGGGTCATGGTTTTACAAACCATCGCTCCACCCTGTATTTGATAATTTTCATAATTTTCGTCCAGCGGTCTTCATGACGATGCAATGCCCATGACTTGTAGCCAAGATCGTACATTTGCACCAAGACTATCACTACTTGTGTCGGACCCTGGGTTCGAACCAACCCAGAACCCTCTGTGATAACTCTGCACTATTCCCTGAATCAGTAGATAGTGCTTACAGATACAATGCTGGATCATTTCATACACGGTACTGACCATATTATTACAATACCATACAATACCAGAGTGTACATGGCCCATATAGGGACAAGTGTTATAAAAGGGGCCATCAGGCCAAATAGGTTCAGTACACAAATACGGTAATAGCAGAAGCAAAAGGGAGGGACTCATCACCCCACAGGCAAGCGACCGGGACAACCTAGGTGTGATTTAATATTATCCAGAGGACTAGCTAACGTTAAATGCACCTACCAATTAGTTTGGTCGGCCTGGCTATGAGGAGACGCTAGAATCTAGTCTAACTGCCACCATCTTCATCTCCTTCACCAGCTGGGTCCTGGTAGAACTCGTACTGATCTTGCTTTGTGAATTCTGGAGAGAGGGGGTAGAGAGAGAGAGGGTGATCACACACAACCGTGCTCCACGAGCCAACATACAGAATGCAATTACTTGAATGCATGGCCTGAATAAGGATGGCTTGGGTTCTTTTATTTGCGCAGAGCGACAATTGCAAATATCATAAGTACAGTTTCTATGATCTAGCATTTTAACAAGACATGTTTTTAAAGCATTTAAATGTTGCAATATGAGTATTATGGTGTTGGCTCCATCCACCAGTTACATGGCTCCATTCACCTAGGCTAGATTCTTAGATTGGTTAATCCATATAAACTCTGGAGTACTTCCCTCCAGGAAAAGTCAAAGTCAGATTACATCCCTCTGACAGGTTTTTATCCCACCCATAAATATGTTTTTGAAATAGAACTAACTCGAGGGAGTTCCCATATCCACTCTTAACCGTGGACACGGCTATTCGAATAGTTTTATACTATGCAGAGATTGTACACTTTACCCACAAGAGATAAGTCATCTTAATAATCAACATGCTTCTTTTGGCATGCGACCCAGATAATTTATCACAGAGCCTTTACATTACTCCGATCTAGCTAGACACCACCCGCTGAAGTTTCACCGCTGAAGGGTTAAATCCACCACAGTCAGAAGCCCCCTCTTGTGCCGTATGAGTACAGTAAATCCCTGTGCCTCATTATGAGTAAACTAATATACCCTGGCACCCACTTACCAATTGTGATATCTGAGCTAAATCTTTGCAAGTTAATCAGCTAGGTTGTACCCATATAGACTTGTGGTTGTACTGTTTTACACAAGGAGGTCATCAGAAGATTCGGTCCTTATTTTGTCCAGACGATTCATACCACAGACCATAGGTTCTCGTGCAACATCGGCACCATCCACTCTTACCATCCGCCCAGAAAGTATAGCAGGTTTTTAGGGTTTTGAGAAGTATAAAACAATTGTAGCAAAATACTCAATCACATACATCCCATGACTGTTCCCAAAAGAAGTTCTTGTGTTTTAAAGATTGATGATCAGGGCAACTAGCACCCTGAACTTGACCGGACTAGCATAGCATTAAATTTAGACTTATAGCTACTCAGAGTATTAGCAATAATACTTATGGCAACAAGGTACATGGGTTATCAGATTACTAAGAGAGGTATAGGTATGTGAAATTTTAGATTTTCAAGTGGGTGGTAACTACCTTATAGTACACATACTTTGTACATGAAATAACGCATGCAATTTGAGTAACTTAAATAAAGATAATTTTGCAAGAAACATAGGAGCAGAACGATCACAATGTTGACTCACCTTGATCTAAGGTTGGAGGATCTTGCTGGTCCTGAGGTAGATTGTCTTGTGGCTTGGGGGCGGCTTCAAAATCTACTCGAACGGAGAAAGCTGAAACAACGGACAATAGACATGGAGAACAAAATAAGCATAAAATAATAAGAAAATGAGCTTGAAATTAAACCAAAGTAAAACCAACAGAAAGGGCTTGAATTTAGAAACATGTTTCATTTAAATCGGAGTTACGACGAGGAAGAACGAGCTCTCCAAAGTTTTATTTTCAGAAAATCCCAAAATTAAAAGAGGAGAGAGAGTCCTCTCTCTGACAGGTGGGTCCCGCCCGGGTTATTTCTATTTTCGAAATAATTTTTAAATTTCGGAAATCACTAAGTATGACAGGTGGGTCCACAATATTTTTATTTAAGAAAAACATTTTCTTTTTTGAAAAAAGGGTAGAGGCTGACTGGTGGGGCCGAGGTACTATGCAAACAGTGCATTGGGGCCCACTCATCAGTGACTCAGGCTTATAAATCGGTTTTTAACAGTTTCTTTTAACTGAAGTGGGGTCCACTCATCAGTCTAATATCAACTTTTAAATTTTGTCAGGCCCACAGGCCAATCACTCATTAACGCTAACTAACCCCGGTGGTTAACGGCTAACCAGGGATTAGTCGCACAAGAGCAGGGCTCCTCCGGTCGAGCGACGATGAGGTTTGCCGGCAGTGAGAGGCACCACGATCGCGCGGGGAGATGCCCAAAATGGACTGCTCAACCTCACGCGGACTCGTCGGCGGGTCGAATCAACTTGAGGCAGACCGGAGTGTTGCCAGCGACGAGCCAGGCGATGGCGGAGCCAGGGATTGCTCGGGACGACGATTCCTGCTATGAGAAGGCAATTAAACGGCAGGAGAGCTTCTAAGGGCAATCTAAAACTCACCGGTGCAAAGAATGGGGCTCGGGAAAATTGGAGAGGGCTGGCATCGGCGAGCTCAAACCACGGTGGGGATCGGTCGGTGCCGGGGAAGATGAGGTAGCAAGACTTCAATTAGTTGGCACGGTTGACTTCCTGAGGTGTTGAGGATGCTACGGCCGCAGGGAATCGGTCGGGGACCCTCGGGATTGGCGGCAGCAGAAGGTGGCCAAAAATGGGGAAGAATTGGTTGCCGACGAGCTGCAAGGGGAGAGGACCCAATTAGACAGGCTAGAAGATTCCCAAGAACATGAGGAGCTTGGGGAAAGAGGTAATGCTAAGTGGGGTTCACTAGGAGATGTTGGCGGCGGTGGCGGTCCAAAAAGCTGCCAGCGGAGGCGATTTTCAGTTTTAGGGAGTGGAGTGGGGAAGGGGTGAGGTGAGTTTGGCACTCAGTCGACTTTTATAGCCGTGGATGGGCGACAAGGGGGAATGGCAGGTATGGCGTGACATTTACTCCCCCTCTCTTTAGCACACCGAGCAGGGCGAATGTGGCGGAGCTAGCACCGGCTAGGGCGGAGGGAGGGGATGGGACTACCAGGCGCATTCACAACACCTAAGAGGAGTGATGGCGCACGGGGAAGGGGTGACACAGTGCAGTCATTTGAAAACCTGGTACGACGGCGCGTCAGCGAAGCCACGGGGCGGAGCTTACGCACGGAGGCATTAGAGGGTTAGGCAGGAGGTGACAGAGTCCACTCTGTGACCAGTGAGTAATGGCCTGGAAGTCACGACAAAACCGGAGTGGTTTCGGCAGCTAGCCGTGGCGGCGAACAAAAGAGCTACGCGCGGGAGAGCTATGGCGTAGAGGCGGAGGCCTGGTTCTGATGGAGGCACCCGGGGATGCGACGGAGCTACCACGGGGCTACAATGCCAGTAGAAGAGGGGAAAACCGGGGGCGGCGCCGCGGCTTCTATCGGAGACGAAGAGCAAGCGAAGCAAGTGAGAGAGAGGCGACGCAAGGAGGACGACGAGGAAAGGCATCGGGCTGGGCCGGCCGAAGGCCCAAGCAGTGGGGAGGAGAGAAAAGAAACGGGCCGGGGGGAAAAAGGAATAAGGAGAGCAGGCCAAGCCAGAGAAAAGAAAAAGAAAAGAGAAAAGGAGTTTGGCCCACCCGGGAAAATGAGGTGAAAATGAATTTCTCTTGGGCTGAAAAAGAAGAAGATTGGGCAAAACAAAAGGGATTTTTGGCTGAAAATTTGAACTCAAAATTTTGAATTTTTGAAAACCACACTGTCAAGAACCTACAACTTACCAAGCAAATTAACAACCCAAAAATGGGATGTTACAACTTGAAACACCCAAGTCCTATGGCATATATATCAACATCACACCATAGTCTATGATACCCAATGCTTGTCACCAAGATTGCACGTCTACTCTGAGAACTGTCACCACTTTAAACGCACAAGGCCAATTGGAACACCACATGCACACATTGCCTCTTCACGATGCTTGTGTTTCTCTCGTGCTCTCGGCTTGAGATGATGCTTCACCTAGACTTACACAACACTATATGGCCATCAAGTCTTGGTCTTGCCTCTGCTTGCAATCCATCATCAAAGCACCTGCACATCAAAAAGAAAGCAATCGATTCGAGCATAAATGACATATACTTGACCCTTAATTAGTAAAACATATGCATATACCTACGCTATGACTAAAGCCCTTGTATGAAAACACCATGACTAACACTACACAGACTCCTCCCATGACTAATACCACAAGAAACAACTCAAAACCAAATCCTCTTAGAAACATGGGCCGGACTGACCACAGTCACCTGATGCCAGTTGGACCGTCAACATCGCCCAATCACACTGCACCAGTCAGATCGTTGCCTCTGGCCGGTCTGACCACGACCGCACTGTCGGAACCCGGAGTAACGACTCATGGATCCTCTGTGTAAATCGCACTAATCCAGGATCAGCTAGTGGACACAGTACAACAAAGATAAATACAAGCAAAAATGACCAATTATATTAAATAAAAGGAGTACGGCCTTATGGCCAAGTCTTACATCAACGCTCATGGGCAAAATAAATAAAGGAAATAAATGCGGAAGCAAACAGAAAAGAAGTGAAGCCCAAGCCTGCCCACAAGCAAACGACAGTAAGACGCGGCCTACTCGTCCTGATCTTCACCGTAGTCGACGACATCTTCCTCTGTGTAGGGAGGGTGCAAGGTGAGTACAAACTTGTACTCCGCAAATCATACGGAGAATGCAGCATAATGATAAAGGCTTCAATGGAAGGCTTATAGGGTTAGTTTGCAAAAACAACATTTAATGAAATACAATAAATATATTTGAAATTGCTGAATTTAATACAGTAAGTAAAAACAATACTGGTGATAGAAAATAATACCATCAGTGCAGACTTCGACCAAACACCAACCTATCCACGGGCATCCCATCCAGACCATCTTTTCCAAAAGTTCACGTATGGATTCCATCCATCCACATGTTTCCAAACACTCGTGGATTCCATCCATCCACAACATTCCAATATCTCTCATGGGTTTCATCCACCCACAAGGTTTTCATTCTCTCATGGATTCCATCCGTCCATAAGGTTTTCGAAAATCATTTTTGAAAAGCAAAGTCTAATCCATGAAAAACTTTTACTCAGCATGCCCATGACCGTGGGCACGGCTATCTAGGATAGATTATACACTCTGCAGAGGTTGTATAGCTTTACCCACAAGACACGATCATCCCTTTTTGCCACGCGAGTTACACACTTCCTCAGGTGTGCGACGGGGAGTCGTGACAAGGCCTTTACAATGCAAAGCCTTCAACCTGGTCGAGCCAACTCTAAGGTTTCACCCCAGTAAGGAATCCACCAGACCGGGACCCCCTCTTGAGCCTGAGTGAGACTTCTCATGGCTACAACCACGCTCACCCAAGTGGGACTTCACATGGCACCAACCACGCCCACCTTCAACCTACGACTTGACTCAGGTTAGGACTTCGCAAATTATTTAGGCAGGGCTGTCCCATACCAGCCATGTGGTAGTACGATAGGGCTTTGCAACAGTAGCTCACAGACCGGTCCTTAACCTGACTTAGGCCCAACTACATACCCCTGTGCCTGACAGTCAACCCTACGGCTCCGACCAACAGGGCATGCCTGCACCCACCAATCTAACCAATTGCCTAAGTCTAAACCAGTGTTTATATTTTGTTTTCAAAATATTTCATAAACATCCTTGACTCACCAAAGTCAAGAGTTCATTTGAAAAGCTTATCATTTTATGTGAAAAGGTTCGTCATTTCATGTGAAAAGGTATCCCAACCCATAATTATGTCTAAGCAAAGCTAAGCATTTTCTAATCATAAAGTCTCTAGCCATACTAATGTATCAACTAGAGTTTTAATCTAGGGTTACAAGGTATCAAGGTGATTCAAGGTCAATGGAGATAATAACAAGTAGGCAATAGCTAAATTCAAAACTGAATTGAAATAATTGAATAAAAATATGCATGCAGAATAATTTAAATCAACATAATTTTGTTTTGAAATCTGGGATCAACATGATCAAGGAGTGTGACTTGCCTTGCTCTTCAACTTGGTTCAAACCTTCGTCGTCGAATTTTCCCGAATCGTCGAAGTCTACACGTGAAAATAACCCACCAAATTCAAATAAATTCAAATTTACTTTAAATATTTGAATTGAGGCTATAAATGGATAGAGAGAAATTTTTGATGAATTTAGAAATTTGAATGTGCTAAATCGGAGTTAGGACGAAGGAGAACGGACTCCGGGAAAATTAAATTCAGAGAAAAAGAAAAAGATTATTTTCTGAAATTATTTTTCTACTGGAAAAGGGATTTATGGCGTCAGCATTGTGTCAGCTCTGGAATTTTATTTTTGGGCCGAATTATTTTCCTATTGAAAATAGGGGAAAGAGGCTGACAGTGGGCCCGGTCCATGTAGACTAGGTCCATGGACTGGGGGTGGTGGTGAGGTGGTGCGGGGGTGGGGCCTGGCTGGCGTGGCGCTGACGGGGAGAGGGGGAGGCCAAGGTGGTGCTGACGCGGCACCTTGTCAGCAACCACGCAAGCACGGCCGTGCTGACGTGGCTGGCCGGTGAGGGGGCGCTCGGGACCGGGGACGACGGCGACACTCCGGTGGTCGACGGCCGGCAGCGACAAGCGGAGGAGGGAGGGGAGTGCAAGGGGGTCTCGGGGGTGGCTCGAGGCTTACCGGGAAGGGCCGAGATTGGGCCGGCGGCGAGCGGGCAGAGGCGGCGGCCAGCGGCGCTCGGTGCGGCAGCGATGGAGAGGGCGGGAGAGAGGGAGGAGTGGCGGGGGAGGATGAGTGAATGGAGGGGAGGCCAGGGGTGCCTTTTATAGAGGCCGGGGAGGGGAGGGGCGGCATGAAATGCTCGCTGGAGAGACGGGGTCGTGGCGGCGGTTGCGGGAGGATTGGGGGAGATGGGGCGCGGAGAAGGCGGGGGAGGTGGTGGGGAACGGGCGCGTGCGGAGTGGGGACGGGAGAGGCCGGGAGGAGCGGCGCCGGAGGTTGCGGGCGGCGGTTGTGGCCGGGGAAGAAGGGGGCGGCGGGGAAGAAGAAGCTGACCGGTGGGCCCGTGCGGTCAGCGGGAGAGGAGACGCGGTGGTTGCCGGGTGGGGTCCGCGGGGCAGAGAGGAGAGGGAGGGAGCGGGGTGCGAACGGCGGGGATGGGGACGCGCGGGCGAGATCGAACGACCGAGAGGGGGCCAAGGCGGGCGGTGCGATGGGCCGACGCGTGGCAGCCGGGGTGGGGAGGAAGGTGGGATGGGGTGAGCGGTGGGGATGGGCTGGTGAGGGAGGACGTGGGCGTCATCTGGCCGTCCACGTGGCGGCCAGAGGGAGGAGGGGGATTTTAATTTTATTTTCTGATTTCAGATTTTTCAGAAAAGCCTAATAAATTCAATAAAGCTCCGAAAAATATGAAATTACTTCCAAAAATTCCATGAAAATTCACAGAAGCTCCTGGTAACATTTTGGACTAAATAAAAATATTTCCAACTAATGTTGGTAATTAATTTTCATACTTAAATTACTTTTTATTTTCAAAATAGATTTTAAAACTCCAGAAAACTCAGAAAACCAAATAAAATCCAAATAACTCCAAATAATTAATTTGAATTAGAATTTTTATACAAAATCAAAATATTACTTTATTTAATAATATTTTTAGGTTTTACTTAAAATACTGTTCAAATCAGGTTTTTTTCAAAAACAGAAATTCAGGGCAAATCCAAATTTAAAATTTAGGCACAGAAATACTTATTTTAATTTAAAATTTTATTTTAATCAATTTTTATTATTTTTATTTTCATAAAAAATTTGTGCTGTTACACGCACCGCGGTCTGACTGGCACCCAGGACTAGTTTGACCAGCGCTACCAGAAAAGCACGGATTAAAATGCAAATTTACAAAAATCAAACTCAAACAACAAAGCACGAGGAACCTCACGCAAGCACTGATTAACCTTGCGCAACCACCTGAATGCATATTGGATGCCTTATGTAATGATTGTGCTACTCTTCCTTAAGCAATAAAGCTCTCCCCTTATTCGTCGCAAAAAAAACTTCATATAAAAACCATTTTCTTCATTTTTTTCCTTTTGCTTATTATGTGCTGGTGGCTATCCAAACCCTGAAAGGTCACACGGCATATATGATAAAAAGCGATCATGAGTGAGACAAGTTCCCATCAACATGGGATACATAGCATATCATCAGCTAGCCTCAGCCCAACACCTGTGAATTGTGATGGGTTATATGATGATATGAGAAGAAGCAGCAGTTCACACCCAGGAATTGAACTGCATATGTACATTGACATGTGATACCTGTAGCCACACAAAAATGCAGATCTTTACGGAAAAGTCGTTATTCCAAAGCAAAACAAAATTGAGACCCGTTATTCCAAAGCAATTTGGTGGGTTGCTGGTTGATTCTACGGCTCGAGTGGGCTCTGGAAATTTGGTAGAAGATTGGTTCGTTGATAGGAGAAAGGAATATTGGACAATCATGGATTGTTTTTTTTTTTTGAAAAAAGAATAATGGATTCGATGCCTGGTTTGATTTAAAACGGTGGACATGTACAACATCTCCTATCTTTTTTTCGATACGAGAGAGGAATAATGGATTCCCTTTGGCTACTTGCCAATGTGCGTGTTCGTGAAGATGTCCACACTCCCTTCTTTTTTTTTGGAAGGAGCACATCTTGTTATCATAGAGCCATCTTTAGGGTTCAAACAACTGAAATATCATAAGATCAATTTGCTGGGACCATCTTTTCCATTGACATTGAACCCTGTATAGAAACTGCTGCTGCGATTGCAAGCCATATGGTCTTAAATTAGGGAAGGCCCTGAAGCTCGAGGCTCGCTCGAGCCAGCTTCTTAAAAAAAAGGGAAGAAAAGGAAAGAGGGAGAAAAGGAAAGAGAATCATGGCCAACACGCGAGCCGCTTGGTAGCTCGTTAAGGGCTTGGGCTTGATCCAACCAACGAAGGCCCACTGAGCACACCCACCACATGGCTCTGCATTATGTTGTATGAATATTCTCCTCTCTTTTTTCGTATTTGTACTGCATGCCTGCAGCTGCATGAAGAGTACGATCAAACTGACAAGTGAGAAGCTATCTTCCTTTTTACTTGTACTAGTTCATGTCCGTGTGCTGCTAAAAAAATCATATTAGCAGGCATGTCAAGTTATCGTTGCCATGCTCGGCTTGTCCTATGGTCCGTGGCCGAGTCCACCGTGGCCCACGTTATGCCTCCAACGACATGCCTTACTACGTCGGGCAATGCTTGTTACAACCTCATGCTCAACCTAAATCACACCCTTGGCCCTGCTACATGCCTACCCTACATCACGATGCTCGTGCCAAGTCGTTCACAACCAAATTGGGCCCAACCAGGATTAGTAGATGCAACCTCACTTGACGGCGACAAAGGGGATGAGCTACCACTGGTGGAGTCTGTTGTAGTCTTATTTGGTTGTGGTGATAGGAAAAAAAACTCTGAGGATGAGGAGAATGAAGAGAGTTATGCAAAAAAAATGTGAGGGAGTAGAATATTGTTGGGATAATAATAGAGTTTGTTAGTAGTTAATTAGCTTCTTTGGGAATTAGGTTTTTTTTTGTTAAAGGTTTTTTTATAGAGGTGGGAAAGAACAGCGTGTTCTTGCTTTAGACCACATTGTCTCTGTCGTGATGGCCGGCCGAGCTCTACATCGACTCACATAGCACCTCCTTCAATGTACTAGGTCTACACTATGCCCTTGGGTCCTCTGCTATGCTCAGTTGAGCTCTACTATGGCACACATTGCGCCACGATGCTTGGCTTGCACTACATCCTCAGCCCCACCGCCACACCAGGCCTGCATCGCCATCATCACATTTCTTCGCTTGTGGCAAATCAATCTTGTGGGATCAACATTCTTGTGATCAAACACCAGATCACTGTATAGTTGTCTCTATGATATATTAGCGAATTGGAAGAATAGGATATTCAACAAAATTTCGTATTTGAATCTATTATGGAAACAACCAAGAGTAGGCTAACAATTAACTACCACTCCAATTAGATGAGATTATCCATGTGTAAGCTGGTCTCAGACATTCCTACAATAGCATTTGGTGGAGTATACATACATCTCTTCCCCATGAATTCCATGAACGGCCTAAGATCAGTTTGCATACATTTGTAACATGCTACAAAACAAATTGAGAAAAAACAAAAAGAGGCAAGAACCGAGCACTCATGACCGAACAAGTCCATGACATGACCACCTCGCCGCCAGTGAATATGCATGGCATGTCTTTCTAGGTGCTCAACCATTAGCACTTGTTGTCAAAAGCATCAATCGGACATCAACATTTAGTAATTATGTTGAACAACATGATGTTTATCTCCATCACATATGGTGCACTAACGTGGTTGAGGAAAAATAATTGGATTACTAACGAATAAACTCACTAGGCAGAAGGATCCAATGTATCTTCCATGCCCTTCCATTTATATTATTATAGTAACGTAAACTAAAGTAGATATATTTTCTGGTGATCTAAACTAAAATTAATAAGCATACAAAAGTAACTCCTTTTGATTCGTCGATGCATTACATAAAGAACTATTTCAGGCACCTCTTTCTATTATTGTTCAGTCACTGCAATATCGAACGCTAGTATAATCCTTAATTAATCCACCAGAGCAGAACCAATCCAAGAACAACAAAATGACACAAGCAATACCCAAAAGGGATATTTCCATTGGGAGAGACAAAAACGAGGAATTGATGACAAGAAGAACAGAGGTTTGAGCATCTCATCGCTGACCACCATGGTCACCCCATCCCTCCTCTCCCCGTGTGAAAACTATCACAACAAAAGAAGATCAAAAAATCTCAGAGTAAGAAACAAGGATCCTAGAGCTATTGCATCGGACATGTGAGAGATTTGGGTCTAATCCATGGAGGGTACATGGCATCTTGTCCTACAAGAACTTAGGGCGACCAGGGCTAAGTTATCGATGAGATGAGTGGTGCCAGTGGAAGGAGGAAGACATCGTTTGGAAGAAAACTGGTAGTATTATCGAGGACTCTTCAGTGCAGTGTCTTGTAGCGGTAGTAGCCATAGTAAACAAGGGAAAAGTGGGCAAAGGAGCAACAAAAGTGAGAGAAGGGAGGGTGCTAGAGAAAAGAGAGAAAGTGGAAGGGGTTGGTGTTGGACCGAAATGGCGACAGGGGGGGGGGGTGAATGGAGCCCTTTTAAAAAAAATATCCCGAGAATCCTTACCGACTTACTTCTCCGATAGCTATAGAAGCTACGAAAAAGAAGATAAAAGCTCACAGGTAATAACCGGATCACAAAAGAGATAATCGAGAGAGCTTGTTAAGTTGTCATGAACTTCTCCTCCTTTAAAACACAGCTGAAAATGAAAACATTAATACCCAAAACAAGCTGTTCGACTAGCTGAAAAGTGCAGGCGCTAAGTGCTGCCAAAAATACTAGAGAGCAGCCAAGTGCTCTTTTGCTGCCAAACAAAGCAAACAGTAAAACGAGAAAAGAAAAAAAAACTGAAAAGAAGGAAGTTAGGAAATCAACAAAAAGCCTATGCTAGCAGACCTACTTCCAATCAAACAGAGACACTACTTGGCTGGCAAGAGTTATCACGAGAGACAAAAGAAAAAGATTGGCTGGAAACAAAAAGAGAAGAAAACTAGAAATGAAGACCATGCAAGAAGGAGTGCTCGGCTTGCAAGAAAAACATCATTCATGCACTGACACTCATTAATGTACTAGACAAGAAAACACATGCATTGCCTTTAATCAAAGAAACATGGAATAAAATATGAAGCCGCATGCAGCAATTTATCGACTGAAAAAGCCATAAAAATCATACAGACACACTGCTAAAAAAAACCGGTTGCAGAAACTGAAGCATTAGTTCTGCTGAGAGCATAGCTTGACAAAAATGAGGCAATAAGACCAAAACGAGAAACACACAAAAAGGGGATCTGCAATAGACGAGTAGACTAGTACTTAAAGCAAAAGAAGGATCACTCTTAGAGCTATTGAATCCAACGTGCATGCAGATTATGATTCTCTACTCACAAGCATAAGAAACAGAGAGGAATAGATCTGAGACAAAAACTCAAAGAACAGGAAAGAAAAAGGCAGAGCTACCCATAACATCTCAAACAAGAAATTTCTTTGATTGAGACAAAGAGAGATGAATGATTAAATATGTGTTCTTACAGCACTCTCATTTTCATCATCTCATTTCATGCTCATTTCATTGCATGGAGAGAACCAAATAAAATCCTAACTCTTACACCCACTCTCTCAATTTCAGCACAACCTCTCCCTCTCCTTTTATAGCCTCCCACTAATGGGTTTGCACATACTTTACCCATTAGGTCACCACCTACTCGATGCTTTATCCAAACCCGCTTCCTTTAGTGCATCTTTGCGTTTTTACCGAAACGCCCCTCGCGCACCTTCCAGGAAGCTTCCTCCTTTCTTGCCTTGCAAGCCTCGCATCCACCTCGAGCTCTCGCCGTCTTCGACACCTCCCGACCGTTCTGACCTCAGCGCCACCTGCGCCTTGTCCGGTCATCCCGTGCCTCGCCACGACTCCACCTCGATGTCCTGCAGCCATCACAGACAAGAAACAAATCACATAGCACCGCTCGAAATATTGTAATCAAACAATACCAACAGAAGAAATACTTAACGCCCGAACCGATCGAAATGAAAAATAAACGACTTAAGTACGTTCGACCTAGCTCGACAAAGTCCGACCGAAACCGATTGCACCGCGCAACGACATGGTCCGAACCACACAAACCAAACTCGACTTTCCTAAAACAGATATCAATTACTCATCACACACACGGGGCACCTCCACATGGTCTATCAGTTGGACCCACATGTTGGTGCACACGAGGATAGAGCAGCACGATTTGTTTTCCGTGTGCGTGGGACGAGGGATGGAACAACCTTTATATGTCTAGAGAGGGTGGTGGGATGGTAGATGAACCACCATCTCCATGTCTAGAGAGAGTGGTGGGTTGACAGATAAATCACTATTATTAATTTCTTCTTTTAAGTAGTAAAGATAGGAAGTATTCAAACAAACAATAGAATATTTAGATATGTATTGCCACAACTACATCTGGGATGTTCTACGCATTATACAACTTCCATTCATTTATAAACATGTAGAAACAAACAGAGCACATTCAAGATAAATATATAAAAGTATTTATTCCATCAAACAAATTCCTTTACAAAAAAACCATAATACTAATTAGTGCAGGAGCCAGGGCCCCACACAGGATCATATCAGTCAAGAAGTCACCAATTTTATAGCAACCCGGATGGGACTCATAAGGGTCCTATTCTTTTCGACTGTAGCGGATGATTTTTGCCTATAGAGTGAGTGTTTGTGCGAACAAATCGAATGCTGATAAGTTGATAAGCTATTCTGAAAAGGCTGTTTTGATAAGCCGCTTCGAAAAGATAATGGAGAAACTCTATTTGTTTGTTTAGAGGAAATCATAAGTAAAAAAGAATGGGACCAAGGATCAACGACAGGCGGTGTATAGAGCTGCCAATGTCGCTGACGCACTGCACACCATGAAACCCTGGACGAACGCCGTTGCCCATTGCAGGGCTTGGGCTGCCTACTAGGAAAGCGTACAGCCACCCCATTGTGCATGATTTTTTGCATGGTCTGTCAAACTGCCCGCTGCAGTTAAGCTGTTTTCGTCTGGACCAATTAAGTGTATGTCCTCGTTATATGCATGCATTGATCTTCTTGTTGAATTATACTCCCTCTGTTAAAGATGGACAGACGCATATTAACTCCAAGATCAAAGGCTAAAAAATTTGGTTCCTGCACAAGCACATCTTTCATCGTTCCCATTGACTCTGAAATTTGAATGCAAAAGGTAGCCCTTGTCCTCAGCAGCCATGCCATTGTCCTGTGCAACGAGATGAGCGCTACCAAGTCGGAGTACAAGACTCGAAGCTGGAGAGTACTAGACAAGGACAAGACATAAATTGCGACAGCATCAGGCATCCCAAAAGATAGAGCTCAGCGACAGGAACAATTGCAAATACAATTTAACTGCCGACAGAAGAAAGCTCCACGATGAAATATTAAGAACAAAAAAAATCAAAGGACCCTTGTCAGGACTTATCCGAATCCGAGATAATCCCAACTGAAGTTATGAAGAATTTGGGGGAAGAACACGCAAACAACACAAGGGAATGTGATACAGGAAGAAAGAAGCGATGCATCTAAATTACTCTAGCAAGGAACTAGAATATGCGTCAATCTTGTCTTCCCATTCACGAAAATATTCGGGTTGTACAGGACGCGGAGTACATGAATTACAACGCTCGTACAGGTACATTAGTTCAACGCGGGTAAACTCGAAAACAAATGTCGGTAAACAGAACAGCTCAGTAATTACTGAAATCATTCTCAGCCGTGCGATCACACTTACTCTTCGCCCGCTTCAATCTCCAACTCACTTCTAACTTACTGAACTCGTTGAAGCGTTACCTTTGGTGCCTACTCGTGATTTCTTCAGCTATTATTTCCATTTCTTCAGTCGCCATACTATTTTGAAACCAATTCAATCGCCATACTCAAGTGCCCTGACAACCCATTGTGCCAACTAGGTGAAAAAAGGTATTTGCGAACCACTAAGCAGGCTTGGAGTGAGGCCTAATTATAGATCATCACATTCAAAATAAGTCCTCCAGCAGCTTTATTGTAAACTGGTGTTCTTAAGGACAGGATTATCATGAAGACCAAGAAGTTGAAATGTAGAATACAATGGAAGATGAAAAGCCCTAAAATTTCAACCCAAAATTTCTGTGAATTTTTGCTGATTTTTGGAGGAATTTTGGAAACTTTCCCTTTTTGGAAAGTCGCCCCGGTTTGCGCTTTCCTTTTCTGGCCGGACGCCACCCCTCACTTCGCTGGCGCCCGCCCCTTCTCCGCCTTCGCTTCTTCCCGGCGCCTTCCCCTTCCCTCACTTCGCTGGCGCCGCGCCCCCTTCCCCGCCTTCCCTCCTTCCCCAGCGCCTCCCTCGCTCTCTCCCTCGCTTGCGCCTCGCTCCTTCCCCGTCTTCCTCTTCGCGCATGCGCCGCGCGTGGGACGACCGCGTCGCCCCGGTCTTCGCCCGGATTCATCTCCCCCCCCCGTGCTGACGCCGCCGCCTGACGCCACCGTCGCCGCTCCCCGCTCAGCCCCACCTGCAGCCTCTCTCGCCCGGTTCTTCCCCCTTGGCGCCCGGTTCTTCCCCCTTGCCCGCCCGTGCCTCCTTCCCCGAAGCTTCCTCCCCTCCGCTCGGGTTTAAAACCCGCCCCAACATCCCCTCTTCCCCCTTGCTCCCCGATCTCCTCCACCCCTTCCCCATTTCCAAATTGTCTGCGCCAGGAGCTCCCACACCCTCCCAGAAGCTCGTCGCCACCTTCCTCTGGCCCGGAGAAGCCCCGAGGAGCTCCGGCGTCGAAGCCCGCCGCCGGTCACCACACCTCTCCCGTGGCCAGCCTACTCCAGAGCCTCCGAGCTTCGTCCTCCGCCGCCATCGTGAACCTTGGGTTCCCCTGTCCGTGTGGTCGCCGCCATTGGAGCTACCTCGCCGCCGGTAACTCCCTCCGCCACCGCAACCCGAAATCACCCCCTTCTGCCTCCCGACCTCTCCAGTGACCCCCTCACCTCCCTGAGCACCCAGTTGGACTCCCCGTGTTGAGACACACCCAGTGGTGCCCTCAATGGCCGTCGGGAGCATTTGCTGTCGCCGGAGAGCGGAGGCGCCGCCGCCTCTGCCTCTCTGCTGCGTGCGCCTGTCGGGAGGAAGACGATGACGACGTGGCCGGTTCCCCACCGTTCGTCCTCCCCGCTGCCGTGTAATCGCAGCCGTCCGCCTCCCCGTACCGCTTCGACCGCCATCTCCTCTCCTCCGCCGTCCAATTCCCCGCTCCGCATCCCGTCCGTCCGCTCCACCTCCCATCCGGGCCGCCCAGCCAAGACGCGCGTCGCCCATCCGGATGGCGTGGGCGCGCGGGAGTGGGCCGCGTTCTCGGCCTGCCTCGCCTCTCCGCGCCGCGTGGGCCGTCGGCCGCGTGGGCTGTTCCCCGGCCGGGCTGCACTGTTGCACCGGGTCGGGCCCGTTACTATTCATATTGATTTTCCAGAATTTCTCAATTTCCAAAAACCCAGAAAAATCCAAATAAATCCTAGAAAATCACAAAAAATCCCAAAAATTCCCAAATTTCACCACTTTGCTCCAAATATTGTCTTGAATCCATTTTTGACCTCCATTCCTCCAGATTCATTCCAGAAAAATTCCTAAAATTCCCCATTTGCGGATTTATGCATTTTACTCCTTTTTAAATAGTTTATTTTTCCTCGCTTGATTAGGCTCAAGCTGGATTTACTTATTTTGAGTGTTTGCGCTAGTGTCGGAGATTCCAGAAGTTCAAGTGCAAGCTCAGGATCCAGGCGTTTCTACGTTCGAGCTAGTCGAGATCGTCCAAGACAACGGCAAGTCCCAAATCCTTTGATCATGTTGTATCCCATGATGTTTAATTACGTTACTATGTTATTTGCATTAAGCTAGTTCTGAAATGCTAGTTCAAAGTAAAATAAAATGTTTAGAATGACATGTTATGTAGTTAAACCTACCACCGACAAATGCCATGTTAAACTTGTAGCCATGCCTTTGTAACCCTAGAAATAATTATCTGTTAATCTAGATAACTGTATATTATTATTATCACTCAAAAGTCTTATACTAATAAGGTCGTGGCAGCGAGCCAATAGACTTTGCAAAACCCGACTCTAAGGTAGGGTGGTATGGGACACCGTATCTTAGAGCGGAGAGTGCCGGCGTGCACAAGGTAGGGTAAGGGGGTTGTGGTGCATCGCAAGATGATTATTCACCCATCTCTTACCCTAGGATTGAAGGAAGGGGGGGTTTGTGGTGCATCGCAAGATGATTATTCACCCAACTCTTACCCTAGGTTGGGTCGCGGGCCTGGTAAGGTTGCGGGCCATGTGAAAAATATAAGGACTGAAACCCTTACGCTGAGCAAATGTCATAGTGATCGCTCAACCACAGGTGTTGACTTGTCAACCCTGGTTTAGTACCTGCTCAACTTAAGTGAAACCCCGCATTGGGAGTCAGTGCAAGACAACGATAGGTCCTCACAACTCGGGACCGGCGTTCCGCGAGGGCCAGCGAACGCCCGAGGATGTGCGGGATTATTATCTATTGGGTGGAGTGTATACCAAGGGTTGAGCAGCGAAAAGACCCGGTTCCTTAACTCAGTCATGAGGGTTAAGGATGCGTGTGGGTAAAGCTGAGTAAACTCTGCAGAGTCAAATAAATGGTATTCGAATACGCCGTGCTCCCAGTTAATGGAGCTGTGTCACTTGGGTGATTCCAGCAGCGAAGCTTAAGTAGTTTTGTACATGCTTTAACTTGATTAGTTGATTAATGAACTCTTTATGAAAAACCCCTGAGATCTTAAGAAGTAGTTTTGAGTCCATTTTATAAAATATTTGCAAATAAAACTGCATCCACCAAATGTAATAAACCAAGTATATTCCCTCCTTGATGTTCCGTGCATGTAGTAAAATAGAATCCCTTTGTGATTTGCTGAGCCGGTTGATTGGCTCACGGCTTGCTTTTGCCCTTCTTTAGAGGATCAAGACGAAGGTGAAGGTCTCCCTGTTGAGGAAGCCCCGGAAGGTCTCTTCTTCGACGAGAACCCGTGGCTTTAGGTCTTGGCCGCGCTCAAGCGGATCTTGGAGTTTTTGTGATGTAATTATGCTTTGGGCTTGCACGCCCCGCTGTGGAAAATCGGATGCTAATCCTTATGTAAAGTATATGCTGGACTTTTGTTGTAAGCATGCAATGGTATACTCTTGCGCGACGTTCCATAACTGTTCATGCGTGAATAGTTGCGGAATGCCGTGTCCGTACGCGCCCCTGGAAACGGGGGCGTTACAAGAAGTGGTATCAGAGCCAGGTTCTTTGACCGTAGGTCAAGACCTAAGGCAAACTAGAAAGCGATTTTATCGCAAAACTTAATTTAAGCCATAAAAATGGTTTATGAAAATTATAAGTATTATTGCTGTCTTTTCGTCTCTTGTTGCTACCTTATCTATCCTAGTTTACTTCTGCTTAAGTTTTGCTTTTGCAAAATGTTACTGCTTTACTCGTCTAGCTTCAAAATTTCGTTCCTCAGTAGTTGGAGGAGTAGCGATTGTTCGCTAGATTAGACTGACCCTGAGTGGTAGTGGTGTTTCTTTGTAATGTAAAGCGGGTGTAATCATGAACCCTAAGTGGTTTGTGTACCACTTGCATATGGTAAATTTATGTATATTATCTTTGTATGTTGTTTGCTTAATTATCAGTAATTCCCCTGTATTCAAAGCTTTCTCCTGTCCCCTTTCGCTCTCGTTCTTACCTTTTTCGCCCTATACTTGCCTTGAAAATTCGAAGTCTCACTTATCTATTCTTGGTTGCCAAAGCCGCTGCAAAGCTGATCTCTAGTTCCCAACTGGCAGATGGATCCAGCACAGCAGAGTGGTCAGACCAACGGGCAGGGTGCACCTGCCACAGATCAAGCGACACTCGCCAGTGTGATAGCAATGTTGGAGCAGAACCGATACCAGGGAGAACGGAACATCTTACAAGTGTTAGATCAGCAGGCCCGATCACTTGAGCAGTTAGCAGCCAGATCGCCAGGTATCCAAGGTGGAAGCAATGTTCCTCGGGATGGTGCACCAATTTCCACCCGATGGGCAGACTTTATGAAAACACGTCCACCAGTCTTTTTCACCTCAGCTGACCCCATAGTAGCTGTGGATTGGCTCGTGGACGTGGAAAGGAAACTTGACACTGTTCAATGTGATGATAAAGAAAAGGTGTTGTATGCATCCCATCAGTTGCAGGGCGCTGCAGCAATATGGTGGATCAACTATCAATGCACACTGCAGAACAGAGAGATTAGTTGGGAAGAGTTTTCCATTGCATTCCGCAAGGCTCATATACCGGATGGCATCATGGAGGCTAAGCGCCGGGAATTCTTGGCGCTTAAACAAGGTGGACGCACAGTCATGGAATACTTGCATCAATTTAACCACCTTTCCAGATTTGCTCCAGAAGATGTCAACAATGAGGAAATGAAGATGAGCAAATTCCGAGCAGGACTACAGCAATCTTTGAAATTTCATATCTCAACCATGAAATTCAAAGACCTACACGATATGGTGGACAGCCTGATTACTTCAGAAGAGGCTAGAGGTGAAATGGAAGATTACAGGAAACGTAAGGCAGCGCACAAATCTCAGTCTCCTCACAATGCTCAGCGAAGCAAAACCTCGGGATCATCTTCATTTCGATCCCAATCCTCCCGACAGTATGTGACGCTACCGAAGAACCAGTCTGGACAGTCTCAACAGTACAGTTCTCCTTTACCCTTCACCATCAAGTGTCACACCTGCGGTGGCAAACATCTTGCTAGCAGCTGTCCACGAAGGACAGATGCATGTTTCCATTGTGGAGAGGATGGACACTACAAGCATCAGTGTCCGAGGAAGAGTTTGAAATCAGATGCAGCTAAACTCCAATTCCAAAACCAGCAGCAGCAGGAAACAAGGTCACAGTCAGGTTCTAGCACCCCCGAAGGAGGCTATCCGCAGGTCAAAGCAACCGGACCCCAATCACCAGCTGGCATAGCCAACTTCACATCTGCAGGCAGAGACAAAGGCCGTACCCGACCCATATTCTATGCAAAAGTAAATCAAGTGTCAGCAGAAGATGCAGCTGAAGCTAGTGATATCATTGCTGGTATGTTCCCAATCAACACCATACCTGCATTGATTTTATTTGACCCTGGTGCAACGCATTCGTTTATTTCGAAGAGTTTTGCTTCAATAAATCAGTTGCCTTCTGTTTCATTGCCAAAACTTGGTGTGGTTGAAAACCCCTGGGGTTAGAATGGAGTTCCATAGCGGGTGTGCTGGACTTGATATGAAAATCCAAGGGGTAGATGTTAGAGCAGATTTACTGCAGCTAGATTTGTAAGGTTTAGATGCCATATTGGGCATGAACTGGCTAGCCAAGAACAAAGGCAAAATGGATTGAGAGAGTAAAATAGTGTCCTTGGTCAATCCGGAAGGTCAGAAAGTGGTAGTGGAAACAGACCGAGAAGTTTTGAGGGATGCAAAAAGGGGCATGATCAACATGCTAGCAGTTACATCTGATCAAGTGCCAGTAATACAAGAGTATCCAGATGTATTTCCGAAAGAACTATCAGGCAGACCCCTGACAGACAAGTAGAACTCGCTATAGAATTGATCCTAGGCACAAAGCCAATTGCCAAACATCAATACAGAATGTCTGCCAGTGAACTGAAAGAGCTCAAGAGACAGTTAGGTGAACTACAAGAGAAAGAGTTTCAAATCTATTGCGATGCTTCAAAGCAAGGTTTAGGATGTGTACTTATGTAAAATGGAAAAGTAGTTACCAATACCCTCAGCCGAAAGGTTCGACAAAGCAAACCCAGTACCACAGAGTATTCACCAGAGTTGCAAAGGGATATGTTACGACTGAATTTGGTGATCACAGAACAAGGCAGTATGGCAGCGTTGGAACTTCAACCATTGCTGACAGATCAGATTAAGGCAGCACAAGATGAAGATGAAGAGATTCAAAAACTGAAAAAAAAAGATATTCAAGGAGAAGAATCAACAGAGTATGCAGTAGATGAGCATGGAATCCTCACTTTCCGTGGTCGCTATTGCATACCCGACAAGAAGGAGCTAAGAGAGTTAATCTTATCTGAAGCCCATTCGTCACAATTCTCGATCCATCCAAGAGGTACCAAGATGTATCAAGACTTGAAAAAGAAGTATTGGTGGAACCAGATGGAGAAAGAAACAGCAGAGTATGTAGCTAAATGTGATGTTTACCAACAGATCAAGATAGACCACCAAAAACGATCAAGATTGTTGCAGCCTTTACCAATTCCCGAGTGGAAATGGGATAGTATCGGCATAGATTTCATTACTGGACTTCCCAAGACCCGTGAAGGATATGATGCTATCTGGGTTATTGTTGATAGATTGACTAAAGTAGCTCATTTCCTCCCGATTAAGCAAACCTACGGGAAGGAAAAGCTTGTCGAGCTGTTTTTGACTAGAATAGTGACGCTCCATGGAGTTCCGAAGAAAATTGTGTCGGATAGAGGAGCACAGTTTACATCCAAGTTTTGGGAGAAATTACATGAAGCTATGGGCACCGATCTGAACTTCAGTTCAGCAAATCACCCACAGACAGATGGACAGACAGAGAGAACAAATCAGATTGTAGAAAATATGTTGGGAGCTTGTGCAATAGTATACGGTGCAGCATGGAACACTTACCTACCATTTGCTTAGTTCTCATATAATAATAGTTATCAAGCCAGTATCCAAATGACCCCATTTGAAGTTCTGTATGGCAGAAAATGCAGGACACCTCTGAATTGGTCAGAAACTGGAGAACGTCAACTCATTGGACCTCAAATTGCCCAAGATGCAGAAGCACATGTCAGAATTATCAGAGACAGACTCAAGATGGCACAAGACCGACAGAAATGCTATGCAGATAACCGCAGAAAAGATTTAAGTTTTGAAGTTGGAGATTTCATCTACATCAAAGTCACCCCATTCAAGATAGTCAAGAGATTTCAAGTCAAAGGCAAACTAGCACCGAGATATGTGGGACCGTTCCAAATAATTGGAAGAGTTGGGGAAGTAGCTTATCAAGTGCAGCTTCCACCCAACTTGTCAAGAATACATAACGTGTTCCATGTATCCCAGCTCCGAAAGTGTCTACGCCAACTCACAGATGAAGTGCCATTGTCAGATATTGAATTGCAAGATGACTGCACATATGCTGAAGAACCACTACAAATACTTGAGACGTCAGAAAAATAGCTCAGAAACAAGAATGTCAGATTTTGCAGAGTTCAGTGGAAGAATCACATCACGGATGAGTCCACTTGGGAAAGAGAGTCAGACTTGCAGCGAGATTTTCCCAACTTACTCCCTGGACCAAGTTAATCTCGGGGTCGAGATTCTTTTAAGGGGGGTAGGTTGAAAAGCCCTAAAATTTCAACCCAAAATTTCTGTGAAGTTTTGCTGATTTTTGGGGGAATTTTGGAAACTTTCCCTTTTTGGAAAGTCGCCCCGGTTTGCGCTTTCCTTTTCTGGCCGGACGCCACCCCTCACTTCGCTGGCGCCCGCCCCTTTTCCGCCTTCGCTTCTTCCCGGCGCCTTCCCCTTCCCTCACTTCGCTGGCGCCGCGCCCCCTTCCCCGCCTTCCCTCCTTCCCCAGCGCCTCCCTCGCTCTCTCCCTCGCTTGCGCCTCGCTCCTTCCCCGTCTTCCTCTTCGCGCATGCGCCGCGCGTGGGACGACCGCGTCGCCCCGGTCTTCGCCCGGATTCATCTCCCCCCCCCCGTGCTGACGCCGCCGCCTGACGCCACCGTCGCCGCTCCCCGCTCAGCCCCACCTGCAGCCTCTCTCGCCCGGTTCTTCCCCCTTGGCGCCCGGTTCTTCCCCCTTGCCCGCCCGTGCCTCCTTCCCCGAAGCTTCCTCCCCTCCGCTCGGGTTTAAAACCCGCCCCAACATCCCCTCTTCCCCCTTGCTCCCCGATCTCCTCCACCCCTTCCCCATTTCCAAATTGTCTGCGCCAGGAGCTCCCACACCCTCCCAGAAGCTCGTCGCCACCTTCCTCTGGCCCGGAGAAGCCCCGAGGAGCTCCGGCGTCGAAGCCCGCCGCCGGTCACCACACCTCTCCCGTGGCCAGCCTACTCCAGAGCCTCCGAGCTTCGTCCTCCGCCGCCATCGTGAACCTTGGGTTCCCCTGTCCGTGTGGTCGCCGCCATTGGAGCTACCTCGCCGCCGGTAACTCCCTCCGCCACCGCAACCCGAAATCACCCCCTTCTGCCTCCCGACCTCTCCAGTGACCCCCTCACCTCCCTGAGCACCCAGTTGGACTCCCCGTGTTGAGACACACCCAGTGGTGCCCTCAATGGCCGTCGGGAGCATTTGCTGTCGCCGGAGAGCGGAGGCGCCGCCGCCTCTGCCTCTCTGCTGCGTGCGCCTGTCGGGAGGAAGACGATGACGACGTGGCCGGTTCCCCACCGTTCGTCCTCCCCGCTGCCGTGTAATCGCAGCCGTCCGCCTCCCCGTACCGCTTCGACCGCCATCTCCTCTCCTCCGCCGTCCAATTCCCCGCTCCGCATCCCGTCCGTCCGCTCCACCTCCCATCCGGGCCGCCCAGCCAAGACGCGCGTCGCCCATCCGGATGGCGTGGGCGCGCGGGAGTGGGCCGCGTTCTCGGCCTGCCTCGCCTCTCCGCGCCGCGTGGGCCGTCGGCCGCGTGGGCTGTTCCCCGGCCGGGCTGCACTGTTGCACCGGGTCGGGCCCGTTACTATTCATATTGATTTTCCAGAATTTCTCAATTTCCAAAAACCCAGAAAAATCCAAATAAATCCTAGAAAATCACAAAAAAATCCCAAAAATTCCCAAATTTCACCACTTTGCTCCAAATATTGTCTTGAATCCATTTTTGACCTCCATTCCTCCAGATTCATTCCAGAAAAATTCCTAAAATTCCCCATTTGCGGATTTATGCATTTTACTCCTTTTTAAATAGTTTATTTTTCCTCGCTTGATTAGGCTCAAGCTGGATTTACTTATTTTGAGTGTTTGCGCTAGTGTCGGAGATTCCAGAAGTTCAAGTGCAAGCTCAGGATCCAGGCGTTTCTACGTTCGAGCTAGTCGAGATCGTCCAAGTCAACGGCAAGTCCCAAATCCTTTGATCATGTTGTATCCCATGATGTTTAATTACGTTACTATGTTATTTGCATTAAGCTAGTTCTGAAATGCTAGTTCAAAGTAAAATAAAATGTTTAGAATGACATGTTATGTAGTTAAACCTACCACCGACAAATGCCATGTTAAACTTGTAGCCATGCCTTTGTAACCCTAGAAATAATTATCTGTTAATCTAGATAACTGTAGATTATTATTATCACTCAAAAGTCTTATACTAATAAGGTCGTGGCAGCGAGCCAATAGACTTTGCAAAACTCGACTCTAAGGTAGGGTGGTATGGGACACCGTATCTTAGAGCGGAGAGTGCCGGCGTGCACAAGGTAGGGTAAGGGGGTTGTGGTGCATCGCAAGATGATTATTCACCCATCTCTTACCCTAGGATTGAAGGAAGGGGGGTTTGTGGTGCATCGCAAGATGATTATTCACCCAACTCTTACCCTAGGTTGGGTCGCGGGCCTGGTAAGGTTGCGGGCCATGTGAAAATATAAGGACTGAAACCCTTACGCTGAGCAAATGTCATAGTGATCGCTCAACCACAGGTGTTGACTTGTCAACCCTGGTTTAGTACCTGCTCAACTTAAGTGAAACCCCGCATTGGGAGTCAGTGCAAGACAACGATAGGTCCTCACAACTCGGGACCGGCGTTCCGCGAGGGCCAGCGAACGCCCGAGGATGTGCGGGATTATTATCTATCGGGTGGAGTGTATACCAAGGGTTGAGCAGCGAAAAGACCCGGTTCCTTAACTCAGTCATGAGGGTTAAGGATGCGTGTGGGTAAAGCTGAGTAAACTCTGCAGAGTCAAATAAATGGTATTCGAATACGCCGTGCTCCCGGTTAATGGAGCTGTGTCACTTGGGTGATTCCAGCAGCGAAGCTTAAGTAGTTTTGTACATGCTTTAACTTGATTAGTTGATTAATGAACTCTTTATGAAAACCCTGAGATCTTAAGAAGTAGTTTTGAGTCCATTTTATAAAATATTTGCAAATAAAACTGCATCCACCAAATGTAATAAACCAAGTATATTCCCTCCTTGATGTTCCGTGCATGTAGTAAAATAGAATCCCTTTGGGATTTGCTGAGCCGGTTGATTGGCTCACGGCTTGCTTTTGCCCTTCTTTAGAGGATCAAGACGAAGGTGAAGGTCTCCCCGTTGAGGAAGCCCCGGAAGGTCTCTTCTTCGACGAGGACCCGTGGCTTTAGGTCTTGGCCGCGCTCAAGCGGATCTTGGAGTTTTTGTGATGTAATTATGCTTTGGGCTTGCACGCCCCGCTGTGGAAAATCGGATGCTAATCCTTATGTAAAGTATATGCTGGACTTTTGTTGTAAGCATGCAATGGTATACTCTTGCGCGACGTTCCATAACTGTTCATGCGTGAATAGTTGCGGAATGCCGTGTCCGTATGCGCCCCTGGAAACGGAGGCGTTACAAAAGAGGGCTAAAGACCATAGGAATGTTCAACCACAGGAACATTGTCAAGCTGTTGGCATACTACCAAGGAATCAAAGTGCCTAAGAAACTCTTATGAGTTTGCACGAGACGGATCTCTACACAGCTTCGTGCATGCATGCATGGGGAGGGAACTAGAACCGCTTGGTAGATCGTACAAATTTTGCTCTTTTAAGAAGACCAGGGCAAGTTGATGCAACCTACGTCAACTTAGCCCATGTCCATTCTAATAGGCTAGAAATTTCTTTGTTAACTATAAAAGAGAAAAACATTTACATCACTTATTTGTATGGTGAACTCAACTTATAACGGTATAGAATGATCAGCCATATGTACTACAATCGTTCAGTCCAAATTACAATGGTATAGAATGATTAATAAGTCATATGTAGTGCAATTCGTTTAAGAGTTTTTTAATCTACAGCCATTAGTTGTATAGCAAATACAACTGTACTTTCAACAAATAAGAGGTATTATGGTTCTATAACAAACAATTCTATTTCTAATCATGAACATATATACGTACTATAGTATTCACACAATTTGGCGAAAAATGTACTGCTCACGGCTGTCAAAATTGGCATGTTTATCTATATTAAAATCTTAATATTTTCAATTCAACTATACATATTTTACAATGTATGATGCAATCAAGTGGATCTAAAAATATACATCAAGCAAGTGTGGTTTCAAGAATAACACTAGCCCCGAAATTACACGGGCCAATCTGCTAGTTATATAAAAGATAGTCTAAACCACATAAGTTTAGAATTTAGCAAGCAAATGAGAACAAAACACCCTGCTATTTTAACCTAAACGAACAAAGCGACTGTTGTTTTAGTTCAACCTATGCAAGGCGAGGAATGTGGTATGATACATTGCTTTTTTACATACAGCATCCATGGCCAGTTATATACTACTCTAGTGCTCTGCACACGTATAATATTGAGATGCCCGCGTGAAAGGAAATAAAACAGACGGTAAACAAAAGAAAAGCAAAAGCACCGGAAGCCACTAATGACAACGGGCTATTTTTCTCTAGGTACTGTCTCTCACGAACAACCAGAATTTAAAATTTTAAGCTATAATCTATAGTCTAAAAAAATATGTCCTCTATTTTGACCCAGATTCGTTAACCATTGATTCTAGCAAATGTGATGGCTGGTTTTGTGTTCGTAGGTTGTTGGGCCGATCAACAGAGCAAACCGCATTTGCGCGAGCTCATGGGCTCGAGACTTGTAATGGGCCTGATGGGTACTTAATTTGGAGAAATTTCGATATTTGACACTGAATACGTGCGCCTCTCAACTTTTAATCTCCAATTCGCACGTCTTTGAAAATTTAACCCTGTCACTGCGAATTCTTTTGATTCAAGGGATTCTCCTCATTTTCTCTCCTTTTCTATTTTGACACTTGTCACTGCGAAAATGAAGAGAATCCCTTGAATCAAAAGAATTCACAGTGACAGGGTTAAATTTCTAAAGACGTGCGAATTGGGGGTTAAAAGTTGAGAGGCGCACGAATACAGTGTCAAATATCGAAATTTCTCCTTAATTTGATGTTGATGGGCTTCCGAAAACAAGGGGAGCGCGCGCACGAGATAAGCCCGGCTCTTCTCGAGATCAACAAATCTCTCTCGAAAGCTGATCAATGCATATCTCATAATTGGCCTTCTTGCCGGTGTTGAACCCGTTGATCTGCAAAACTTATCTCTAGTTTTTTTTTCACGATCAAGTTGTTTTAGGTTTTTTCATCCTCTAGCAGGTTTAGCCAGATTTTCTTTAGATAGTCTTATCGAAATGACTTAGCCTCAATACTGGGACAAGTTTGATACAAACGAATAAGGGTCTGTTTGGCGCGGCCGCGGTTTATAGCTTTTGGCTGAAATTTTTTGAATTTTAGCTGTTTGTGATAGAGATTATGGAGGGAGAGATACTCGTTTGCGATTTTGGTTGATACAGATGTTGGGCTTTTAACATATACTACAATTAACTTGTAGACCCCGTCTTAAAAAAATACCTCGTTTAAAAGTTAGATACTATAACAAAAGCTAAAAGTTGCTAGCTTCGGTCGAAAAAACAGACCCTAAATATCTTCTAATTTTCTGTGGACGAAAACCTCACTACCAAGACATAGGTGTTACATATCAATAGGATCATCAGTAATCTACTTTTCACTCACCAGAATCATGACGTGTTGCAAATCAACACATACATACATACACACACATATAGATATATATTAACTGATATTTTATTCATATATAACCTTCGATGTACGTAAAAGTGAGATACTTATGAAATTTCTCTAAGAGTTAATAATATAAATTAGGAGATCTTTGTAGGAAGTTAGCTTGTGCAAAATAAAAGCGGGTGCAGCCAACATTGGCATGTCTAATAAAAAACCATCGATGTCACAGGTCTCACGTAGCCAAGAAATGGTAGGCGGATCGGATAGGCAAAGGCCTCAACTTTCCCGGGCAGTGGCAGGCAGCGACGGTGCCGTGCGTACATATTCTCAACTCCACAACTCCATCGTGCTTGCAGTGCCGTCTTCCCCAAGCGTCGTGAGTCATCCCGCACGAGTCGCGGGGTGACGTGGCGTGGGCCTGATCAGGATTACCATTGAGAGTGAAAGTCGAAGCTGAAAAACAAGGGATAATCTGCATATCAGCCATCAATGGTGTGGTTTGGAAGAATTCTGCAATGCAATCCGAGCAAAGTTGAAAGTATGAATTGTTTTCAGAATTTACACTACTACAGAAAACTGTATTACAGATGGTTCAAAAACGTCATCGCAGACGGTTTTCTCAACCGTCTGAATTTATGGGTCAGTGATAATCGAAGGTTATCACAGACGGTTTTCGAACTGTCTGTGGTATAAATATTACAGACGGTTTGTAACTAAAAACCATCTGTGATAGCTGATAATCACAGACGGTTTGTAAGTAAAAATTGTTTGTGATAGGTGATAATCACAGACGGTTTTTAACTAAGTCTAGGCAAGAACTAAGTCGCTGGAAAAATCGTCTCGGCGATTCTATTTTCAGCGCGTCTCACACGGCGCTTCTGAGGCGCACGTCGCTCGTCTTTGCGCAGCTCTCCCGGGAAAAAGACGCGCGCGGCATGTCCTTCCGTTCCCTCGGTTCAAGAGCCGCTTCAAAGTAACCCAAGATCTTGATCAGCGCTTAAGATCATGTCGCGTTCTTCGGGAAGTGGTGTTACCGGTGACGAGGCATCATCCAGTATGATGGCAAAGGAGAGTTCCACTATCTCGCTGCATTATCCAATGCTCACGACGAGCAATTATGCAGTATGGGCAATCAAGATGAAGGTGTACATGAAGGCTCATGGAGTGTGGGA
This sequence comes from Dendrocalamus latiflorus, assembly GCA_017311315.1. Lineage (NCBI taxonomy): Eukaryota > Viridiplantae > Streptophyta > Magnoliopsida > Poales > Poaceae > Dendrocalamus > Dendrocalamus latiflorus. The sequence goes on from CM029650.1 coordinate 4,683,999, forward strand.
TGCGATCGAGGATGAAGAAAGTGTTTGTTGCTAAAGCGCTCAGCAATAATGAACCAACACTGCTCTGATGAAGGTTGGAGTCAAGGACGTCAAGAAGATGTGTCGCCGTCCAAACTCAAGTAAGGTGAAAAGGAATCGGAACGTTGAGGAGATGTGTCACCGTTCTGTGTCAAGTATGAGTTTAGTAAGTCGTAGTTGAGTCCGATTGCCTCAATGTTTTAGAATCTTTGTATTTGGGCGGATCCGTACCAGTTGAGTTGAGTTCCTACATGTAGCTTGCATGTAAAATGCTTCATGTGGAGGCGTGGCTGGTAGTTCATAATGCATTAAGACTAAAACTAGAGTATGTCAAGTCAAGATTAAGTGGGAGATTGTTAGAAATAATCTTGACTTAGAGTTTAAGACGTAGTAGAGTTCGTCTCTGTGTGTAACTCAAGTTAAAGTTGTGTCCAACTTGAAATCCGAATATGTATGTAAGTAGAAGATTATTAGCCTATATATATTGAGGAAGCTTATAGCCAATTTTGTAAGAAAGAAAAAGCAAGAAAGAGGGGGAGGTAGTAAAAGAATAAAGAAATTCAGAAATTTCTTCCGTGTTCTCTCAGATTATTTGCGATGTGTGCGTTTTCTCCTGGGATCAAAGTTGTAACAAAAAAACTATTGAGAATACTTGCGCAATGAGAAATTAGTTTTTTTGGGACTCTTTGTAGATCCCACCTTCTAGATTAGTAACATAGAAGAGAACAAGCAACCATGCCACTGCTTAGTAAATAATGACCATGCATTTCCTATTTCTGAACCATAGAAAATGAAAAATCAACATAAAACTCAGCTAATCAAAGAACAACCTTTTGTTGTTTAACACACTCATCATCCATGCTGACAATTTCGTATCTCCTACTGTCAGTAGGTGGGGTCAGTTACCAGTGGCTCACCCAAATTCCAAATGTGCAGAAGGCTCCTATAGTCCTATTCCAAAAGGTAGCATCATCATACAACAATGATTGAAATTTGCATTTGCATTCAATAAATCTGACCTTGAAATCCTCATTCAACAATCAGTCAAACTTGTATCTGCATTCAACAATCTAACATTATGCATTTACATTTGCATTAAATAATTTTTCAATTGATCAATGGCAACAATTTCCACATACAACAATTCTTCAAATGAATTTGGCTCATCTCATTTCTAGCACAACATCATGCACTTGTGCACAAACACAAACCAAAATAAAAATTGACTAAAACCTACATCCATATATTCCCTTGCAGCACAAACACAAGCACATGCATCTGCTCTCATCTGTTGTGGTTTTCTTCTCGATTCCCTATTTCCCATGCAGCTTGAGTATGCCTGCATAAACAATGCAACACAAATAATTGAGATTTCCAAACATTCCCTGAATTTCATACACTGAAATACAAGTTTCAGAAACACAACCACACAATTATCTTACATCCTACATGCTTTGGGATCTTGTTCCACCTTTTTGATGTGGTGTACTATTCAGCAAGTTGTTCCCAGTTGTTGCAATAGGCGCAAAGTTTTGTCGTCCTCCTTTCAATATATGACCATCTACAACTTGAGCACAATTTCTACCATGGAGCAATGGAGCACCAGGTTGGCAGTTGGCAGCGAGCACGATTAATCAAACAAGATTGACCAAGGATTTGAGGAGAGGGGATAAATTGCACAAGAGGGCAAAGGATCACCTTATTGGGGGCGACCATGAGCTAGGGGTGGCACCTGATTTGGGGGCGACCGTGAGCTAGGGTGAAGATAGTGGCCAAATGTAGGAGCATCTTTGGGATCTTGTTCCACCTTTTTGGGGTGGGATCAGCAGAGGACAACGTTTCTAGGATGGTGTGGAGGGAGGCGGCGGGGGAGGCCGGTGAGCGTGGAGGCGCTTGGGGAGGCTGGGAGGAGGCCGGATGGGAGTCCGCGACACTCGGGGAGAGAGGCGGAGGCATTCAGGGAGCCCAGGAGGGAGGTGGACGAAGGCTCTGCTCAGGGAGAATTGCTTGTTGCCTAACCCTAACACGTAGGAGCCATCGGGAAGGAGGCAAACTGGAAAGAGGGAAATCAGTGCGAGGGTTTTTGTTTTTTTTGGAAAAAGGCATAGTCAGCTGAGTGCATCCCGCTTGAGTGGATCACGACCGCCTAAGATAAATCTGACAGTCCTGCGCGCTGTTTGCATTTTAGCACTGAAATGAGCATTTGTACTTAAGATATGTTCAACACTTTATTTATATATGGTGGCGATCAGTTGGGCTTAAAAGCTCATGGCTTATGGCTGAAAACACTGTAGCTGGCTGAAAAAAACACTGTAGCTGACAGAGGCTTATTTAGCATAATTAAATTTAAAAAATTTAAAAATATAGAAAATATGTTAGCCCAATATGTATAATACAAATGAATACGGGAAAAAAAGAACCGGCAAAAAAGTTAACAAAAAGCCAAAAGTTCAGAAAAAGACGAAATTTATGAATAGTGAAAAATAAACCAGAAGCCAGAAGCTCAAACCGAACCGATCAGGGCTTTGATGTACATAAAAGTCAGATGCACTTTCTCTCCGAGTTAATAATATAAAATAGGACATCTTCCTAGGAAGTTGGCTTGTGCAAAAGAAATGCCGGTGCAGCCAAAATTGGCATGTCCAATAAAAAACCATCGCTGTCACAAGTCTCACGTAGCCAAGAAATGGTTGGCGGTAGGCAAAGTAACATGAGTAAGCTTTCTGGGCAGTGGCAGGCAGCGATCGTGCCGTGCGTACATATTCTCAACTCCACAACTCCAAAGCATCGTGATTCGTGAGTCATCCGCACGAGTCGCGGGGTGACGTGGCATGGGCCTGATCAGGATTACGTGCATTATTAAAGGTTGTCGGCGGGCCCACGCGCGCACTGGCGAATTCTTGACACACTGGACCCCTAATGACCAAAAATTCCATTTTTGGCCCTCAAATCAAAAAAATTTCGGATTTGGATCCCTCCCCACCGCGCGTTTACGAGCGGCCGACACGTGTCCCTGTCGTGCGGTACCAGACCGCACGACCGGTCTGCCCTTCGCTCCGACCGCGCGATCAAATGCCCGAGCGCACGACCGTAGGGCCGAGCGCATACCGCGTGCAGTCGGATAACAATCGTGCGGTCAAAAAAACGAGATGTGCGGTCGGGAATGGGGGTCGTGCGGTCGGGAATGGGTCGTGCGGTCGGTGGAAGCGTCGTGCGGTCGGCAGGGGGGTCGTGCGGTGTGGTACCGCACGACCCGTGCTACAGTGCGGTCGTACGGTACCACATCGCACTACCGGGACACGTGTTGGCCGCTCGTAAACGCGCGGTGAGGAGGGGTCTAAATCCGAATTTTTTTTGATTTCAGGGCTAAAAATGAAATTTTGGATCATTAGGGGTCTAGATGTGTCAAGAATTCCGCACTGGCTGCCCCGGGTTCCGCCTGTCAGAGGGCGGTAGTTCCCGGCCTGACTGGCGGGCGCGTGTCGCGATTTAGGAGAAGTGCACGCTGCGCTGCGGTTTCATTCGTTCTTTGTCGGGAGCGCGCGAGGGTTGCGTAGCGTGTTGCGGAGAGAGAGGAGAAGCTAAGCTCAGCCCGGTCGGTCGTCGAGGCATGGCGGAGGATGCTGGAGCGGCGGCGGCGTTGGCGGCGGGGGAGGGGAAGATGACGATGGTGGTGGGGGTGGACGAGAGCGAGCACAGCAACTACGCGCTGCAGTGGACGCTCCTCCACTTCTTCTCCCCCGGACAGCAGCAGCAGTACCGCCTCGCCGTCGTCAACTCCAAGCCCGCCGCCTCCTCCGCCGTCGGCTTCGCCGGACTTGGTACACATCTCTCTCTCTCTCTCTCTCTCATGTTTTAGAGGTGGGGATTGGATTGGAGTGGAGTGGAATGGAATCAAGTTAATGATCGATTTAGGTGCACCGGATGTGACGCCGCTCGTGGAGGCGGACCTGAAGCGGAGATCCCAGCGCGTCATCGACAAGGCCAAGGAGCTCTGCGCCCAGGTAGAGGAGATCCCTTCCCGCCATGAATATTCTCCACGATTGGTTTCTGCACTACTCCCCCCCGCGTGATTCTCTAGCCATGGTGAGTTCGCCGCAGGTGAGCGACGCTGTCTTTGAGGTGGCGGAAGGGGATGCGAGGAACGTCCTCTGCGAGGCGGTCGAGAGGCATCACGCCGAGATGTTGGTCGTCGGCAGCCATGGCTACGGAGCAATCAAAAGGTCTTGACACTTTCCTACGTCTGCTCTGTTGTCCCGTTATTTTTTTCGTCTAGAGAATTGGTACCTTCGAGTTCATGCCTTTCTTTCTTGATGAAGTTCGTTTGTCATCCTAGCCTCGACGATCCTCTTTGCCTTTCATGGTTTGCACCCATTTGGCTAAACAAAACCACAAAACTGACATCAGGCCTTACTGTCAAGGCAGAACTCCAAAGCTGGTCTCAGATTAACAAAATGTATCATGGTGATTATCGATGAGCTGGACTAGACTATAATTAATCGGTGTATGATTGTATCCGCCTACAAAATGACCAAACCTGCTGCTTAAAAGTGTAATTTAATCTGGAATCTTGGTGGCTGACAAAGACCTGCCTACTGCTAGAATCAGTGGCGGAGCCAGAATTTGGTTACGCCCCAGCCTTAGTGATAGAATGATCTAGGCTATCTGGGCTATATCATGAAAATGTTACCCAGACTGGACTGAATTTATCCGGCCATACGCTAGATATTTTTCCACACCTCGTGCTGAAGCCTATCCTGCTTAGGGTGTAGTTCCGCCCCTGGCTAGAATTGAAACTCATTTGAACTTTTCTTTTATGCAATTGCCCAAATTTTCAGCCTCTTATCTCCAGACAGTGATACAATTACTAAAAGTCTTCAGCACCGCAATCTTTCTTTCATACCTTGAATTATCCCCCTGTCCTCACCTTGCATTTGTATAATTGACTTGCCTGAACTTCCCTGCAGGACTGTTCTTGGAAGTGTGAGCGATTACTGTGCGCATCACGCGCACTGCACCGTGATGATAGTGAAGAAGCCAAAGCACAAGCACTGAGCAATGACTCAGCATTGAGTGATCAGTATTCTGCGTATATATATAGGTATTGCCAAATTATGGATGTGTCTGTGTGTAAATAAATGGATCATCGACATCACCTCTCTGGTCGACTTCTGCAAGTAAGTAGCCCGTAATACCCCTCTACATCTGGATCGATTCTGGATTGAGAAGGTCAACAATAATTGTTGTGTCTGGTGCACCTCAAAACAGTGTGTTTTGTGAACTTGTGATGCATGCAGTGCATCATATATATAATCGAGGTTGAAAGCTCCATGCCTCTGTACATGTGGGCGATGATCAAGTCCTTCGAGCAATGCGTTGACAGTTTGTCTTAAATTCAGATTTTTCTTCCCCTCGTCAACAACAAAGGAAAAAAATTCAAATTCTGATAGCCATAGAAGTAGAGGCTACTTGGACATTGACACGCTTCGCGCGCTCTGGGGCCTCCTCCCAGCCATGGCCCCACACCGGAGGCAGTTAGGTTTGTTGCATTAATTCTGGGCAGCTCCCTGGGACACCGATCGATCTAGTAGCAAAGAGCTAGCGATATGGATCCTAGTTTTAATCTTAGTCCATTTTAAACCCTAGCTTCTACCCGCTCGATCGGACACTCTGCCACTTCTTAGGGGCTGTTTGGTTGCCTGCATGCACTCATGCAGTTGTATGAGCGTGACCAGGCTGAGGAGGGAAGCTCCTCAGCCACGTTTCTCCTCAGCCTGGCTCCAGTTGATTTTTTGCATCTGCTCGTGCAGGCTCTCTCCTCCATGCAGGCAACCAAACACCATCTCCCTTCATACGCGGGTGCGAGCCACCCGCATGCAGGCAACCAAACAGCCCCTTAGCTCCTGGCCAGCCGCAGCAGTACCGCCTCGTTGTGCTCAATGCCAAGCCCCTCTATTCTCTAGGTGTGTTCTTTTCAACTACGAGCTATGTTTTTTATCTTAAGTACAAATGTTTATATGAATGAATCGAAAACTGACAGGCTGCTTCAAAATGATGATGAAAAAACCATTCTGTTTATTTATTCGAGAAGCCCTATATATATCCACACCCTGGGCAGCCTAAGCTCCAACTCGGGATGTGCAATATTTATCAGTGTAAAGTCTAAAGAAGTTAAGTATGTAATTTTTTTTAACTCAAATAATAGTAGACTCTGATCCTCTTTAGCCTAGGATGTAACAAAAACGTAGATCCGTTCCTGATTATTGGAACATATCGTGTATTGTTCATAGAGGACCGTACTAACAAGAGGATTTGTTATTAATAAACCAAGGTACGGTAGAGATGCTGCCGACGGTGGAGCCAGACCTCAAACGCGGCTCTGCTAAAGTCATCAAGAAGGCCAAGCAGCTCTGCTCCCAGGTATCCTACGTAAAAAGAATTCAATACTTCCTTCAATCACAAAAAAAATATTGTTTCAGTATATATAGTCAAATTTTCTAAATTTTAGTTATTTATATCTTTTTAATTTTTTAGATTGACCATATGAAAATAATATGCGTAGATTTATCCCAAAAGAATTTATAAAGTATATTTTTATTAGATTTTATAAATTTATTATAATAAAAATTAGTAGTCAAAATTGCAGTTTAAAGATTGCAACGACATTCAAGACAACGTTCTTTTGTTACAAGAGGGATCATTATTTTCGTGATGAAGATGTTGTGCATGACCATCAGCACATGCATCGACCTAGCAAATGACAATCTCCGAGTTCATCCACCATCGCAGGTGGTTGATGCCAGTCATGAAGTGTTGGGAGGGAGACGCAAGGAGTATTCTTTGCGAGGCGGTTGAGAGGCACCATGCAGAGATGCTGGTTGTGGGCAGCCATGGCTATGGAGCACTGAAAAGGACTTGCCATTCATATATTTCTTTTACTTTTCTTCCTTCATTTAGTAGCTTGAAAAATTGAGACTTAAGCCACACTTTGCTGTAAAAAAAATTAGAGATACGCCATATTAATTACAGGGATGTTTAGTTTGTATCCACATTACCTTTGCAGTGAATTTTGGTGCACCACACTTTAAAATATAGTGAAACTTTCCCATAAATTATCTATGGCAAGAAAGTCTGGAACATCATACGTACGGTCACAGACTAAACCATTAACCATGAAAGGTGAAACTTGTTCAATGCACAGGTGTTGCAATGTGCAGCAACGAGCCAAACGACCTCTCCAGTCACTACTAATTATCATTATCTATCATCTGTGGCTATTATTGGTTCCTGCTGGCTATAAAAAAAAGTTAGCAAATTGTAGGATCTGTGAAACATTCATGACTAGGCCCCCCCCCTTTTTTTTCCTTTTAGCTTTGGCTTTCGGGTGTTTTTTAAGCGGCTTCTTGAAACTAAAATTATGTGTGATATTTACATTGATATTTTTGTTGTTTACCGTTGTCTCAAAAAGTATAGACAAAAGCCATTTATCGTAGCCTAAAAGAACCGAGAATATGATTCCGTGCATGACTTTCCCTTAACAATCAAATGGTAGCAGGGCCGTTTTGGGAGCGTGAGCGACTACAGCACCCATCACACGTTTCAAGCTCATTTGTAGCGCTGGTTACGTTTGTTTGTTGAGACTTGAGAGTTTCAAACGCAAGATTTACATTTGTTGATCCTAACGGTTGTTTGCACAATATTGGTTCTTTGGCTTTGGAGGGCTGATCTGATTCCATATTTCAAAGAAGATACTAAACTACGGATGTTGCACTGATTTGAGAGGTAATCCACGACGAATATGTACAATTTTCATATGATGGAATAGGCTATACTCTATGGGCCTGTTTGAATTTCGAATTTAAGAGATTCCCCTGTTTCAAACAGGTGCTATAGATAGACATCAGATTACGGCTGTCCTATACAACCATGGCTTTTTTCATTGAAACGTGTTGGTTCGGCTTTTTTCTTTTTTCTTTTTTTATTGTTTATAGAGATATAACAGTTTTTATTTTCTTAATTAAATATCTTAGAAAAAAATTAACATTTGCTATAATGTTATTTCAATCAAAAACTAAAAGTCATAACTAAATACCAAAAAGCTACAGCACAGCATACGCCTTGGAACAATCGGACGATTGTAGAGTCCATTATTGCATGCAAACAATCTCACGTGCAAGTTTAGGTAAGTTCTTCTCAGCCGTTGGATGGTCTAATTAAAGAGGTATTTTGAAATCCCAGCCTTTGGATCTTCATTACTAACCTAAGGGCATGTACAAAGGCAATTAATAGCTGGCCCATAGGAGTGCCAACTAGGTAACTTTGCTGATGTGGATGAGAGAGGAATGGAGGAGAGAGAAACACCGTCTCCTCGTGAGACATCGACTCTTACCGCGGAACGAGGCAGAAGAACTCCTGAGAAGTGTTGTTTCTTGATGATGTGGAGTGCTTAGGAGCTTGTGTCGGGCTCAACCCTTGTACTTGCCTGCATTAGTGTTGTCTCTTGATGATGTGGAGTATTTAGGAGCTTGTGTCGGGCTCAACCCTTGTACTTGCCCTAATGCTGTTACTTGGCCCCAGCAGCCGCAGACTTCCGTCTCAGCTAGCTCCTGGTAAGTCCTGACACCTCCCCACCCAACCGCCGCCGCCGTGGCACCGGTGCACGCCACCGACCAGGCCTCCGCCACTGCCTCCGACCTTGCCAAACCATTTTTAATCCTCTCATGCACGTAGGAGCACCAACATCCCAGGGAAGGCCGTGGATGATGTCCTCCACCTCGTCGCGCCCAAGGTGCTCGACGGAATGACACGCTCGGGAGCGGCCTCGCTCAGCAGGTCGCTCGTCGGGTTCCTCGCGCAGGACGAGCCGGAGAAGCTCCTGTCTCTCTTCGCGGCCAAGGCCATCAAGTACAGAGGCCTCGGCCCCATTGACTTCGCGTGCGCTCTGCACGTGTGCAGGGGGAGCGGCACGCGCTGGCTGCTCGTCCCGGAGATCCACGCGAAGGAGATCACGTGTGGGCTCGGGAGCGACCGAATCGTCGGCAACCTGCTGATCGATTTGTACATGAAGAACGGGCTTGTGCGGCTGGCGAGGCGGGTGTTTGAGGTGCTTTCTGCCAGGGACAATAATGTCTCGTGGGTTGCTATGTTATCAGGGTATACACAGAATGGCCTTGGAGAAGCTGTTGGCATGTATCGCCAGATGCATCGGTCCGGGGTTGTTCCTACGCCGTATGTTCTGTCTAGTGTGCTGAGCGCTTGCACTAAGGCTGGGTTTTTTTTTGCACAAGGACGGTCGATCCATGTCCAAGTTTACAAGCAAGGATTCTGCTCTAAAAACTTTGTGCGGAATGCGTTTATCGTGCTCTACACGCGGTGCAGATCCTTCAGGCTGGCAGAAAGGGTATTTTGTGACATGCCGTGCAGTGACAGAGTAACGTTCAATACGCTGATCTCGGGGCATGCTCAGCGCGGACATGGCGATCGTGCTTCGGAGATATTTGATGAGATGCGTTTGGCAGGGTTGAGGCCTGACTTTGTGACCATTGCTAGTCTCCTTGGAGCCTGTGCCTCTGTTGGGGATCTTCAAAAGGGAAGCAGCTCCATTTGTATTTGTTGAAGGGAGGTATGTCTTCAGATTACATAATGGAAGGCTCGCTCCTTGACGTCTATGTGAAATGTTGTGACATGGAAACAGCCCTTGAGATAGTCAATTTGGGTGATAGGACGAATGTTGTACTATGGAATTTGATGCTTGTGGCATATGAGCAGATTAGTGATCTAGCAAAATCGTTTGACCTATTTTGTCAAATGCAAGCTGCAGGTATACGCCCTAACCAATTCACATACCCATGCATATTAAGGACTTGTACTTGCACAGGAGAAATTGACCTTGGAGAGCAGATTCATTCATTAAGCATAAAAACTGGCTTTGAGTCTGTTATGTATGTCAGCGGTGTATTGATGATATGTATTCTAAATATGGGTGGCTTGACATGGCAAGACAAATTCTAGAAATGCTTGAAGAAAAAGATGTGGTTTGCTGGGCTTCCATGATTGCTGGATATGTGCAACGTGAGTTGTGTAAGGAGGCCCTTGAAGCATTCAAAGAAATGCAGGAATGTGGAATTTGGTCAGATAACATAGGCCTAGCAAGTGCTAATTGTGCTTGTGCTGGAATCAAAGCAATTTGTCAGGGTTTGCAGATACATGCTCGGGTTTATGTGTCTGGTTATTCAGCAGATGTTTGGAAGAAGCAAATAAGCTTTCTCTTCGTTTGAGGTAATTGAAAATAAAGACGAGATAACATGAAATGGACTGGTATCTGGTTTTGCACATAGTGGTTTATATGAAGAAGCCTCAAGGTATTTATGAATATGGATCAAGCTGGTGTCAAGTATAATGTGTTGCCATTTGTGTCCTATATTAGTGCTTCAGCTAACCTTGCAGATATAAAACAAGGAAAACAAATACATGCTAGAGTTATTAAAACAGGTCACAGCTCTGAAACTGAAGTTGCAAATGCTTTGATTTCACTTTATGGAAAGTGTGGCAGCATTGAAGATGCCAAGATGAGAGTTCTTTGAAATGTCCGAGAGGAATGATGTGTCATGGAAAACTATTATTACATGTTGTTCAATGCTCACAGCATGGACATGGCCTAGAGGCTTTGGATCTATTTGATCAAATGAAGCAAGAATGTCAAAAACCAAACGATGTTACCTTCATAGGCATTTTTGCTGCTTGCTGTCATGTGGGTTAGGTAGAGGAAGGCCTTAGTTCAAATCCATGTCTACTGAGCATAGAATTCATCCAAGGCCCCATCATTATGCTTGTGCTGTAGATATTCTTGGACGAGCTGGCCAGCTGGGTAACTTGATCGTGGAAGGAGATTTACTGAGGAAATGCCAATGGCTGCAGATGCAATGTTTTGGAGAACTCTTCTCAGTGCTTGTAAAGTACACAAGAACATAGAAATTGAAGATGCTTGCAGCCAAGCTTCTCCTGGAGCTAGAGCCTTATGATTCAGCATCGTATGTTCTCCTTTCAAATGCATATGCTGTTACTGGGAAGTGGGCCAGTAGGGATCAGGTCAGAAAGATGATGAAAGACAGAGTCAGAAAGGAACCAGGCCGTAGCTGGATTGAAGTAAAGAATGTAGTTCATGCATTCTTGGTGATCGGCTACACCCATTGGCTGATCAGATTAGGGCTGAAAACGGTCGGAAACGATCGGTAAGAGGTCAAATCACTTTCAGTTTCACATTATTTTTTCGAAAACGAAATCGATACGATATTGTCGGAAACGAGAACGACATCGATATTCCGGTAAATTCGGAAACGAAACTATTCGATCAAAAGTGCATCGATAACGATCGAAAATCATGAAAGCGATAGCTAAAATACGATATTCTCCACATCTAAGGAAGCCAAAACATGCAACCATAATCAATTCTAAGCCATGAATACTTAAAGAGAGAGAATATAGCCACATCATCAAGCACCCATGCAAAAGTTTTTTTCTCCAATGCAAACATCTCTTCCGTGGGTGCTTAGATGTTATATTATCTATTAATAGATATAGTTATACACATAAGCACCTGCTAAGTACCGATGTTTATTTAAGCATCGATGCTTCAAAATAAGCACATTATCTATTCTATGTGACAAGAAAAAACAGTTTTTCCTTACTAAGCATCTCTCTAAGCACCTGCATTATACATGCTCTTAGAGTACTAGTTTCCTTGAACATACTGGGCGGAGTAGTGGAGAGACCAACCGGCATGCTCAACAGCTGACGCTACCGAAGGTACATCGTGGTTCGAATTGCCAACGGCCGGCGACCGGCGGCAACTAGCACGACGCCAGAACGATGTCAAAGTTGAACCTTGCGATGGTGGCAAATCCTCAAGTCATTGCCCCTTGAATTTCCACTCGTGAGCGGCAGGGAACACGATCTGGCATATCTACGGAAAATTGCGTTTCCATTAAAATTTATCAAGAATGCAAGATTGCAAGCTCAGGAATGGAGAACTTCCAGCTAAATCTCAACCAAATCCCTCGCATACGAACACATGCTAACTCAGAAACGGAAATCTGAACTAAATCCCGAACCAATCGCTCACATCCAGAAATGCACTAGAGCCAACAGGCATGCAACTGTGTACGTACGCTCGAGATCGGTAATTACCGTCGGTAATTACCGACTAAATACGGTATTTTTCGAAAACGATCGGAAGAGAGCTAAATCGTTTTCGTTTTCATTATCGGATATTTTTACCGTTCTCGTTTCCGTTTGATCGGTTACCGTCACCGTTTCCGTTTAGGGGAAAAAATCGGTAATTTTTCGAAAACGATTTTCGGTAACCGAGAATTACCGTTTTCGTTTTCAGCCCTAGATCAGATGTTATAGAACCGGTATGGTAATAGAGAGGAGTGAATGATGCCTTCAATTTTTTTTCCTTAAGTATTTGTCGATCCTTTATTTTAATAGCTGTTGAGCTATGAATATCAAAATTGTAAGCTAACATCAAAAAAGCAATTCAAGAAACCAAAGGCCAAAGAACTCAGAACTCTGGTGGTCAGATCGTCTACTAGGGGGCGGTCTGATCTATGCCTAGCAGTCTAATCGCCGGCTATACACCAGTTTGATCAACCTCTGGCGGTTTGACAGGAGGGGGGGGGGGGTAGTCTGACCGTTTTCCTGTTCTAGAACTAAAAATCAGTCTATGCCGATGTAACTTTTAGTGTAACTCCAAAAATCCAAGTCTAAATGATATGAAAATTTGCACATATCTTGTTTAAGATCTCAAGAACCTATTTTATCTAAGAATCGCAATAATTCATGCCAAAATTTAGATTGCACCAAAACTAGGAAAAAATTGAAACCTTAAAATATGACTTGCTCGTGGGGGGAGAATGACCAAGATAGTTTTAGATATATTTCCACATGTCATAGCAAGCGAGAAATCACAGAAAATAGAGGTAAAAACTCTTGGATCAAGAAGTCTCCTAAGACGGTCAAATCCAAGTAAAATCGGGCAACTTCAAGGCATGAGTAATATCAGGCCTTGTGCACATCATAGCATATATCAAACGTCCAACTGCTAAGGCATAAGGAACATGTTCCATTTTCTTTTTCATCTCATCAGTAGATGGGCATTACTTAGTGCTCAACTTAAAATGAGTTGCTAGTGGACAACTCACAGCTTTGGTAGTGTCCATCTTGAACTTGCGAAGTACCTTCTCAACATACTTCTCTTGAGACAAGTACAACTTGTTGAAACTTCTATCTCTCTCAATTTTCATTCCAAGAATCTACTTTGCTGGTCCTAAGTCTTTCATAGCAAAACATTTGCTAAACTCTGCTTGAGCTTTGCAATCCTAGAGACATTCTTGCCAACAATCAATATATCATCAACATAGAGTAACAAGATGACAAAATCATCACCTGAGAACCTTTGGATGAACACGCAATAGTCTGAGCTACACCTCTTGTAGCCTTGCTCCTCTATAACTAAGTCAAATTTCATGTACCATTGCCTTGGTGCTTGTTTTAGACTATAAAGACTTTTCTTCAGCTTGCACACATAGTCTTCTTTACCTTTCACAAGAAACCCCACAAGCTGCTCCATGTAGAATTCTTCCTCCCACCATGAAGGAAGGCTATCTCCACATCCATTTGCTCAACCTCTAAGTTGAAACTAGCTGCCAAGCTAAGGATCACTCTAATAGATATCATCTTCACCACCAGAGAAAAGATCTCATCAAAGTCAATACATTTTCTCTAAACAAATCCTTTCACAACTAGCCTAGCCTTGTACCTTAGATGTAGTGTGTGCTCTTCTTGCTTAACTCTGTAGACCCACTTATTTTTCAAAGCTTTCTTACCCTTTGGTAACTTAACCAACTCATATGTGTGATTCTTATACAAGAAATCCATCTCTTCTTGCATGGCCTTGTTCCACTCCTTGTGCTCATCTTCCATTGCATCTACAAAGCACATAGGTTCTAAACCGTTAGATAATAACACCACATACTCATCTGAGGGATACTTGGTGAAAGAAACTTGATCTCTACTAGATCTTCTATGTGGAACTTTTGGTATTGGTTGTTGATGATTTGAATCATCAATTTCAGCATCAAACTCATGATGTTGAGGAAAATTTTAATCACTTGTACCTTGCACATCTTCATGTACATCATCTGCAACATCATTTTCAGATTATTGTGGAGTTGGAGTAACAGGAATTGGGTCTAAATCAACCATATCTTATTGCTGAGGAACTTACACTTTTGTCTTCACACTATCCTCAGTTGTTTGGTCTTCAACAAACATAACATCATGACTTCTCAGTACCTTCTTTGCTATAGGATCATACAGGTTGTAGCTAAACTCATCCAGACCATAGCCAAGAAAGATACAACAACAACAACAACAAAGCCTTTTGTCCCAAACAAGTTGGGGTAGGTTAGGAATGAAACCTTCTCAAGATCAAAGAGATATAAGCCTTGAAATAAAACCTACAATGTTAAAACCCTAAGCTGTACAACCTACTATCTGAGCAAGAGCCTAAAACACTGCCCCTAACTTTCTTATAGTTCCGGTACATTGTTATGTATTTGCATCAAGATTTGACCTTTCATCTTGAGGAATATGAACAAATGCCTTACACCCAAAAATCTTCAGGTGGTCATATGAGATTTCCTTATTGTACCAAACCCTGTTAGGAGTATCTAACTGCAAAGAATAACTTGATGAAAGATTAATAAGATAAACTGCAGTCATCAAAGCCTCACCCCAATAGTGCTTAGGTAACCTTGCATGTGACATCAAGCATCTAACTTTCTCCACAATTGTTCTGTTCATCCTCTCAATAATACCATTCAGTTGTGGTGTCTTTGGAGGAGTGAATTGGTGCCTAATCCCTTGCTCCTTGCAATAGGCATCAAATGGCCCAATGTACTCTCCTTTATTGTTAGTGTGAATGCACTTGATATTCTTCCCAGTTTCTCTCACAACTGAGGCTTGGAATTGCTTTAACACATCCAACACTTGATCATTGGACTTCAAGAGATAGGCCCAAACTTTTCTAAAGAAATCATCAATGAAAGTGACAAAGTACTTGACACCACCAATTGATCTTGCTGATATTTTGCACACATCGGAGTGCACCAAGTCTAGCAACTTTGGATTCTTATGAGGAGGTAGACTTTTGAAAGCAACCCTATGCTACTTCCTAGCTAGACAATCTAAACACTTCTTCAAGTGAGCACCTTTCATCCTTTTTAGAAGATTCTTCTTCACTAGCATGGTCATTCCCTTCTCACTCATGTGCCCAAGTCTCTTGTGCCATAGAACATAGGGTCTCCTTTCTCTAATGCATTTACACAAACAGTAGAGAGTTTGACATGAACATGATACAAAAGTGAAAACCTTATTACCTCTTACAACCACCATGTTACCTTTGGTAAGCTTGTACTGGCCGTCTCCAAATATGCTCAAGTACTTTTCTTCATCAAGCAATCCAACTGAAATTATGTTGAGCTGAAGTGCTTCAATATGCCTCATAGACTTGAGGACTAACCTTGTACCATTTGCAATCTCCAAATGCACGTCTTCTCTCCCAACGATGGCTGCCTGTCATTGTTGCCCATCTTCACAACACCAAAATCACCTGCTGTGTAGTTTGTGAAGAGCTCTCTATAAGATGTAGCATGTATGGTAGCACCGCTGCCTGGTATCCAAATCATCTCATCACCATTCACAAGATTGACGACTGCATCATCAGAAACTATAGCGATCTTCTCAATAATAGAACTAGACCCACCCATATTACCTCCATTGCCTTCATCCATGACAAGCATTACTTCCTCAACTGGAGAAGTAATCCGTCCAACATCACTGCCATGTTTCTGAGCTTGCTTCTTCTTCTTCTTTTCTCATGCTTCCACTTGTAGCATTGCCACTTGATGTGGCCCTCCTCATGGCAATGATGACACTCATAATTATCATATTTGTCTCTTGACTTGCTTCTACTTTTAGCTACACCTTTCTTCAGACCTCAGCTCTTGCTTCTCCTTTGTGACTTAGTGATCAACATCTCTGAATGTGAGGAAGAGCTATCCATTTTAGCCATCAATGTGGTCTTTTCATTTTGCACCTTGGCCTTGACAAGGTTCCAAGTAACAACACCATTAGGGTTGAATTTCACACAGTGACTTTTAAGGTCTCCCAATTGTCCGGCAATGAGCCAAGTAGTAGTAAAGCCCTAACCTTATCTTCAAATGTGTTACCCATGGAAGAAAGCTGATTTCTAATACCTTGGAATGCATTCACATGGTTTGCAATAGGAGTGCCTGCTATGTACCTCAAATGGATGAATTACTTGATCAAGAACATCTTGTTTGTATCTTCCTTTCGGGCATAAAACTTCTCCAATTTTTGCCACAAGGTTTGTTCATGTTTCTCTTTAGTGATATGGTTGCATGTTTCTCCTCACCGATATGGTTCAACATATTGTCATCAACGTACTGTCGAATGAACTCACAAGCTTGGCAATGAAGTACCTTCCAATTATCCTTGGAATACTTTTGGCCTTTTAGTACCAAACATAGGTTTGCAATACTCTTTCACATAGAGCAAATCCACCATCTTACCCTTTGTCGAACCCGGATTTCACAGTCCAGAATCTTTTGTAATTTCATCACACTATTCTTTAGATCAGTAGATAGTGCTTACATATACATTGCTGAATCATTTCATGCATCACTTAGACTATACCATTCCATAATATTACACATAAGAGTTTACATATACCATGTTGGGTAGTTTTTACATAAAGGGCCACTCAGGCTAAATACTTACGAATTTTTCGTACGGATAATCCATTTTTTATTCGAAATTACATAAATATACCCGTGGGAAATTTTTTTACAAAAATAGGCTCCAGTCGCCTAATGGTTGGACGACTGGAGCCTTTCGCCCAACCAGACCGCGACACAGTATGTCTCGCTGCACAGTAGAGCGACTACATCCAGTCGCTCTGCCGTTAGGCGACTAGCATGCAGTCGCCATCCCGTTAGGCGACTAGCATGCAGTCGCCATCCCGTAGGGCGACTTCATGTAGCCCCCGTGATTGTTTTAGATTTTGTGAATTTTGTAACGTTGAACGGGTAAAAAATACGGTGAAGTTGTAATAAAAGTTTACGTTCATTGTATATTGTAGGTGTGTAAAAAGTTTTAAATTTTTTTTTCATGAAAGATTGAGTACAGAACGATCGATACATACACTGTTAAGTGAGATAGTTTATGTGCGGAGAGAGATAATAGACTTCTGTAAATTTAAATAAACTTCATAATATAACTGTGAGTAACATGCCGCATGTTTTTTCATTACATGCATAACATATATAGCATCTGCAGCGTCGCCTCACTAGTCACCCTGGTGTGCCCCGTCACCGCGCCCGCGTCCTCCCATACGGCCTCGCTTGGCCCTCCTCCGGTGCAACAGGTTAGGACGATCCGAAAAAGTAAAACGAGCAGGAGGGTGTCTATCCCACCCTTGCGCTGGTGGAGTCAGCTGCACCTCTGGCTGTGTGCTCTCCGGTGCACCGGGGAGGGCACTGCCAGAGAGAACCTCCGGTGCTGCGTCGGAGAAGTGTCTGGGCCACTCCGGTGTAGACGCGAAAAACTAGTCCACATCGTCCGGGCCTGGGGAGACACCGTGCTGCTGGTACGTACCTGCAATATTAATATCGTTAGTTCGTTGCATGTCGTCTTCGGATAAACACGATATAAGAACCTCTGCGTACCCGTAGCTGGCGCCATCGACGTAGGAGGAGGGGCGTACACCCCCTGCGTGGGCGTGGGGAAGACAGGGGTGTGCGTAGGAGGCGTGAAGTGAACCGGTGTAGGAGGCCCTGCCCAGGCTGAACCCCCTGGCTGCTCCGGGTGAGGTGGTGGAGGACGTATCCACGTAGGTGCACCAGAGTAGTGCCACGCTGGTCGGGGTGGACGAGCAGTCGAAGCGGTGGGCGTGGAGACCGCCGGTAGCCTCGTGCAGGACAGTAGGCTAACGATACGTCTACACCCGTCGTGCATCCGACGCGCAAAGCTGATGCCCTCCTCATGGGTCAGGTGCGCACCACTGGAGAGCCTCTCCAGTACTGTCCCGGAGTCGGCGCATAGGGCAGAACCGACGTCAGCCTGGACACAAAGACATGAAATGGTCGATTATCGAAACGACATTACCATTTGGGAATCTTTGAAATGACATGTAACGTACCGCGAGGTGAGCGTCGCGCGCGAAGTGCGCGGGGTACGTGTCTGTCGGAGCGGCGACGTGTGTGGCAGGCGGGTCTACCACATATACGAGCCTGGTACGGGTCTGCGGCTGGTACCAGCGCAGGTACTCCGCGTACTCCCTACTGTCGTACGGGCGGTCCTCCTCCACGCGGTCGTCGAGCGCACCCTGCCACTGCTCGACCCACGGCTGCATCCTCAACGACCAGTCCGTGCCTCTTTTCACTCCCTTCGCACTGTGACTGCGTATAGAACCATTACGTAATGTGAGATACTTGCGAACGCAGTAGTAAGTATGTAAATATTTAACACAAACGATCACTCACCCGTGCACGTGGCGCGGAATCGATGGTCCGACTGGTACAGGAACTGGCTGTCGTAGCCCGAACTGCCGCATCACCCGCTGGGGTGCGTAGTCCTCCACGTAGATGAGGTACACGAGCTTCCGGCGGGTGAGCCAGAAAGCCCGGTCCCGCCAGCAAAGTGAGGACAGCCCGCCAGGAGCACGGGCCTGAACTGCCGTATCTGCGTACGGCTTCCAGCGCACGTCGTCGGCTGTGATGCGGTCGAGCTGCTCCACAAAGACCCGGTACGCCCGCGTGACCTGCACGTGCGCGAACTGTACCTGCAAGAAATATAAGTTGTTTAGAATGACGATCGTTAATAAGAAAGAAATAGTTGACTGTGATAATACTTACTCGACGACGGCACCAGATAGAACCCATCGTCGGCCGGTCAACGTCTCCCCCTGGATACATCTCAGGCCCGTACGGACCCATGTCGTCTAGCACAGGTCGCCCGAGGCTTAAGCGCTCGAACGACCACAACTGCAGTAGCAGGGGACAGCCCGTGAGGATCGAGTTCGCCCTGATCCTCGTGCACGCATCGCATAGGGCGCGGTACGTCGCGGCAAGTACGGCCAATCCCCAGCTGACCTGGTGGGGCTCGCCGTCAGCGATCGCCCTCGCATAAGCGATAAGGCGCGCATCCACCGAGTTGCCGTGGCTGGTGGTGAAAAGCACCCAACCAAACAGCCACAGCACGTACGCCTCCAGGTGGCGTGACACCTGGTGATCGTCTGCCTGTGGAACCATGCGCTCCACCTGAATTCAAACAAGTTGTTATTAGTACCTAATACCACAAATAAGATCTTCGACGACACGATCGAATGTAAAAACCACGTACCCGGTACTGTGTGAGCCACCTCAGCGTCGGCCCATGGGTCTGCGCCTCTCTGAACACGTGGTGCTGAGGGCCCGGTGGAACGACACCCTCGAATCTGCCAAGCAGGTCAGCGCGCTAGTCGTCTGGGGCCTCCGGTAGGAAGGCAGCGTCTCCCGCGATCGGAAGGCCAAGGAGCAGGGACACATCCTGCAGGGTCGGCGTCATCTCCTCGAATGGGAGGTGGAAAGTGTGCGTCTCGGGCCGCCAACGGTCCACCAAAGCCGTCAGCAGGGAACGGTCGAACGGGAAGCGTCGTGATCGCTCCCCGCCCGCCTCGTCCCCGCCAGCGGCTGCATCCTCGTCCGTGGCCTGCACCATCCGGGCAAAAGGGAGTAGCCCAGCATCCCGCAGCCTGCAAACAAAGTGAAGGTCAGCACGGAACGAACTTACGGTCGCACTAAACGCTGGAGTAGTGCAAACCTGGCAGTCCAACGAGGGTCGAGTCCCCAGGCCACGCGAGGTGTGCGTGTCCGGACCACTCCCAGCTGAGGCGGCTCGTCCGTGCTCCCCGGTGGCGGCACTAGATGGGAAGCGCGATGAGAGCGGTCCACGTGCTCGTCCAACAGCGCGTACTGCCACTCGGAGTCACGTCCAGCACGAGTCATACCTGCAAAATTTGTACAATAATTTCTACATTAAATTTTCTACATGTCAATTTGTACAATAATTTCAACATTACATTTTCTACATCTAAATTTCAACAATAAATTTTCTACATCTAAATTTGTACAATAATTTCAACATTAAATTTTGTACATGTACATTTAAATATTATATTTTGTACAATAATGCATTATAAATGGTATACAAAATTTATAAACTAAAGTTTCTAAACTAAATTCCTAAACTATATTTACTAAACAAATTCTGAAATTTAAATTTCTAAATTAAATTTCTAAATTTATTTTCTAAACTAAATTTCTAAACTACATTTTCTAAACTATATTTCTAAACTAATTTTGTACACTACATTTTCTAAACTAAATTTCTAAACTACATTTTCTAAACTATTTTTCTAAACTATATAGCTAGTCTAATTTTCTACACTACATTTTCTAAACTAATTTTCTAAACTAAATTTCTAAACTACATTTTCTAAACTATTTTTCTAAACTATATTTCTAAACTAATTTTCTACACTACATTTTCTAAACTAATTTTCTAAACTAAATTTCTAAACTACATTTTCTAAACTATTTTTCTAAACTATATAGCTAGTCTAATTTTCTACACTACATTTTCTAAACTAATTTTCTAAACTAAATTTCTAAACTACATTTTCTAAACTATTTTTCTAAACTATATTTCTAAACTAATTTTCTACACTACATTTTCTAAACTAATTTTCTAAACTAAATTTCTGAACTACATTTTCTAAACTAATTTTCTAAACTATATTTGTAAACTAATTTTCTAAACTAAATTTCTAAACTACATTTTCTAAACTAATTTTCTAAACTATATTTCTAAACTAATTTTCTACACTAATTATCTACACTAACAAAAAATATAACACAAAAAAATTACCTGGAAATCGCGCACTCCCTCTCCTCTTCTCCTCTCCCTCTCTTTCTCTCCCCCTCCTCTTCTCCTCCTCTCCCTCTCTTTCTCTCCCCCTCCTCTTCTCCTCCTCTCCTTCTTTCCCCTTCTCTTCTCTGCGCGCCGTCTCTCCTCTGCGCTCGCGCTGGAATGCGGCCGAGGGAACAGTGGCCGTCGGTCGGCGGCCGAGCGCGTTTTATATCCACCCTCATTCGCCCAACGGTTCGGCGACTGCATTTCAGTCGCCCAACCATTGGGCGACTCCCTTTCAGTCGCCGAACCGTTGGGCGACTGCCGTTAATCGCCCAACGGTTGGTAGACTCTCCATATGTCGCGATCCGGTTGGGCGAAAGGCTCCAGTCGCCCAACCATTAGGCGACTGGAGCCTATTTTTGTAAAATTTTTTCCCACGGGTATATTTATGTAATTTCGAATAAAAAATGGATTATCCGTACAAAAAATTCAAATACTTACAATGCAAAAGCAGAAACAAGATGATTAACAAAAGCGAGACCATAACCTCCCCATAGGCAAGCGACTAGGGATAAAACTATCATGCTAACGGTTCCCTTAGTTCCCTTTGTCTTCTTCGCCATCTAGACCTGGTGCATTGTGGTGTGTGTATAAGTCTTGCTCATCCACTTCTTAGTTAATTGAGTAAGCAAGGGTGAGCACTATCAACCATGCTCCGCGAGCCAACACACAAAATGCATTATTATAGATACATAGCTGAGCAAGGTTGGCTAGGGTTCTTTTGTTAAATGCCTTAGTTGACAATTACCAATAATAGAAATTCCTGTGACTTAGCAGTTTTAACTGAAATCAATTTTTTTGAGAATGCATATAAGATTGCAATATTAGTAATAATACAGGATCCATCAACTGTTACATGGCCTCTTTCATCCAATGCTAGTTTCTCAGCATTGCACCTGCTTATTATCATTAGTGGGACTGATCGCATAGGGCCACAAACTAGTTTTCATCCCGACCAAAAAGTTTGTCTTATAAAACAAAACTAACTTTAGGAGGTCCCTATGCCCGCTCATGATCGTAGGCACAACTGTTCGAACAGTTTTCACTCTGCAAAAGTCGCACACTTTACCCACAAGAGACAACCAACTTGTAATGTTCCATCTGTTTCCTTAGACAAGTAGATCAAGAAGGTCACCACGAAACCTTTACAAGGTATCTTTCCAATGAGGCTACACCCTTTAAGGTTTCCACTACTATGGGATATGACCATCCCTCTAGAAGCCCCCTGTTGTGCCATCACATCAAAGGGATATGGCCATCCCCTTGCATGTGGTCCACACCTATAGCACAACCTACACTGGGTTATTGCAAATTAGTTAGCCAGGTTGTACCAATTGTAGACTTGTGGTTGCACTATTTTGCATGGGGAGATGCTATAAGAGTAGTCCTTCAAATTTATCTGGGTGGTTCTACCATAATTTAACACTGTCATGCATCCATTGCACTAGGCCCCATACCATACGCCCAGATAGTTAAGAAAATTGAGGCTTTTGTGGGTGTCAAAATAATTAGTTACAACATACTAGTCACTTTCCACCAGTGATCACTCAAACTGAATTTTCATGTTTGAAATGATGTTAGGGCAAATTATTACCCTCGGGTGTCCAAGCAAGAATAAACATGACATTTTATAGATAATAATGCTACCATTGTAGTTTCTAGGGTGACAAGGATTTAGTACTCAATTATTTCAAGGAATAGGATGTAATAGAACCACAATGTACCATGGCAGATATTTAACTATTAGGACAAATATATTTCATGTAATAAATAGCAGCATGCAATTTGATAATTTGAACCGAAATAATATGCATAAAATATAGATTCAACATGATCAAACTACTAACTCGTCTTATTCTCTAGTTGATTGGTCTTGTAGATCTTGGCTTGCCTCGTATTCTTCCGCTTGTGCTTTATACGCTATTCGTACGTGTGCGCAAAAATTTGAATAAAAATCAGCAAACTAGAACTAAATTTAAATGAACTCCAAAATTCATGATTTTAGTTCCACTGGATGGATCCTGATTTTAGACAAATTTAGAAATAATTTTCACTAAATTTGGACATAAGATGAAGGAGAACGAGCCATTTAAAGTTTGGGTTTTAAATAAATTCTAGAATTCTCTCACTAACAAGTAGGACCCACTGGGCTTTTTAATTTCTTTCTTATTTATTTTCTTATTGAAAATGCTACGGTGTATGATAGGTGGGGCCTACTAATTTTAATTTCCTTTTGAATATCTTTTAACTAAAAATGTTACTATGACTGACAGGTGGGGCCAGTTGCTGTGCAAATAGTGATCTGGACCAACATGTCAGTAGCTTATATACTTTTAATTGGTTTGAATAGAGTTTTTAATTGGTCAGGCCCACATGTCTTTCGGACAAGGTTCTAATTAAACAGGGAGGCCCTACTGGTTAGCAACTAAGTAGCGAACACTAAGCAAGATCATTAAGCATTTGATTGCATGCATTAATGCTAATGATGGTGCTACAGTTCTCCTTCCCCGCCGAAGGGAGGTGAGGCTCACTGACGGCCAGAAGGAGGGTGGCGGTTGATGGCGATGTGCGAAATGGATTCCATGGCCTTGCACAAACCTCAGGGCAAGGCGGCCCAACCAAATTTGGGTTTTAGGGCAGCCGACGATAAGCTCTAGCAGCCACGGAAGGCCAACCATGGCACCATGATGGATCACGGCTCTAGGATACAATTGCTTGCTAGGGGGAGCAAATAGAGGCTAAGAGAGGCTCACCCAAAGCAAGGGAGGACCTTGGGGTAGCGTAGAGTGAGTTGGCGGTGTAGACCCTGTCAGCAGCAAGGCGGTCATCACGGGTGGCACACTGGAGAGGAAGAAGAGGATCAGTGTGGTACGGGAGGTCTTCGGACGTCCGTGAGGTGCCCCAAGCATGAGGACTTGGGCTGAGGCAGTGTGATGCCCAAAATGGCTTGGCGACGTTGCTTCGATAAGAGGGGAGGAAAATGATAGCTCAGTGGCTCTTGGAGGTGATTAAGGCCAAGTGGGAGCAATTGGAGGTTAGGCGAAATTCTCTGGGGGCTTGAGCAGGTTTTTATAGTAGGTGAGGAGGCCGGACCATGTGGAGGTGGCATGGCGGCGACAGGAAAGGGGCTCGGGGGCTAAAGGCGATGATGCCATTGTGCAGCGTGGCACAGGGCATGGGGCAAGGGCAATGTTGCACAGCATGGCGTGGTGCATAGGGTACATCGATGCGTGGCTCGACCATGCGGGGCATGCGTGATGTGCAGGCGGCACGACACATGGTGGGAGCATGGCAAGGAGGAAGGAGGGGAGGGGGCCAGGGGAAGGAGGTGGTCAAGCTCGTGAGCCGAGGTATAGGTGGGTGCAGGTGGGCATACATGACACTACAGTGGCACAGTCGTCAGCATGGGCGTGTGCATGGCGTGCTGTTCACGTACGACGCGGGAGCAGGGGCGTCAGGGCGCGATCTGGCGTGAAGGGGCTTGGCTATGCTGGCTTGGGCCGAGCCAAAGGCCCAGTTGGCCAGGAAAAATGGGCTGGGGCCCAATGGGCTAGGCCTAGCTATTCCTCTACCAAATTCTGAATTTTTTGAATTTTTCCAATTTGAAATTTGGATTTAATTTGCTAGTTCAAATTAGGGCCATATTACATTCAAATTTAATTTGAATTTGGATTTGCCTCAAACTCTAATTTCCTATAGTGCTAGTCGGAGTCTCTGGATGGCAATGCGACAGAATTTCTCATCCCTAAATTGGTTTTCCATTTTTAATTTATCTGAGTTTCATTTTTTTGTAGTTAGCTACTATTAAGGAATTTATTTATTTGAATTTGATTTTAACCTTTTGCTTTTAGCTCATGAATATCTCCAATAATAATTTATCTTTGATTTATAATTCAATTCGGTCACGTTAATCCTATGTTTCTGTCGCTATTTCATATCCATTTATTATTTCCAATTGAAACTTAATTCAAAGAGCCAAGGTAAACCACAAGGCAAAGCTTGGCATGCAAAAAATCTAAA
The DNA here is from genome assembly GCA_017311315.1 of Dendrocalamus latiflorus. NCBI lineage: Eukaryota > Viridiplantae > Streptophyta > Magnoliopsida > Poales > Poaceae > Dendrocalamus > Dendrocalamus latiflorus. Next base: position 4,709,133 of record CM029650.1, read on the forward strand.
TTCTCAAAGATTTCGGCATCAAGCTTTTTGGGTTGTTACACTCTTCCAAGCATGAAAGTTTGTACCATTCAATGAGATCATCCTGCTAGCATTCACCTCTATTTTTTCACCACAAGGAAATCAGCAAGTAATTAGGCTCAACACATGCTTTGATACCACTTTGATGGGCTAGACAACAACAATGGACAAATCACCGATACAACAACAATGGGCAAATCACCAACGCAATAACAATGCACAAGTCAACCCCTTATCTTGTAGTAAACTTTGAGGATAGTTTCAACTAACAAGTAAGCAGTGGAAATAACAAATCAACATGCACAATTGACATGGTGATTTATGTGGAAAAACTTCCTCAAGGTGAGGAGTAAAAAACCATGGGACCAATCGGTTCACTCCAAACTTCCACTATTAACAACAATGGATATAATAGAGTTTTTTTGTAGAACCTCTAGAGATTACAATAACAACAACACAATCATCAAGTTACAAACTTGGCATCGTTATCAACAAAAATCACACTTGACAAGAGTTAACAAGAGATAGCTAAATTCTGCTAAAATGGAGCAGTTTTGTTTCTGTCCACTTTGGTCTTAAGTTCATATCTTGAAAACCACTGATCCAAATTGAATTAAACTTGACAGGAATATATGACAATGAGTCCTTAACATTCTATAAAAATTTTAGCCCAATACAACACCATTTGACCCTCAAACTGATCAACTACCAAGATTGCACACCTCTAAGTCCACTGTAAATCGAACTGACTAAACCTTTCTCAAATCCGGTGCTCTAATCAATCAACCTCAAACCAACTGATCAAATCAAATTACTCTAAGTGTAGAACAAACTCACCAAGATTGGAGTCAATCCAACCATGTTTGAGCCTCCGACCATAAGCATGAATAAGATCGAAAAGAGCCACCAACTGGACAGAGCTTCACTTCCCTTCTCTTTGCTTCTCTCTTGTTAAGTGTTGTGGCGCTACTCTTTCTCACACTCCCACAGCAGTAGTGTCAGTTGGAGCTCACTCTCTCAAGGAGGCAAGGTGTAGCTAGGGTTTTTATGTATTCTCTCCTTTCTCACGCAGACATCTCAACCATCAATCAAAAAGCAAATCAACAGACTACAAGTGTTGAGTTTGCAGGCTACAGTTGGACTCCCCTTCACCTCCATGTGGAGGAACAAAGCCCAACACAATGCAGACTTGCAGAAATAAGCCATGGAGATGTTCATAGATCTATCTGTGGGTACATCTTCCAGTGAAAGCAGAGAGAATTTCAACAAGATCATGATCGACATCTTTGTTGATGACAAGAAGCACGGCTCCGTCAGAACAATGGCAGGAGAAAAGCTGGAGGATTTGTGTACAATACAATGATGATGATGTTCTCAAAAAACTAAAGAAAGCCCTGACCGATGTGATGCCAAAGGTAATCTGTGTCAACTTTTGAGAAAAATACAGTTAATGTTGGATTATTATCAACATCGTATATGCATATGTGGGGTGGGGTGATCCTGTTTTGCATAGCTGACATTAGAGCTGGGAGTTGGAATGTGTTTTTCTGGGCCAGCTCGAAGCACGGCCAGCCTGGCATAGCCCAAGCACGGCCCAGCCCGACATGTGGTGGGCCGTGCTAGCATGGCACAAACGGTGGGCCGGGCCGGGCTTAGAAACATGACCCACTAGGCAGCACGGCACGGCGAATCGTGCTATGCTCAGGCCGGCACGACATGGGGAGCATGGTGGGCATGGCAGGCACGTCGGAGCCAGCAGCCAGGCCGCCTTGGCCTGCACCTCGCCTCGCCCCTCTCATTGACATCCCTCGATTCCCCACAACCACAACTAGAGCTGGGAGTTGGGCCGTGCCGTGCCAGCACGGCCCGAGCCCACCGTGCTTCATGCCGCTTCGTGCCGTGCCAGCTCGGCCCAGTCATCTCACTGTGTCATTCTGTGCTAGCCTGCCTCACCTCCGACCAAGCCCAAGCACGGTCCAAAGTCCACTATGCCAACGTTCGTGCCATGCTAGCCCAATCCCATCTCGAAGTAACTATACACAATGAAGGCGGTAGTGACGATGGCGGCGGCGGTCGTCATCTTCCTTTCTCTCGTACCCACCTCATTAAAAACTAGTTGAAATTGAATTAGTTGCATAAAAATATAGGCACACAATGATGTAAATATTTTAAGAAAAAGTGGAATTTTTTTGATATTTTAAAAATATAATGTTACTGTCTCGTTAAAAACTTTACGCCCTAGAGTGGGGTTCCCCGAGTAAAGAAAAGAGTGCGACCCTATAGGTTTATGTGTATTTGGCCATAGGCCGAAATACTCCTTTTCAGCCCATAAGTCGGTAGCGGTCTCTAGCAGGACATAACGACACCCAAACATACATAAAGATCATATCAGACGAACCTATATAGTGCTTATATATCGATCCCTTTACCTGATAATATCAGATTGAAATCAAGGTGAGAAGCGTGTCATCCTATGATAGCTCGATTATTCACTCAAAGCTATAGTGGATTACTCAGTTGTGATTGACTCTTCAACCACATTAGGCAAAGCCATGCACTTTCTTAATCCAACTCCATCGATGAGCCCAGAGATATCTCTCCTGTTATATAGAAGGGGCAAATTCTATCTTGATCGCTCATATTCTTTCGCATGTTTCATAGCAAACCTGAAAGCTACCTTTATTACCACCCAGTCACAGAGCAGTGTTTGGTAACCCCTAAGTAAACTATTGCACATGTTGGAAATAATGGTGATCTCAGATCTAAGGATCATACATACATTATATATGAGACCAACTGATGACACTTAAGAATATAGCAATTCCCGCAGTGTCTCATGATGGGTCAATCCAACATCATGTTCTCTAGCATGTGTTCACATTATTGATTTGATATCTCATATCCATGATCTATGAAACATGATCATCAATCAATATATGTACTGATCTGTAAATCATAATGGTCCCACATAATGATATAAGATCAGGGATAATTTAGAATAACATCAAAAATATGATTAAAGAGTTTCACGAACAAGTCACATACTTGTTAATCAATATGAAAGATATTTATTCAAGAGACAAAATAATATTTTATTCAAACGATCATAAACATAGAAGTGATATAATTATCTTCATAATTGCCTTTAAGACATATCACTAATAGTTACCAGGGACACTCGAAAAGATGGAGCCAAAGAAGGAACTATCATTAAAAAAATTGAAGAAAAGAAAGGTATGAAACTAAGCAGTACAGATGCATGAATTAATATGGTGAGAAAGACTAACACTACTACAGAAAGCCTCATAGTAGACACCTCATCACAGACGGTTTTGTGAAACCGACTGTGATGAACACTATTACAGACGGTTGTAATTTGGAGGCCGTCTATGGTATTTATAGCGGGAAAAAGAAGTATCACAGACGGTCGGTCTATATTAAGAACCGTCTGTGATAATCCCAGATTATCACAGACGGTTTTTAATAAAAAATCATCTGTGATAATGGCACTAAGCCATTTATTGCGCTGCTCAGACCGCATCTGTCTTCATTTCGATCCAGATCTAGCCACTGCTGCGCATTCAACAAGGGGGAGCATTCAACAATACTCCCTAGTCACAAAAGAAAGTTATTTTAGACATTAACATGGTCATTAAAATGTAACTTTGGCAGTTTATTTCTATTGAAATATATTTGTAAGACTTAATAAAATTTAATATTATAAAAGTATTATTTAGATAAATCTACATATATCATTTTTATATTCTAACCTTCATATTTCAGAATATTGATAGCCAAAGTTTATAATGTTTCTGTGAATTAAGGGAGCCTCTTCCGGAATACAAAGCAAAACATTGCAATCCTTCATGCTAACATAAATTTGGAGCACAACAACACGTAAAATAGAACAATGTATCGTGAACATCCAAGATCAAACCATCCAAGCAACCAAATGTAATCCCGTACCATTTGATACAGCTAACCAAGCCGGCTACTTGCACGATTCCATCCAAGACCATCCAAGACTATCCCATTCATATTCAGCCTTATCCCCAGCGCTGGCGGGAAGAGGGTGATGGTGGCGTGAATGGACGCTCGGCCACTACTTCGCCCACGGCCAGCCACAGTAGAACCACCTTGTCACACTCAATTCCAAGCCCCCTATGTCCTCCGTCGTCAGAATCGCCGGCCCAGATACACACACACTCTTAATTACTGGAACATACTATGGGATGGTTTGATGGTTTTTTGGGCTACAGCTGAAGGCTAATCTTCACTACTACAGAAAGCCTCATAGTAGGCGCCTCATCACAGACGGTTTTGTGAAACCGTCTGTGATAAACACTATTACAGACGGTTGTAATTTGGAGGCCGTCTGTGGTATTTGTGGCGGGAAAAAGGAGTATCACAGACGGTCGGTCTATATTAAGAACCGTCTGTGATAATCCCAGATTATCAGTGATAATCCCAGATTATCACAGACGGTTTTTATTAAAAACCGTCTGTGATAATGGCACTAAGGCATTTATTACGCTGCTCAGACCGCATCTGTCTTCATTTCGATCCAGATCTAGCCACTGCTGCGCACTTTTTCACTCGGGAGGAAGCTAGGCGATTTCAGGCCAGTTAATTTGGTGGGAAGAGGCAGAGATTGAGCTTTGAAGATTCGTACTTTCCTGGTTGCTCTAGATATGGTTAGTAATGAAATTTATTTTTTCTTTAATTGCATTACAATTTAGGTCTAAGTAATCCATGAGTGTTATTGAGGATGGTTAATTTGCAAAATTGTTGGTTATATAATAGCTGTTGTGTTTATAATATGAATTGAGCTAGCAAATTAAGTCTCAATATAATAAATGTAGCCGGTATATATGGAGTAATAATTAGTTAATCTAAATTTTAATACTAAGTTGTTATATATGTACGTAACGTAGGACCGAAGCTGGATGTATGCCGCGAGCCGTGTGAGTGAAGAGTACATTAATGGCGTGTCTGCTTTTATAAGAGCCGCCGAGGAGGATATGTCCAATAAGGGGTGGAATATATGTGCTGTCCATGTACTGACTGCGAGAATTTGAAGATGTTTAAGAACCGAGGGCAAATTGAAGCGCACTTGATTCGGAGGGGTTTCAAAAAGGATTATACGTGTTGGACCAGTACACACACATATTTATATATATACGTGTATATATATATATACGTATATATATACACACACATATATATAGTAAAATAATGAGTGCTCTTTGGTACCCGGACACA